>CM046450.1:78692287-78838513 GCA_025506515.1 Flaveria trinervia | reverse complement strand
AGCACTTCTTCCCCTGTCCTATGACTATGTTGAGTTTGAGTATCTCAAACAACTTGAACTTGATATAGTCAAGGAAAGAAAGACAACCAAAAGAAAGCTAAGGGAAAAAGCTGCTAAATCAAGAGCCATCATCCAGAAGAGTATGAAGAAGTCTACTGACAGACAGAGGATGATGAGCTTCTTGAAGCTATATAGATTCTCCAGAAGGAGACTTGGCCCCGTGTCTCTATCCACTATGGATGAGCACATCAGGGTGATCAAGCAGAAGATAAAAAATGCAGAGCTCATTGATTTACACTCCCCTCCAAGTCAAGCCCCACCTGAAGTGGAGGTTAAGGTTGAACAACCAGAGACAACACAACCTGGACCTCCTGCTGAATCTCAGCAAGCTTCATCTTTTGATCCACAGCAGGGTCAACCTCCCTCTCCTTCTGAACCTGAGAGAGAGGAAGTCCCAACTGAGAAAGACAATAAAGATCAATCTGGTACTACAGGCCAATCTTCTCAGTTAAAACCTGTAAAGAGAATGAAGAGGATGTCTTCTAAACCAAAGCCAAAGAAGAAGAAGACGACACCCTCTTCTAAACCCCGAGATGATTCAGAACATCCTGAGGATGTGCAGCCAGAGGATACTCAATCAACTCCAATTCCAGTAGCTCCTCTAGCATGGAAGACCCATCTTGTCCCGGACATACACCACAAATCCAGAAAGATGGCATGTCATTAGAGAACAAGGCACTGAAGACATCTACACTTGGCAAGACATGTTTTAGTTGCCTCTGCATGATCTCTTTGATATGAGAAGACATTTTGACAGTTTGAAGGATCTTGATTATCCCATGAAGAAAGGGCTGGTTATCATTCTAATGAGAACTGTTAATATCTGAAGTCTACTAAGTGTTTTGGTAGCATTAGCCTAGGGGGAGTTTGTAAAGATTAATGAAGAGGCTGATGCAACCCAAACATCCTAAGTCTATCCTGCATGCTGCACAAGTGCATTGAAGAAGAATGCTTAGGAAGTTTCACACATGCAACAGAAATATTCTAAGTGTAAAATCTTCCAAAGCCAAGACCAATATCTTCCAAAGCCAAAGATAAAGTCTTCTGAAGCCTCAGAGACAAAATCTTCCGAAGCTTCTCACTCAATTTCATCTTCCACCACCCGTTCATGCAGACTCTGTCTTCATTATCTGTTCAATCTCTCTGTGTGTGTGTGTGTGGTGTGTGTGTGTGTGTTTTAATATATATATATATTATATATATATATTATATATATATATATATAATATATATATATATATATATATATATATAATATATATATATATATATATATATATATATATATATATAATATATATATATATAATATATATATATATTTTCAGTTGATAGGGTTTTGCAACCTTCATTTTGTACCGAAATTGGTTTTGGGGACTTCATCTGTTTGTCTGAGGAGATTTTCGGACTGAAATCAGTGATGATCAACACTTTCTCTCCAGACTGTACATATTTTCTGAAAAATTAATCATCAGCAGCAGCTCTACAATTTTATACATAATATTTCTTCAACTTCCAAGTGAAAACGCGTAGAAAAATAAGGCAATTTAAAGAATATGATGGCTGAAGTTACACAAGACTGTTGCAATATAATCTCCTTTTGTTAAAGTAACTTTTTTTTCTTATATTTTAATAGTGAATTTGTTTGTTTCTACTTTGAATCGGAGACGAATTTCATTAGTGTATTTGGTATAAAATTTTTTATTTAATAATTTCAGCATTTTCTGTGTGTGCAGCATAATGTCTGAAAAGGGGCTTGATATTCAGGATGTTTAACACTGTAAAAGTTTACCCCCTTCTTCTGTTTTTAATGAACTCTTCATAAAAATAGTTGGGGAACATTTGATACAGCAAGAGAGAGCTAACATCAAAGTTATCCGGTTGAGGCTTGTGGTCCGAAAGATGAACTGCGGAAATGGCTCCGAAAATCAGTTTAACAAAGCCACAATTGGAGCTTATGGTAGCCTTTTGATGGATAGTGTGTGGACTACCATTCCTTGTATTGATCTGCTTGCACTTGCAGATGCCGCAATCACCACAAAAGGTTCTGGTGGCGCTTGTGGCGGCATAGCCGCTCGCGGTGATGGTGATGGTGATGGTGATGGTGATGGTGATGGTGATGGTGATGGTGATGGTGATGGTGAACAAGATGTAAATATGCAGTTTCAGAAGCCGGAGGTTGGAGGCGATTTCATGCCTAATCCACAGACTGGTGGAGTGAGGTACTTATTTGATCTGAATTCACCACCAACATTAAATGAACCACAGATAGTCACAAGCACCCAATCTACATTAACTCCTGTAACACCAAAGCAAACCAGAAGGACAGTGCGTAAAAGAGTGGTGTCTGATATACTAAATTCAGAAATTGCATTGAATCTTGAACAGACAAAGCCGATTATTGAACCATCACAAGACGACATATGGCAATTGGACGTGAATGAAGATTTTGAAGAGGAATCTAGTGATGATTTGAGTTTACAGGATACACCAAAACCAAAACCAAAAAGAAGAAAACACAGACCAAAAGTGCTAATAGAAGGTCAATCCAAAAAATCAACCACTCCAAAACCTAATGGTTCCTCAACAGGAAAGAGGAAAAACATCAGTAACATTACACCTGAGAAATCCAGTGTTCGACCCATTAGGAATTCGTGTAGGAGAAAGATATACTTTGAAGAAGAGAAGCCATACCACAAAGCATTCTCAATAAGCCCTATAACACCAAGCAAGTCAGAGATAGAAATGGTTGCCAAGAGCACATGTATGAGAGCAAAACGTAATCTAAATTTTTCTGAAAAAGCTCATGAAAAAGAAGCAAGTAATGTACTCAGTAGAGATGACTCTACCTGCAGTACCAGTGAAGATGCATCTTTAGAGGCATATTTTACAAACTTTCCAGGAATTGTAAAGAAAAAAAGAACCGAAAAGTATAATAATTCTGTCATAACCAAGGCAATTTCATCCAGATGGTCTCATGAAATATCAACAGTGTATGGTATGAATAATCAGCAATATTACAAGGATAGTTTTGGATTTGGTGTTGTGGAGATATTTAGAAAAAAGAGAAGCGAGGGTCGGAAACGGGTTCGTGATATGAGTTCACTTGCTGGATTGATAGAGGGTAAAAGGCCCTGGATGTGCGTAGAAGCTCTTGCTGCTGCTGATTTTAGTTTGAATATATCAACAAAGAAACGGACAAAGAGAAATAACTCGATTGTGCCATCTTCATATCATAACAATTGGTTCATGACCGACCATTTAGGTAGCTTATTTGTGTTAACTAGTCAAAGTGTTCTTTAACGGAAAACAAAGCTAAAAACTGATGAAGTGAGTGGGTTAGGTGACGGTGCGGCCAGATTGGTTCAGCCTACAAGTTCCTTTTCTTTTTTTTGTTTAAACTTTATAAAGGATTATAATCATAAATAATATGATTCCGAGCTATATTTGATATAATAATTATAATGATATAAAGTAACAAAAGAATTTAGAAGGTTTAATAGCTTTGGATAAATTTCTCTGCTGGGCTTGCTTAAATTGACTGGAATTTAGTAAGATCTTTCACCATGACTCATTTGACCAAATAAAGATCAAACGAAATTCCCATATATATGTCAAAGCTTAATAACATCTTATTCCCTTTATGTACCTAATGCAGGTTTGCTTTCAAATTGTAAATGGAAAAACCGATATGACATTGATGCACTCATAAACCAATTTGAGATTTTGTGCCTCAACTCTGAAAAGGTGGAACTAGACCAACGGGCACTTGTACCATACTTAACAAGATACCAAGAGAAGTATGGTATCGTTTTGTATCACCAAAATAGAAGCGTAGTTCATTTCGAAGGGTCTTATGATGGAGAGAAAATAAGGCAGCCACGTCCTAAGGTTGATCTTGATGATGAGACAAGTAGAGTTTGGAGGCTTCTGTTGGAAGATATAAATAGTGAAGGCATTAATGGGATAGATGAAGACAAGACAAAATGGTGGGAAGAAGAACGAAATGTATTTAGTGGGAGAGCAGCTTCATTTATTGCAAGGATGCACCTAGTTCAAGGTGAGGAATTTTTACACACAAGTCAACGAACGTAGTCAATATTTATTTTGGGGAATGTACATTCAACATCAACGCTTAAGGGTTATGTTATTAGTTTATAACTATATAAGCCAGCTGGTGAAAGGGTAACTTGTTAATGCTGATGTGTGCCTGGTGACAACATGAAATGATTCATGTAATGTAGATTTTGAAATATAGTGACCGAAAGAATGTTCCTTCTACGTGAAAGTTTTCCTTACATAAATTACAGGTCTATATTAACACTTATATGCAATTCTTACAGGAGACAGACGTTTTTCTCGGTGGAAGGGGTCTGTTGTGGACTCTGTTATTGGGGTTTTCCTCACCCAAAATGTATCAGATCATCTGTCCAGGTAGGGTAGATACAGTAGTAATTAAGTAGGATTTTAGATGCAGGAAAACAGGCATTTTGGAAAATAACTGGATGCAGGATGATTTTAGTAGCGTTAGGGTCAGGTCAAGATAACTTGAAAACACTTTTGTGTCCATTTTTTCTTAAATTGATTATAAGTAATTGATGAATTGTTTCAAAAATAATCTAAATTTTTGAGTAAAACGATTTAGGTGGTGGCATGCATTAAAATACACTTCCGGCAACTTCCAAGCCATTTGACCTGTTCCCTTTTTCTCTAATTTTGTTTCATTTGACCAGTTTTAGATTAAAATAAACCACATTAGCCCATCTCTAAGTACATGGGTTGAAATTGCACATTAATTCATGACACAAAGTATATATTTGTTCACCTTTGCAGTTCTGCATTTATGAATTTAGCTGCAAAATATCCACTGAAACCAAAAAGCAGCAATGAAGCATTTGAAGAAGATAAATCAGGCATATCTGTCAAAGAACCATACCATTTGGATGTAGAAAAAAACGTTACATGCCATGAAGACCATGTAAGTCATCAGCTTTCTGATTTATACGAAGAAAAAGAAGTTGAGGATTTAGTTTCTTCACACAACTCAGAAGATACATGTCCAAGCACATTACAGTCTTCAATTTCTGACAGTGTTGAAAAATTAGGATCTTGGTTGGTAAGCAATTCTCTAGCAGATGGTAATGATAGTGCTGAATATATTGACATGGCAGAAGGAAGAACAACTATGCAAACCAAACATGAAGATAAGTGTTCAAGTGAACAAAGTGAAGTGTCAGCAGAGTTAGATGCTGTTGCCAATCAAGAGACAAAAGTCTCTGAATACCACACAATATCAGAGAATTCAATGAATTTGATCAATCAACAGACGGAGATTTTAGAAGTCACAGAATCAAATTCAAATAAACATGGGAATCTTAAAATATCAGCAACTAGTAGTACTAAAGTGAAGAAAGGTAAAACTAGAAAAGCAAAAAAGATTAAAGCTGACTGGGATAGTCTGAGAAAAAACTCACAATTCAAAGGAGAAAGGTTACCGGGAACTTTGGATTCATTGGACTATGAAGCAGTAAGGCGTGCTGATGCGGATGAGATTTCTGATACCATCAAGGATAGGGGTATGAACAATATGCTTGCAGAGAGAATTAAGGTACCCATATGTCTGTCATTCATGAAAAATTGAGGGGGTGGTTTCAACCAATTTACTTATGAATGGGTTGATTTAGGCTGCGTTTTATCGTTGATGGTCAAATTGTCAAATGATTTGGAATTTGCCGAAGTTGTATTTTACTGCTTAAAACCTCATCATATTATTCAAAATATTAAATTGTTATTGAAATAATATGCTTTTTTAATTGGAACACTAATATCAAGTAGTAAGTCAAAACATAGTGTTTTTACAGTCACAACCGACCTTTTTGATCTGTACGACAAATTAATAGTTTTAACCTGCTTGATCTGCCGATTCTGCCACCTCTAATGGTAGTTCATTTTTAGTGAAAATGTGGCATACCATGACAAATACTGAGTATGGTTTTAGGTCCTTACTAAAATAACTTTACAGGAGTTTCTGAATCGACTTGTAAGAGACCATGGAAGCATTGATCTCGAATGGCTACGGGGCGTTCCACCTGACAAAGCCAAGTAGACAAACATCAAAACTATAATTCTTGTTTCAGTGTTACTATGTTGAATAAGAAAATTCATGATCTATCTGCAGCCAGGCACTAACACTCTTTTTGATCTATAGGGAGTATTTGCTAAGCTTTAGAGGTTTGGGCTTAAAAAGCGTGGAGTGCGTACGGCTACTCACACTTCACCATCTTGCTTTTCCAGTAAGAATTTTATGATTACAAATAAAAATAATGATATTACTAAGAAATTTTAAGTTTTGTGTTTTAAATGTATGGTATTTGTGCAAGTAGGTTGACACAAATGTCGGACGTATAGCTGTAAGACTAGGATGGGTACCCCTGCAACCACTTCCTGAGTCTCTTCAGTTGCATCTTCTAGAATTGTGAGCATCAACTTCAAGCATGTGTATATACCTGTTTACACACACTGCTTTTGCAAACCTTTGGAATTATGACAGTATGCTAATATTTCTCTTTCTGTCCAGGTATCCAGTTTTGGAATCGATCCAAAAATATCTATGGCCACGACTCTGCAAGCTCGACCAGAAAACATTGTAAGAGAACCTATTTCATGCATAATCCATACCAAATATAGCATTGCTTTGAGGTTGCAAAATAGCAGGTCAGGCAGGGTAGGGTTAATCCGGAATACCCCTTTGTCGAAAATTTGAATCTGTTTATATATAGGTAGTGTGTCAATATAATTACAAAAATATATAGTATTGATAGAAAATTTTAATCAAATGATTAAAAAGTTTTATGTATTGATATACATGGTGACATTTATTGCTTTGAGGTTGCAAAATAGCAGGTCAGGCAGGGTAGGGTTAATCCGGAATACCCCTTTGTCAAAAATTTGAATCTGTTTATATATAGGTAGTGTGTCAAATATAATTACAAAACTATTTAGTATTGATTGAAAATTTTAATCAAATGATTTAAAAGGTTTTATGTATTGATATACACGGTGACATTTATGGCTTTTTTGCCTTTTTTTTTCTAAGCTGTGATGGACCGTAAGAGAAACATTCAGAAGTAATTGGGTGAAAGTTGACCCCTCTTGTTCATGCACATGTTGTTTGATATTAAACCAGACTAACATTTAGCCCTTAATCACATTTTCTGTGTTGTTCTTATTCTATCACTGACAGGTATGAACTACATTACCAGATGATTACGTTTGGGAAGGTAAAATAATATACACAAGGAGCATAAAGTGCCTTTATTAATGATGCCAACATAAGTTCATAATTTCTGCAGGTTTTCTGTACAAAGAACAAACCAAACTGCAATTCATGTCCTATGAGAGGAGAGTGCAGACATTTTGCAAGTGCATTTGCAAGGTCTAAGCAACATTTTTCTTGCCCTTCACCATATCCAACTTTTCACTTTTTAAGTGCACTTTTAAATGCGATCTTTTCAGAATTTGTAATAACATTAACCCCATATCCACATAACTTACACTCTTACAGAATGAATACCATGAAGCTAGTAGCTTCTTTTCTATGGCCACAATTGAAGCCAGCATAGTGTAGTTTGTCTTGAGGTAACACCACTAAGACCTAGTTGCATTGTTAGTAAAACCTGATTGTGACGCAACCACCAAAACTCCTAGATTATGGGAATGTACGTTTTGTTGCCTTAAGAACAATGTCAAGAAATCTTAGTGCAAACATAGGTGGGTCAGGCAGGCAGGGCAACGGGTGAGCTCAGGTCGACTCATGATTACCTTTTGCCTCTTTCTTATAAATAGCTAATACACCTTGGGTGACTTTTAACCAATTTAACCTTTTAGGTCTTTTGAAATTTCAGCTAACTATATAATTTGGTCCCTCTCAGCTCATCAACATTTACCTAAATTTTTAGATTTGATCCTGAATCGATCCATCCACAAGCATCTGGGTTGAAATTTCCACCCGTAACAAGAAAGCATAACAATAAATAAATTGATCACTCTATCACTGATAACGATTTCCACTGCAGTGCTAGGCTCGCGCTACCAGCGCCAGAGGAGAAAAGAATCATTACTGCAAGCACAGAAAATAAATCACATGGTCAAAGTCAAAGCTCTACTGGGATTGCTAATCTACACCACCTAACTTTACCTCAAGCTAATCACTATATGCACCAACAATCTGAAGTTCAAATTCATGACCCTGTTATTGAAGAACCAGCAACACCAGAGCCTATAATTGAGGTATTGATAAGATCTCAATGATATATGCATATTTGTATAAAGTACTTGTGGATACAAAATCACCTTACTTTTGTGCAGAAACTGTCGCCTGGACTTAAGTCACTCTTGAAAGCAGACAGATTTTGTGTTCTATTAAAATTTTAATGTTTGCTATATAATAACTTTGATCAGGTACCAGCAACACCAGAACCAGAAAAGATACAACAAGAATCTGATATAGAGGATTTTTGTGAAGACGTTGAAGAAATCCCAATGATAAGACTTAATATGGAAGCGTTTACTCAGAACTTGCAGAAATACATGCAAAATAATATGGAACTTGCAGAGGGTGACATGTCAAGGGCCTTGGTTGCATTAACATCAGAAGCTGCCTCCATCCCCACACCTAAACTTAAAAACGTGAGCCAGCTAAGAACTGAACACCGAGTGTAAGTACTTGTACTAAAATTTTTTTGGTAATGTCCTTGGCATATAAACACATACAAATATTGAAGTAAGTAATGAAAAAAGTGGAATAGTTACCTTAAATAGTGCCGTAACCAATTACAACTGCGGAATAATTCTTTAATGACTTCTTACATGTAATGCTACAGTTATGAGCTTCCAGATTCTCATCCACTCTTGGAAGGGGTAAGCATATGTTTTGGAGAACAAGACTAGCATTTTCATTAGTTTCTGTTTTTCAAAAGATGTTATCTACATTTCAGTTGGACAAACGAGAGCCAGATGATCCTTGTTCCTACCTCCTTGCGATTTGGACACCTGGTATAATATAGAAAAATATTATCAAACTGTCTAGAACTTAAGATGCTTCAAAGTCATGAAATATTACCTGTAGTTGCCAATTTAATTCTCTGTGTTGGCTGTTTTTCAATTAGGTGAAACTGCAGAATCAATTGAGCCACCAAAAGGACAGTGTAGCTCCCATGAATCCGGTATGCCATGTCATAAAGAAACATGTTTTGGGTGCAACAGCATACGAGAAGCAAATTCCCAAACCGTTAGAGGGACACTCTTGGTGAGTAAAGGGTAACAAGTACTGGTATATGACTAAATAATAGAAGTGGCAACACGGGTTGTGTTTTTTTTTTTTTGGGTGGGGGTAATGAGTCAAGGGACCTGAAACATTTATCGTCCCAAGTCTTAAAAAGTTTGTATTTATCAACTTTTATTGTATCAAATATGATTCCAAAATTATTATATTTCATAAATAGTCTGTTTTTTCAATGAAGTGATCTAAAAGGTGTAATGCACTAAAAATACACTTTGGACGACAGCTCGACCCGTTTGATACTTATAAGATGCATATATATTGTCTGATTCTGATCTCAAATGCACATATGATGAATAGATACCGTGTCGAACCGCTATGAGAGGAAGCTTCCCACTCAACGGTACATACTTCCAAGTGAATGAGGTAATTTACTATGCTGGCTCTCAACTATACCCAAAAAACAAAAGAAAAACCTCCTTGCATATCAGCTGAATGTTTTCTTTTCTCCATCTCTTCCTAGAATTTTAGTTGACATGGATGTAAATCTGCTATTTCCCATGAGAATGGTCATTGACATGCAGGTATTTGCGGACCATGACTCAAGCCTTCATCCAATTGATGTCCCTAGATCTTGGTTATGGAATCTACCTAGAAGAACAGTGTACTTTGGAACTTCGATACCAACAATATTCAGAGGTTAGTTTGAATACATTAGAGGTGACAAAATGGTTTGGACCAGAACAGGGCATTTTTTGGCAAATATTCAGTTGAACTATCAAGTATGATAACAGAATTCATACAATGATATATGACGTGTTAAGCATTAATAGTATAACTTTTGGCAACTTTTGACATGCCTTACACATTTGACCCCTTTCCCTTTTTTAGGTAAACTTTTTTTCTGTTATGAGTATGACAAAACATAACATGAATTGTACCATTATTAAAAGAACTTATAACATTAAGAACTTTTATCTGGCAGGGCTTACGGCAGAAGGCATTCAATACTGCTTCTGGAGAGGTATGAATGGTAATTTACATACTTTGTAGTTTACTCCATGACATACTTTCTTGTCTTGTAGGTTTTATTTGTGTAAGGGGCTTTGATCAGAAGACACGCGCACCACGTCCTCTTATGGCCAGACTACACTTCCCTGCAAGCAAGTTAAGAAGATCAAAGGGGAAACCCGATGATGAAAATTAGACAGAGCTGACTGTTGACCACATGAATGATTCATGATCCGAGTAACCAAAGATAGACACATTTCATGCTTCTCATTTTCATAATTTCTTAATTCCCAGTTGATTGATTTCTTAATATTCTTTTCATTTGAAGCTAACTTATTTAATTAACCCTACATCTTAACAAAGCCAAACAGACATCTCCTCGATACCAGCATAACAAGTATTTTATCTAAACCTCTAGTCAGACATCAACATTAACAAACAATATCTAATGCAAACTGCTGCCCTCAACAACGGTTTTCTTTTGGTTTCAACTTTTTCTCACACTGGACTCCAAGTGTGAATTCTAGAATGGTTCTAGCTTATGTGAGTTATTTTAAGAAGGATGCAGGAAACCCAAAACTAATGAATTGCGGGTGATAATACAAGTTGTAATTGATGGCAGCTTGTTATCGAGACTTGCTGTCAGACGATGTAACTTGTAACTACTAGCAAGTTACTATACTAGAGAATATACTTGAGTGGTTACCACTAAAATTAAGTTGATGTCAATGTAATCTACAACAAAAATTAAGTTACTGCTTGAGAATAAACTTGAGTGTTGATACTTGATAGAGCAACTTACCATTAAAATTGAGTTGATGACCATGTAACTTGCAACTAAAAATGTTATAATTGGAAGTCTTGCTGATGACAATGTAACTTGTTACTTTGGGCAAGTTACTACTAAAGAAAAGACTTGAGTAGTGACAAAGCAACTTGCCACCAAAAATAATTTGCTGATGAAGATGGGAATTCAAGCTAATGAAAAGTTGTTATTACTTATGGCAACTCGATGCTAATAGAGTTAGTTACAGCTTGTAGAAACTTAGCACTGATGAAGATATATATGATGATGTTGAAACAAACAACATGCCACTAATGAAGACAAGTTGTGGTTGAAATGGTATGCATACACAAAGAAAAGGGATTTTTGAGAGATTTCACTTTCATCATTTCTTCCCAAACTTATTCATAAAAATAACTGGTATAGAGATTACCTGTGTTAGAAATCATTCAGTTTGTGATCAATAGTTAAACTTTAATTTGCATCACCAGTTAATTATACGAACTTAAAATTTCATGTGTTTGATTGTTCTTCATTCATAGTAAAAACCCTAATTTGAATATCCATTTGTCATTTATCCGTTATAAAGGAGTCACAATCCCCAGCACGCTACACTTATACTAGGCCTTGCTTTTTGGATTCTAGCCTACGTTAATTCTGCTCACTAAAGTATTCCACCGATTTTCGAAAGAAGCAACTCCATACTCTCACTTATCTTATATAATTACACATAAAACACATTACTTGTATACTTGAATACTCTCATATATCTTACATATTACAATATTTGTATAAATTTAAATTAAATAATATTTTTTACATTTTTGTTATCACCTTTTTTTTCTCTTCACTTAACTATTTTCTAATGTATTGAAAAATTTTATATGCGTTAAAGCAATATATTAACACATATACAAATTAACAATAACATTTTTTCTATTTTACTCAACTATTTTATATAATATAAATATCACACTAAAAAAACATTTAGTCAAACATATATTCATGTGAATGCTCTTATTTGAACATCACTAAGCATAAACAAATTTTATTACAAGATTCTCACACATGTTTATTAGTCCATATGATTTAACAAACATAAATTCATGCTTATTAAATAAATAAAACAAGCATTTAGTCAAACATTCCAATAATCTTTAATTCAACTAGTTAAAGTAAGGTATTTATGACATATAGATATGCGAGAGGTTATGGGTACAAGTCTCACTCTAAACAATATGTTCAAAGTTAAGCTAATGGGTTTCCCAGTAATATGTTTCAACCTAAGGGGGTTGGGGCTCGGTCCTAGCTAGAACACGGATAGGAGGACTCGATTAATAGAACATCTATCCTCCGAAACAGGATCGCACATTTACCATTTAACAAAAAAAATTCCAGTTTGAAACATCTACTCAAATAGTTAAGAAAAATGAGGAAGATCTTTATAATACATTTTTTTATAAGAAGAGTTAGAGATTTACATTACCAAAAGATGTACTCGTTTTTCCTTGGCTGTTGTTTTGGGGTTCACCAATTAAAAGGGCATTTACTTGGCATTATTTCATTACAACAAAAAAATTACAGCCTGTAACAAAACAGTTGAGATTTATACTCGTATACATACACACTTTCGGATTCAAACTAAATTAAATTCCAGTACACAGCAAACTGAAAACATATGTACAGCCTGTAAGAGAACAAAAATATACAAATCAGAACTTCACTAAACGAAAATAAACGTATAACAAGCAGGCAATCGATTATTTGAGATCATACAACCTAAAAGCACGATATTTAATTAGCACAAGTTAACAAACAGCAAATGTAGCAATTTCAACCAAAATGGGTCGTTAGTTACCCATAACAAATCAAATTAATTTTTTTCAATAAACGAGTCATATAAGCCAGATAATAGGTGAAAAGTGTATCCGTATACTTACAATGTCATCATTTTATATTAAAAAAATCAAAGTAGTACCACATTAATTATTTATAAAAGATGGACCAAAGTTGTTTGCAAGTCAAAATAACTCCACCTGCTCGTTTTCATCATTGTGCTTTAGTTACCCAATCCCCTAATTACTTTGATGACTGGATGCAGAAATGGCAAACGTCAGCACATGTTTGTTATGTCACAATGCATCCAGTGGGCAAATGTTGGATGAAGGTTGACAAAAATGACAACATTGTTACGCTGATGACTCCTACTTTGTCAAGGGTTCCCCATATGAGTTGGAAAATATCGGATGCGGTTTTCACATCTTCATGCAAGTAACAAAACATCTGTTGGCTTGTTTGTGGAGTAGCAGGTTTCGTTAATGGTCTCAAGGTGTCCATGATGGCTGAGAAGGAAGGGCGCTTCCATGGCTCACTGCAAAATTAATTTTTTTTATCAATTGGAGGCTTAAGCGTAGAATAGGATGTGCGTACGTTTGTGTGTATGTTTGTCATTCAAACAAAATAAACAAATACAAGCCTAAAACGTATTAAATCAAAACAGTGTATCATTCCTAATGGAATTCCATCTTTATACTTACTTTGCCCAGCAGGCTTCAATCAAAGCTGCTACTTGTGGATTCACATCAGGAGGAATCTCGAGCCTTTTGCATTTAAACCCTACAGCTGCCACAACCTAAAAAGAGATCTATTGTAAAATTATGCATTTTATAGGTGGCATTTCAACCCGTTTACCAAAACAACGGATGATTGTGACTAGTCGCCATGATCATGCGCCAAAACAAAGCCGCCTCTAAGGGGTGCCAAGGTGCTTTGGAAAAGAAAGCCACTCCTGGAAGACTAGGTGAGCGACTAGCTCAACTTCATCACCATGATCCATAGCATATCAGATGATGATTATTAGCAAATGTTAAAAGGAGCAATGTACTTAATGACATATTCCCTATTTGTCAACACGCTTCTTTTTGTACAGAAAATAATTTAGCATTGCTGTTTCATCCCGGTTATTGTAGCTGTTAACTAGTTCATTATTCAAATACTGACATACTGTTATACTGACAAAAAGGTTGACATGATGCATGGCGATTATGTGTTATCTCCAAACTGAAATGACATTTTATATTAAAATATGCGCTGATGCAGAATTCATTTATTTGAAGTTTCATCTATACAACTATTGATGTTCGGCTAAAATTATTAATAAGTATAATGGACAATCAGATATAGCGGACCTGCAGGCAATAGCACAGCTAATAGTCGTAGCTGCTGCAGTGATTATGTTCTGATATATAAAGCGTAGTTATGATTATAAAAACATAATATTACAATAAAAATAATAATAATAAATCCCTGAATATAACACTTTAGAGCTGCAATGCATTAAAAATAGGCTTTTGTCTATTTTCAACCCATTTCACCCATTAACCAGCATATCTTTTAGCAATGTTTTTCATGTGACCAATTGGAAATAAAATAGCACCCAAATCAACCCTTTCATTAGTAAATAGGTTGAAATTGTCACTGCTAAAAATATAAAGAATAAGCAGTAGTACAAACGAACCTGTGCAGGGTTTAGATTACCCCAAGGTTGCTGCAAAGTCGCAAGTTCCCACAAAATCACCCCAAAGCTGTATACATCTGATTTCTCGTTTGAGGGTTCATCACGAAGAACTTCTGGTGCCATCCACTCGGGCTGTTTTCCAATCAAGTTTATGAAAATATAATTATAGAAAATACTAGGTTAAAGATGTTTGTTAACCATGGGAGTGAATAAATAGGAACTTACTGTTCCTGCTGCAGTCTTGGATGAAAGAAACGTATTTGCTTTCAACCTTGAAAGTCCAAAATCACAGACCTGAAAAACATGGGAAATAAGAAATTATGTGAAGTTAACAGCTGCTAACATAGAATTCAATCTAAAATCATAAAAGATTGAATGAGTATTATTGAATAATTAATTGCAATATATAAAGAACATAATGCAAACCCTAGATACCTAATGGGCCCGTTGGCTCATGCTAATCAACCTAATATATAATACTCCCCGCAGTCGAACCGAAAGTGTTGGATCAAGAAGAAAGCTAGTGCAACCAAAACCAAATCACTTAGACAAATTTTAGTGCTGCTTACAAAGACTTCCGAAGCCAAGTGTGGAACTTCCGAAGGAGGTAGAGTTCTTCCGAAGACAAGGAAAAAGTTTCACTTCCGAATGCAAAGCTCTACTTCCGAAGATAAAGCATCTACTTCCGAAGTTCAAGTCTCAGAAGAAAACATCAGAAGACTACTTCCGAAGTATAAAAAAAAGTTCTCAAGTCTCGGAAGAAGCAGCCTCTTCCAAAGTATAAGTGGCTTCGGAAGTACTTGTTCTTCCAAAGCCATTTAACCTTCGGAAGACACTGTTATGAACCAGTAGACATAAGTATGGTCTCTAACACTCCGCTGCAGACCTCTGATACTGCATGGCGTTTTCTCAAAGAGCCATGTAGTTGACCATACTTTATTCCACTGTTCACCTTTTTATGTTAGTACAAGTTACCAACTTTAGTGGTGACAAAAGGTAAGTCAGGAACATGTCCTGACTACCATATCTCAGATAAAGTCTTATCTGAGATACCTTAAACTATAGCTTTGTAGTTTTTGCTTTAGTTAGAGGATTCCAGCTGGTATCAAAGTATATCCGGCTGTAGGTAGTATTATATATAGTTTCTCATTGTAACTCATAAACACATGCTTGTAAGAGTATTGTAACATTTGAGTTGAGAAGCAATATATGCAAGTATCTTGAAAATTACTTCTTGTGTTCTTTACTACTTATTATATTGTGATAAACTCTTATAGACTCTGCCTTTCATCTGAGTGTAGTTCAAGTGAGTTTGAGAGAAAAACAAAATGTTAAGTGACACAAACCGATCCTGCAATTGGTATCAGAGCTTTTTATGCTCTTGATTGTGAGATCTAACCATCCAAATCAACCTGTTTTTCACTCCTCCCTACAACTCACTCAAAATGGCTCTTAACAAATCTGAAGTAGAGATGGGAACTATGACCAAAGTTCCAATCATTACTCCTGAAACTTTAAGTCTTGGAGCAAAAGAATGGAAGGCTTCATCAAATACCAAGACAGCAAAATGTGGAACTCCATTGTCAACGGCTCGTATAAACCCAAGATGGCAGCGCCTGGTGGAAACAGTGCCATGATAGAAAAGGCTATTGAAGATTATTCTGACGAAGACCGGAAGAAAATGGACGTTGACAGCAATGCAATGACCATTCTGATGACTGCAATACCCAACTCCATCATGGTGGGGTTTGAGCATTGTAAGTCTGCTAAAGAATTGTTTGATGCACTTGCTCAAATGTATTCAAGCTCCAACGACTCCAAGAAGAACTCACTAAAGCAGTAGTTCGAGAACTTCACTTATATTGCTGGAAAGACCCTCAGCCAATGAAGATCACTCCTGAACTTAGAGATATCACAAGAAAGTTCATGAGTGCTCTTCCAAATGAGTGGACATTCTACTGTGTCTCTATCAAGAGGACAGAGAACTTGAACACTCTTACCATGACTGAACTCTATGGCATCCTTGATGGATACCAGTTGGAGATGGAGAGTAAGAAGGACCACCAAACAAGCAGACCTCTTAGGTACATGGATCTTATTTCTTCTCTTCAGTCTATGCAGATCACTCCTGAACTTAGAGATATCACAAGAAAGTTCATGAGTGCTCTTTCAAATGAGTGGACATTCTACTGTGTCTCTATCAAGAGGACAGAGAACTTGAACACTCTTACCATGACTGAACTCTATGGCATCCTTGATGGATACCGGTTGGAGATGGAGAGTAAGAAGGACCACCAAACAAGCAGACCTCTTAGTCTTCTTGCTAGAAACGCTTTAATGGTTGCTGAAGGCTTAGTACCTCCACAACCTCAGCAATACCTGACATACAACCAACAGCCATCCTACTCTTCTGGACCATACATCACTTTCCCTGAGACTCCAAGGTCTCAACAGGCTCAGCACAACTCCTTTCAGAACAACTGTCCCTTTGTCTCATAAAATGGGCACTCTGGTGATTTTCAATACTGTTTTGATGATCTAGAGTGTTTTAGTCTAGACGATGTAGAGTATGTGGACATCGTCCAACAGATGACTCTTTTAACCTACAAAGCGAAGAAGTTCTTTAAGAGAACTGGAAGGCAATTCCCTCAAAACCCAACTGCCAGCAAGTTTGGGTTTGACAAGACCAAGGCCAAATGTTACAACTGTAACCAACTTGGTCACTTTGCAAGGGAATGCAAGGCTCCCAAATCAAACCCGGGAACCCCACAGGCCTCCACATATCCCTTTACATCAAAGCCCACTGGAAAGTTGACTGAAACAGCTGCAATGGCTCAAGAAGTTAACTGGAGCTTTATGGTTCAGGATGTGACTCCTGCTCAAGCTCTCATGGTCGGAACAGATGATAACTAGGTATATGAACATCTCTGTACTCCTGCCTGTATAGCTAAGGTTAAATTATATCTAGACTACAATAGGGAAATTAAATCTGATATTGAGTCTTTAAATATCTTGAAATCTGATTTTAAAAGGGTAGAATCTGACTACCTAAAGAAAATTGAAGAGTTAAAGAAAAATGTTTCCTTATTAAAACATGAACACACCAATTACAAGACTCATATAAAGGATTTAATATCCAAATTGTCTGAGGCTCAAGCCCAGCTTGTCACTGCCGAGGCTCAAGCCAGGAAGTATGCTATTTCTGAGCAAAACTTCCAAGCTATTATTGCATCACTCTCCCACTCCAAAATCTGTTATCAGAATAAAGGAGGGTTGGGGACCAATAAAATTGATCCACCACATTCTTATGAATCCATAAGACAACCTAGATGTGGTACTGAAAGCAAGAGGTCCCAACTGTTGATCCTTCTTCACTAAAGTTGAAGGATGGGGCAACAATAGTGGCCACCACAGGGAAGGAACAGGTAAATCCATCCATCTCTCCCAGTAAAGATCAAACCCTAACCACTAAAGCCCGAAGAAGCAAAGCTAAAGCTGCCAGAAGAACTGCTAAGAAAGTGGCTAAGTCTAAGCTGATGATTGACCCAAAACAAAAGGGTGTATTTATCTCCGCTGGATTCCAGGTGATAGGTACTTCTGATTCAGGAAAGAATTGTAATACCAACACTCCTGTCCTACCAAAAGATCAGAAGTTGAAAGGAAAGGTTGCTGACAAAGAGAGAAAGACTAAGAAACAACAACCTACAAGCTCCTAAAAGACTAACATTGCATGCATAATGTGTGGCCTACAAAACCACATGGCTAAAGATTGTTATTACAATCCTGCAAGCACACATTATGCAAATAATGTTAGAAAAGGAGTCAGGGAAGGTTTCACATTTGGACCTTATCAAACGGCTCAAGTGGTGAAAAAGGGAAAGCTGGTTTCCGAAGCAAGTTTACTTTCGGAAGAAAACTCTTCTTCCGAAGGGAAAATGGCTCCGGAAGCAAAAGCTATCAAAGTTCGGAAGAACAAGAAAGCTCCCTTGAAACCATCCCAGAAGAAGACTGCTTCGGAAGAAAAGGTGGTGAAGGCTCCTTCCGAAAAGAAAGAAGCTTCGGAAGAATGCCATGCTGCAAAAGCTTCAACAAGCTCATCCTCTATGATCAACCAAATGATGGATTGGAAGATCAAGGAAGATGTTGCAGCCCAAATCTCTTCTTCAAAGACATCCATTAAACCCCCATGCATATCTTTTGGTTCAATTATGTCATTATCATTGGAAGAACCCAAGACCAGCAAGGCTTGGGTTTCCAATCAAAACTAACAATCTCATCTTGTGTGCAGGGACATCCATATGACAAGAACAACAATGTCTAGATTGTAGACAGTGGATGCTTCAGGCACATGACAGGGAACAAATCTCTCCTTCAACAGTTTCAACACTATGATAGAGGTCCTGTGTAGTTTGAAGGTGAGGCCAGAGGATATATTTCTGACAGAGGGAGTATATCCAACGGTAAAGTAAAAGTTGACAAAGTTAACTTTGTCAAACAGATTGAACACAATCTGTTAAGTGTTTCTCAGTTTTGTGATCAAAAGCACTAGATGCTTTTCACAGAGCATGAGTGCATTATCCTCAAACCAGGGATGACAATTCCTCCGGAATTGGTGCTTCTTAGATCTCACAGGAAAGAGGATATGTACAAGCTGGATATGAACAATGCTTCCCCAATGGGAGAAGTATCATGATTTCTTTCCAAAGCTGATAGTGATGAGTCAACACTCTAGCATAAACGTATGTGTCATGTAAATTTTAAGACAGTGAATAAATTGGCTAAAAATAACTTGGTACATGGTTTGCCTAAAAAGGAATTTTTTTGCAAAGATAACTGTGTTGCATGCCTGAAAGGGAAGCAACACAGGGCATCTCACAAATCCAAAAGTGTTAACTCCATCACTACTCCATTACACTTATTGCACATGGATCTTTTTGGTCCACAAGTATAATGAGCATTGGAAGGAAATCATACTGCCTTGTGATAGTTGATGATTTTACAAGATTCACATGTGTTTTCTTTTTAATAACTAAAGATAAAAAATGCTAAAACATTAAAATCTTTTATTCTTAAAATAGAAAATCAAATTGATCACAAGGTTAAGATTATTAGAAGTGATCAAGGGACTGAGTTTAAGAACTTTGTTCTTGACTCATTCTGTAACTCAAAAGGGATTACCAGACAATATAGTGCTCCCAGAACTCCTCAACAAAACGGTTTTGCTGAAAGGAGGAACATGACACTTATTGAGGCTGCTCCAACTACTTTAGCTGATTCAAAACTACCTCTAACATTCTGGGCAGAGGCAGTTATGTGCAGAACAGAGTTCTTGTAGTTAAGGCGCATGGAAAAACCCCTTATGAGCTATAGAACAAGAGGCCACCGTTCATTGGCTTTCTAAGGTCTTTTGGCAGCAGGTGTACCATACTTAACACAAAAGACAATTTAGCAAAATTTATTGAAAAGTCGGATGATGCTATCTTTGTTGGATATTCTTCTAACTCCAAAGCTTATAGAGTATACAACATTAAGAATCAACAATTTGAGGAGTCATCTAATATAGTTGTTAATAAGCACACTCCTTGTGTTAGGGGGAATAGCCTTGATCATATCTTTGATTTATAATTGTTTCCAAACTATTCTAAACAATCTTGTGAGAATGTTTCAGTTAGAACAGGTGCTCAAAATGATGTTGATGGTGCTGCTGATGATCAACTGTTTGGGCTGCCCAGGCCTAGTCCAAATTCTCCAAGTGCTGCAATTCACCAAGCTTCCACCATTTACAGATTTGATAGTTTAACCATATCAAGGAATAGTGAAGCTTTAACAAGTGAATCACTTGCTGAGCCTCAAAACTCATCAGGTGATCCACCACACAAAGGACAATTTAGCAAAATTTGCTGAAAAGTCGGATGATGCTATCTTTGTTGGATATTCTTCTAGCTCCAAAGCTTACAAAGTATACAACATTAAGAATCAACAATTTGAGGAGTCATCCAGTATAGTTGTTAATGAGCACACTCTTTGTGTTAGAGGGGATGGCCTTGATCATATCTTTGATTTAGAATTGTTTCCAAACTTATCTAAATCTTATTATGAAAATGTTTCAGTTGGAACAGGTGCTCATAATGATGCCGATGCTAATCAACTGTTTAAGCTACCCAGACCTCTTCCAAGTTCTCCAAGAGCTACAACAAATCAAGCTTCCACTATTTACAGATCTGATAGTATAACTATGTCAAGAAATAGTAAAGATTCAACAAGTGAATCACCTGTTGATCCTCAAAACTCATCAAGTGATCCCACACAACACCAAGCTGATGGAAGTGACATCTTGAAGGAACAGGCAACTGTTAATGCTGCTTCACAACCAACCATTGATGATATTTCTTATTCATTCAATGCGTCCTCATTGAATGACTTTGAAACAACAGCTAGACAAAGTGTTCAAGTTCCTGAGCAGAATATGTCCAATCTGGA
Source organism: Flaveria trinervia (assembly GCA_025506515.1). Classification (NCBI taxonomy): domain Eukaryota; kingdom Viridiplantae; phylum Streptophyta; class Magnoliopsida; order Asterales; family Asteraceae; genus Flaveria; species Flaveria trinervia. Next base: position 78,817,381 of record CM046450.1, on the reverse strand, counting down.
TTTATCTTTGCAACTGGAAGTGATTCCTCATTTAAGGATTCACAACACTCATCCAGCTGAGAACATCATTGGGGATGTCTCTGAAGGTGTGAGAACAAGAAGACAGACTCATCATGCGAATGTCTGTTTGTACTCATGCTTCTTATCCCAGATGGAACCCAAGAAGGTGGAAGATGACTTGAAAGATAGTAGTTGGCTTGACAAATTTTATTGGATCAAGAAGAAGGCTAGTGCAACCAAAACCAAATCACTTAGACAAATTTTGATGCTGCTTACAAAGGATTCCGAAACTAAGTGTGGAACTTCCGAAGGAAGTAGAGTTCTTCCGAAGACAAAGAAAAAGTTCCAATTCCGAAGGCAAAGCTCTCCTTCTGAAGATAAAGCATCTACTTCCGAAGTTCAAGTCTCAAAAGAAAACATCAGAAGACTACTTCCGAAGTATGAAGAAAAGAAGTTCTCAAGACTCGGAAGAAGCAGCCTCTTCCGAAGTATAAGTGGCTTCGGAAGTACTTGTTCTTCCAAAGCCATTTAACCTTCGGAAGACACTGCTATGAACCAGTGGACATAAGTATGATCTCTGACACTCCGATGCAGACCTCTGATAATACATGGCGTTTTCTCAAAAAGCCATATAGTTAACCATACTTTATTCCACTGTTTACCTTTTTATGTTAGTACAAGTTACCAACTTTAGTTGGTGACAAAAGGTAAGTCAGAGACATGTCCTGACTACCATATCTCAAATAAAGTCTTATCTGATATACCTTAAACTATAGCTTTGTGGTATTTGCTTTAGTTAGAGGATTCCAGCTGGTATCAAAGTAAATCCGGCTGTAGGGTAGTATTATATATAGTTTCTCATTGTAACTCATAAACACATGCTTGTAAGAGTCTTGTAACATTTGAGTTGAGAAGCAATATATGCAGGTATCTTGAAAATTACTTCTTGTGTTTTTTACTACTTATTATATTGTGATCAACTCTTATAGACTCTGCCTTTCATCCGAGTGTAGTTCAAGTGAGTTTGAGAAAAAAACAAAGTGTTAAGTGACACAAACCGATCCTGCAGGAAGTAACCAGACGCTAAGACTATAAAACCAAAAAAAAACATAAATCCATTAACAGTACGATAAACATTGCTTTGATCGACTCCAAAATCTAAACTTTCACCAACAAATTCATATTGTGCTCGATGTTACTGTCCACATTATGATTATTTATGCTGTTCATAGTTTGCTTGAGTGTGGCATTGGGAGTCTTAAAAAAAATACATGCCATTGGACCGTAGTCCTAGTCATCAAAAATAGGAGGTGGTTTCTTGAATTTATAGAACAAGATATAAGATCCATAGATTTATAAAGAAAAAATATAAGAAAGAAAGAAAGGCATGTGACCATGGTCACGCGGCGACTCTTACATCAACAGATTAAAAGATGAGATCCGTAGATCTAAAAAGAAAAATAATGATAATGACCACGGTCGAGCAGCAATCTCATTGAAAGATAGGTGAGATCCGTAGATCAAATAAAGAGACATGGTTTTATTGGATGAGATCGGTGGAAGCGGATTGTGGTTCGGCAAAAGAAGCCGATCAGAAAAGAGATAAATGGCGGGTAAGATAGGATACTTGAAGTAGTCGAAGAAAAATAAAACAGAATTGATAATGGTGCTACGATCGTAATCAATAGCGACTGTGGTGGCTTGGAGTTATTAAAAGCCAAAAAGAACATGGGGAACTCACGTGGAGTTCTATAGGAAAATCAAAACTAATAATCAAGCTAGGTGGCAGTTTATTCTCCAAGAAATAAAAGAAGCATCCACGCACTTAAATTGGAGGCAACAATGTCAAAAAAAAACAAAAGTTTGGTAGCACGCAAGCTAGCATGTAGGATGAACTCATGGCTTAATGGCTCATATTGTAAAGGAGCTTGAAGGCAAACAAATTAACAGGAGAATTAATTTCAGAAAAAGATAGACATGAGAAAATATAAAACCTAAAAAACAACGGTGGGACAGGGCAGCGGTGGTGGCAGTGTAAGATGGTAAAAGAGTGATTGAATCTCATTGATAGAATAGGGTACATTATATAAAGTTTACAACTAAACCCTAAAAATCTAAACGGGCCCGTAGGCTCAACCCTTAATAATCATTACTAAACCCTAATAATAATGTAGTTAATACTCCCGCAGTCAGAGCGATAGAGAATCGGACTCTCAGACTGGCAACATTAAAAAATAAACATAAGAACAAGAAGAATAGTCTCAATCTCGGTCACAATCTTCAGCCAAAATTCCATAATCTTGCAATCTTCATCCTAAAACCTTAATTGCAATCCACAATATTAAATGATCATGTAATCCTGCAACGGCCATCCAATGCGGCAGCGACATAGGGCGGCGCGGCAACGGACCGTAGTCCAGCAAGCGGCGAGTAAAAGAGGGTGGTGTGGCAGTAGCAACATGATCATATGATCGGTATCCTAGTTGAAAAGGTAAAATAAAAGATGACACCCAACGACTGTGGTCGTGTGGTGATGTGTCATACCGAAGGCCGGTGACCGTAGCCAAGCGGCGTTCTTCGGTGGCAACGGACCGTGGTCCAACAATAACAAACGAAAGAAAAGAAACATAAAAGATGGGATATGGGCAGACGAGTTTTATGGGGAAGAAAGATTTAGGTTAAATGGCTTGGATCTAAAATCGAGACGAATCTTTATTTAGAACGTAAATATAAGATAACAAAAGCAAAGAGAATGGACAGGGTGGCGGCGGTGGCGGCACACCGCCCTGTCTAGGGTTTGAACCCGGTGGCGACGACTAGGGTTTGTATGTTTTTGGGGTAGTGCAACGGAGAAAAAGGTAACCAGAACCCTAAAGCTCTGATACCATGTAAGATGGTAAAGACTTCATTGATATTATTGAATCGTTAGGTTACAATTTATAAAGATCATAGGAAACCCTAGAAACCTAACTGGGCTCGTGGGCTCATTCTAATCAAACCCTAATAATATATTCTAATAATCATTACTAAACCCTAATAATAATATAGTTAATAGTATCATCTTCAATTTCCGTCCCTAGTTCATTAACTGGATCTGGTTGTTTCTGAGTATCAACATCAAATTCAACTTGCTCTTTCTGAACCTCTAAAGTGGTTGTGTTTCTATCTTTGTATAACTCAGCCTCATTAAAAATAGCATGCTTACTTCTGACTAATTTTCTGTTTTCAGAGTCCCAAAGCCTGTAGCCCATGCTGTCAAACCCATAACCAATGAAAGTGTACTTCTTGGCTTTAGCATCAAGCTTGTCACCATCTTTCACTAGATCATAAGCATTGCACCCAAATACTTTCAAATGCCCAAATTTAACTGCTTCACCTTTCCACTCATCTTCTGGTATCTTGAAGCCCAACGGAACAGATGGTCCCCGATTAATTAAATAGGCAGCAATATTAATTGCATCTGCCCAGAACATCTTTGGAAGCCCTGAATTGATTCTCATACTTCTGGCTCTTTCATTCAATGTTCTATTCATACGTTCAGCGATCCCATTTTGTTGAGGAGTGCTCGGGACTGTATAAATCATTCGAATACTGTTCTCTGCATAATAGTTCTGGAACTCTTTGCCGACGTATTCACCTCCGTTGTCCGACTCCAAGCATTTCACCTTCAAATCAGTTCCCAATTCAACAGCAGTTTTCCATTTCTTAAAAACATCAAAAACTTCAGATTTATTTTTAAGAAAGTGGACCCATACCTTAGGTGTCGAATCGTCTATGAAAGTGACATAATAGTAAGCACCTCCCAAAGAAGCAACTGGAGTAGGTCCGAAAACATCCGTGTGAATAAGCTCCAATTTCTGAGCTTTCGGTGGTTTTCCTGTCTTCACAAAAAACACCTTTTTCGCGAATACACACGGCTCACAAAATTCAGGTTCGACCTTCTTTAACTCTGGAAGCTTTCCACTAGAAACGAGCATTTTCATACCTTTTTCACTCATGTGACCGAGTCGTTGGTGCCACAGGTTAGATTGACTCGGGCCACTGGTCACTGCATTTACCCTATCTACAGGAACTTCAACCATGTACAATGTGCCCCTCTTTGTAACTCTAACAATGACAAGATTTCCTTTCACGACCTTCCATTGTCCCCCACCAAACATGACATCATATCCTTCACTGTCCAACTGCCCAATAGAAATTAACTTCTTTCTGAGGCTTGGAATGACCCGAACATCTTTCAAGGTCCATATGGTGCCCAATGGAGTCTTCAACACAACGTCCCCCGTCCCTGTGATATCAAGAGCATGATCATTAGCTAAATGAACTTTACCAAAGTTACCTGTTCGTAGATTCCTCATCGACTTCGTGCTAGATGTAGCATGAAATGATGCTCCTGAATCCATGACCCATGACTCTGTAGAGTCTTCAACACAACAGATAAGAACGTCATTTGAAATATCTTCGACCAAATTGACTTCCCTTTTATCTTTAGGAGCAGATGTTTAGGGCATTGGCTTCTGAAATGCCCATGTTCGTTGCAGTTCCAACACTGGATGTCTTTCCTAGGCTTTGACTGACTTCTTTTAGACTTGAGCGACCCTGCTACTACCCCTTTCTTTTCCCCTACCTCTTCCTTCAGTACTCAACAGAGAACTAGATGATTCACCAGAATTTCTCCTTCTAATGTCTTCCCCAAAAATCAAATCACGGACCCCTTCAAAGGTAAGCTTAGTAGTACCACATGAACTACTAACTGCAGTAACCAACTTTCAGGCAACGAAGATAACAATAACAAAGCTAAAACTTCATCATCAAACTTGATCTCAACAGATAACAAGCGAGAAATAATGGTATTGAAATCAAATAATGGTATTGAAATCATTGATATGAGAGGAAACCGAACCACCTTCTTTCAATCTGGTGTTAACTAACTGTCTGATTAGAAATACCTTATTAGATCCAGACGGCTTCTCATACATATTCGATAAGGCTTTCATCAAACCATGAATAGTAGTTTCCTTCATAATATTGAACGCAACATTCTTTGCCAGTGAGAGTCTGATAACAACAATTGTTTTCCTGTCCAAAGTCTTCCAATCTTTATCTGTCATATCTGTCGGTTATCCTTATCCAAGGCTGTCATTAATCCTTTTGACACGGCAGATCCTCAATTGCATCTTCCAAAACCCAAAATCATGTCCATGAAATTTATCGATCTTTGTTCTCCCGTCATCAGCCATCATTCCAAACTAAGTGCTCAACAACCAAGTCAATAACCAGACAACACCAAAAATCCCGAACAGCAGCAGTGGCTATTTCCGGTGGCGGCAGAGAAGATTTCCGGCAGCGACGGCGCCGGAAACCTAATACGCGGCTTAACCCTAATCGGGGTTAGGCAGTGGCGGTGGTGGCGGCGGTGGCTGCGGCTTAACCCTAATCGAGGTTAGGCAGTGGCGGCGGCGGTGGCTGCGGCTTAACCCTAATCGGGGTTAAGCAGTGGCGGTGGCGCCCTAGTTCGTGTGCTGATTTTAACAGTAACCAAGAGCCTGAACTGGCTCTGATACCAGTTGTTAGGATCAAATCGCTCCAACACACGAACACAATCACGAGAACAATAATAATCCAAAAAACAATAGAGCAAGACACGAGATTTATAGTGGTTCGGTTACGGTGTGTAACCTACGTCCACTTGGGGCAACTAGGGTTTTCTTTTATTGAGGTGTTTAATTGTTTACAAGTACAAGAGATATATTTATACTAACTAAACAATTAAGGTTAACACTCTTTGCCAAAAATAGCAAACTGGGCTTTAAGGCGGCCGTCCCTTAATCTCCTAATTCTATCTTCGGTTAATACCAGGCCCAACCGAGATGGGTCGGAGCCCACAACTTAACAAGAGGTTAGTTCCATTCATGGGCCTTGGCTTGTTTACGAGAACAACTAGGTTAAACTCATAAGAAAGTTAATTCATGTATTATTATATATTATTTTGTTAAGCATCTCATATTTATCTTCTACTAAATACATTATTCTGTGAGCATGTTAGGCGAACATAGGGAGGCGTTCTAGGTTTGGCTAAGTTCAATCAGAAAGTACAAAATTGGAAGGAGAATGGTCGAACATTAAATAGAAGGAAGTAATTGTTCTAGATGCCTGTAATATGAGATGAAGTCAACCATCGTTAATAAAAATTGAGATAGGTGACAATGAAGATCAGTCTCATGGACCCTAGATTTAGACAAATGTTACTATTAAATGTGGTTAACTTTATATTGTTTATAGATCAAGCTCATGAATATTAGATATTAGGTTTATGATCATGAGCCCACAGGCCCATTAGGTATCTAGGGTTTGCATTATGTTCTTTATATATTGTAATCAATTATTCAATAATACTCATTTAGTCTTTTATCATCTTACATAGTATCAGAGCCTTAAGGTTTCGGTTATCGTTTCCTCTGCACAACACACAAAAACAAAAACTCTAGCCGTTACCATAGAATTCAAACCCTAGACAGGGCAATGATTCCTGAGTTTGAAGATGTTGATATGGGTGGAAATGAAGAGGCAGTGGAAGCTTCTGATAGTGGGAGTTCAGATTCCGAAGATGAACAACATCCATAGACTCCACACCAATCTCATTGGGTCAGGAGATCCACCAGAGTTTCTAAGCAGCCTACCAGGTCCAGTCCTTCAGTTAATTATCTTCTCTTGACTGAGGATGGTGAACCAGAAAGTTACTCAGAAGCAGTTGAGTTGAAAGATTCGCTTCAGTGGAAGCATGCAATGCAGGATGAGATGAACTCTTTGATGAAGAATAATACATGGGTCTTAACTAAGCTTCCGCCGGATAAAAAAGTCCTACAGAATAATTGGCTCTATAGAGTTAAGGAAGATCACAATGGTAACAAACGATACAAAGCAAGATTGGTCGCTAAGGGTTTCAACAGAAACATGGGGTTGACTACAGTGAGATATTTGCTCCTGTGGTTAAGATGACAACAATCAGATTGGTGCTTAGTATTGTTGCAGCAGAGAAGTTACATTTGGAGCAGTTAGATGTGAAGACTGCGTTTCTGCATGGTGATCTAGATGAGACTATTTATATGGCACAACCAGAGGGTTTTCAGGTTAAAGGAAAAGAAAACGTGGTGTGCAAGTTACAGAAAAGTTTATATGGTTTAAAACAGGCACCCAAACAGTGGTATTTGAAGTTTGATGGCTTTATGGGCAGAAACGGGTATAGGAGATGTGAGATGGATCACTGTTGCTACCTTAAGAAGCTTAAAAGTTCCTATATCATTCTTCTCCTTTATGTTGATGATATGCTGATAGCAGGTTCAGATATTGCAGAGATCAACAAGTTGAAGAAACAGTTGTCTGCAGAGTTTGAAATGAAAGATTTGGGTCCAACTAAGAAGATACTTGGTATGAGCATTACCAGAGATCACAAGAACGGTTCTCTAACTTTATCTCAGGAGAAGTACATTCAGAAGATATTAGAGAAGTTCAGAATGAATGATGAGAAGACTACCACTCGAAGTACACCATTGGCTAGTCATATTAAGCTTTCTAAAACAGAGAAAGACAAGGCCAAGATGGCGAAGGTTCCTTATGCATCGGCTGTGGGCAGTCTCATGTATGCAATGGTATGCACTAGGCCCGATATAGCTCACGCAGTGGGAGTTGTCAACAGGTATATGTCTAATCCGGGGAGAGACACTGGGAAGCAGTTAAGTGGCTGCTTAGATATTTGAAGGGTACTTTAAAGATGGCATTATGTTTCACGAGTAGAGATGCTATTCTCAAAGGTTACTCAGATGCTGATTTGGGTGGATGTAAAGAGACCTACAAGAGTACTACAGGGTATGTGTTCACTATGGGTGATACTGCAATTTGTTGGATGTCTAGGCTCCAAAAGAGCGTGGCATTTTCTACTACAGAGGCTGAGTACATGGCAGTTGTTGAGGCTAGTAAAGAGCTCGTTTGGTTGAAGAATTTTCTGGTTGAGTTAGGCAGAAAACAAACAAAGTATCCGTTGTACTGTGATAATGAAAGTGCTGTTAAACTAGCAAAGAATCCCTCTTATCATGGGAAGACGAAGCACATTCACATCAGATATCATTTCATCAGAGGGCTAATGAGCAAAGGTATTATTATTCAGTTGAACAACATCAAGGGGAACAAGAATCCAACAGACATGTTTACTAAGTCTGTCACACTGGATAAGCTGAAGCTTTGCAGGGCTTCAGCTGGCCTTCAGGAATAGTTGAGAAGGTAGGGGTAGCTAGGAGGAGCTAAACCAGTTCGGGTTTATTTATAAGTACAAGACAATGTTGTTGAAGACATTTTACGCATCCAGATGGAAGCAGGTTGAAGTGTTTGACGCATTCAAGTGGTGGGTTAGAGAAGTTGTCTCGAAGCCCAAGTGGGAGATTGTTAAGTTGTGGGCTCCGACCCATCTCGGTTGGGCCCGGTATTAACTGAAGACAGCCCAGTTTGCTATTTTTGGCAAAAAGTGTTAACCCTAATTGTTTAGTTAGTATAAATATATCTCTGTACTTGTAAACAATTAAACACCTCAATAAAAGAAAACCCTAGTTGCCCCAAGTGGACGTAGATTACACACCGTAACCGATCCACTATAAATCTCGTGTCTTGCTCTATTGTTTTTTGATCCTAACACCTCCCCCCCCCCCCCCTCTTCTAGAAATGGTGTGGGAGACGTTTATGTCGTTTTTTCTTCCCACTTGTTATTGAATCTCTAAAATCAGCAACCACATTTCCAAAAGCATCAGCAATTTCCCAAAATTTGAACTCAAATCTATATTTGCGGGACTCAAAATCAGAAAGGCCATAGGTTCACTTACTGTGTTATTTACTAGAATAGAAGTCATTAGCAAAGATAACTAACGAATTGTGGAAAATAATACCAACAGATGTGCCTAACAATTCTCTGTTTTACCTTCACAGTGTATTTCCTGTCTACTAGAAGATTGGGAGATTTCAGATCCCTGTGAACAATAGGAGGATTGCGTCTGTGAAGGTAATTCATTCCTTTTGCCTACATAAAAAAGAAGCCATATTCAATAATAAATTAATAACGAAGACAGAGAACAAGAGACACAGTTGCTTAAATTGTTTTGCTTAAATTGTTTTGCTTAAATGCATCAGCAGAATCTGTCGTCTTGAAATCATCAGTATAACAATTGTACAATTATATTTCAGATGATTAAAACCTTTTTTTCTTTCCAAAGTTTGGATTGCACTCCAAAACTACCTGCTTCATTGTTATCACAAATTACATCATGTATAATACAATAGTTGATCATCATTTTCTTGAAGTGGTCAATCACTCTTGCCATTTTAGAGAAATAAAATGTTTGAAAACACCTGTCATAGAAAGAATAGGAATAGATACCACATCATAAGCCATACTCAGTCGACGTCGCTCATCCAAGGTCTCTTTTGCACCAGGTTTGTGCAACAGCCTATACAAACTACCTCTGCAATTAAAAACAATTATTACAAAATTATCCCCACTATACAAATAATAACATCAAATTCCCATATTTGTTGAACGAAAACTGTAGAAGCACTAAACCTTGACAAATACTCAGTGACTATTGATAGGTTAGGGGGCTGAGTGACAGCACCCATAAAAAGAACAATATTTGGATGCCTTAGACGTCTCATTATTGCACCTAACAGAAATAGTGGACGAATAAAGTAACACTTACTAAAGACAGTGTATAACAAAATAGATAAATTCATATCAACCTAAAAGCATTAGGATATACCTCTTGCAGGAATTCATTCAACCTCTCTGGATGAAAATCTTGTTCTAACAGAATTTTCACAGCAACATCCTAAAAGTAGTTGAGTTTGTAAGCTTTTAATAGATGAATGTCATTTGGCATACACTATTATGAAGAACTACAAAACCCATACAGAATGAGGATCAAATATGCGTTAAGATTTGTTGCAGGTCAAAAATTGCCAAAACAAGAAGGCATAACCTAACTTGGACTTAGAGAGTGTCAAGAACAAAAGCTGATGTTCACTGAATATATAGTTTGTTCTGGTACAAACAGGGAAAGACATTAAAAACCAACCGATTAACTCCAGGAACATATTTTTGAAATACACAAATAATCATCTTAGGTTCCAACAACATCATAATAGATTTTTTAATCAAGCAAGTAAATTGCCAAGCACAAGCTAAAGTCCTAAACTATGAAACAAGTTTTATGGCATTAGCAAGACGTATAAGATCTTATTGCCGAAAAACTTGTAGACTCGCACTCACTTCAAGAATACAACTTACATTTATCTCAGTTCATCAGCCCACACCAACATGAGCTTAAGCCATTGTTGATTAGTTATCTATGAAACTTAAACAATGCAACTACTACCAAGTGCTAATGCATGCCTTTTTCTTCTTTCAAGTTAAAATTATCAAAAGAATAGGAAGGGTAAAAATATACCATCCCCGCAAGAGACAAAGAAAAACCTTCTTTTGGTCGTGACCAATAGTCAATAGACATATTATCCAAGTCTTATCAAATAATCAGAACTGGCTAGATTAAACTATACAGGTTGCATCTCAAGTACATGCTAAAATAACAGTAAATGCACCTAATCATCAACCAGTCTATGCATGAAAAAACCAAAATGAGCACAGAGCATGGTTTAAAAAGGGGGGCTTACAGAGCCATTCCAATCAGCACGATGAACAATACCAAAAGAACCTGAACGCCCATAAATTGTATAAATTAGTGGTCAGCAGTATTTGGTTTAGACATGTATGTATATGTACATGTGCCTATGCATGCATATATACATTCATACATGCATACATACATTAACTGTTTAATTCGGGAAACCCTTAACCGCACCACACCAGCAACCCCAAGTCCGGGTGTGTGTGTGTGTGTGTTTACACCTCCCACTTTTGCAGCATAAAGCGCTATTCAAATCAAATATGAAATTACCTGCTCCAATTCTCTCTTTTAAAGCCAGATCACTCCAAGGAATGTCCAAATCTTCAAAATCAAGGGTAAAATCTCCACTTGGCTTATTTGGTTGACCCCCATCAAACCTTTGATTACTAGCCACCTCCATTCTAGTATCAGATAAGGCATATGCTTGGGAACCTTTAACAACTTGTGTTGTGTTTATGCTATTCTGAGCATATGCTTTTGGAATATGTGAATTTCTATCATGACCTTTTGGCCGGGCAGCTTTTGAAGGAGGTAAACGAGGACCATCATTGCTGTTGCTTGGACTACGTGTAACAATATTCATATCAATATTATGTTTCTCAGATTGCTTATTAGGATATAAAGTGTCGCCAGAATCTCCATCACCTGCAGTCAAAGTCAAACAATCACCAACCTTAATACTTTGATTTATTAGCAACTAGTAAGACCCCAAAAGTTACAAGTTACAACATTTGGTCAAGAAAATAACTTACCAATAGATAGATCTTCAAATACAAGATTTAGAGAATCACATTCAGCGAAGTACTGTCTGGCAAGTGTCCTGAAATCAACCAGGGGTTCAACTTCTCTAAAACGTGGAAAGCGTAACGGGGAAGAAATTGAGATTGTAGATGGACCATTTAGCAGAGAATCAGGCTCACAGAGGTTTCCTGGATTCCCAATTAAATCAACAAGAAGTTCTCTGCATAAAAGTATAACTTTGTGAATTGAGATAATCTATTATAGATTCAATACAAAAGATGGCTATAAAGAGAAACTAAATCAATCCTAACTAAATAGACTAAATCAAGATATGTTCTGAGCATGTCATATTCTAAAATATTTTCCTATCTCTACCATTTATATACTTTAGCAAACTTCGTCTGCTTAGATCCAAAAACAAACGACCACAAAAAGCTATTAATACTTACTTATTAATGCCGAAGCGCACAAGGCAAGATGTAGCATCATCTCTTTTACAATATTTGCAACCCTTGGCTATTCGGCATGGTAGATCAATTGTGTCAGCTAAAATCTGTTGCCATTATTATCAATTATTAAAAATGTAAGACCAGTCTATCATCTAGGTAAGCTGCAACTAACAGTATGTGCATCTTGTGGGCCATATTTAGTTATAGTCAAGGGCAGACAGAAATACCTTTAAGTGTTACATGGTATAAAAGAAGTCAAAGCTACTGATTGCTATCATTGATTATTGCAACTCAACAAACTGTATTATTCTGATAAAATGACATCCCAAAACCCAAGCACCTCTTTTCTATAGTTTCCAAACAACCCCTATACATATTAGTATTACATGCACACTACGTTTAAGTGTCCCTCTCTCTTGACACCATGATTGAGTTTCTAACTATAACTGTGCTATTGACTTAGAAATGAAGTATTAAACATGATGTTGCTCAGGTTTTAGATGTATTTGAGAATTTTGTCCAGTTTATATGTTTGCTAAAATGCATTACAAAGTACACCCCCCAACACCCCCACCCCCACCCTACCACCGCCACCAATTTCTGGTATCCATTAAAAGAATTACAAAACCAATACAAAAACAAGCCAAAGTTTGTAATTGAAGTTATGCGAAACAGTTTCATAGGTCAAAGAGATTATTATTTTACAACAATTTAAATTTGCATCTTACCTTAAATAATAGAGCCCGATGCCTGCAAAGTCCAACAGAGAGGCTGCCCATTGGAAGTACAACAGATCCTAGACAATCCTTAAAATCCTCACTACACTCCTTCCACATTGAAACTAAGTCATCTTCTCCGGTTAATGTTGCACCCCTTGTGTAGGCAAAATTCCCAAATCAAAAGATAATATATAACAATAATAATATGACAACAAATTGCTACGAGTTGAACTGGATGTGTCCTAGTAGGGTTGACCCTTACATGCTTGATTTCTAAAAATCTTAGGGTGTCATATATGATTGCAAAATTGTATGTCTCAACAGTATTTTAATTCTTTTAACTTAATTATTTAAGAAGTTTTATATATTAAGTGGTTGCTTTTTAGCTATTGTTACATTTTACCGATAACATAACCAAATCACCAATTCCTAAGTTAATAGGCTGAAACTTCCAGCTCTACATGCATATATTTCTAGAGGTTACATCACTTAAAGAATAAGTTCTCACCCCATTCGATTGCAGACAAGCTTTGCAAGTTGGTCAACAACCTCTAATGTAGTTATGCTATTACATGATATACTATGAATCCGATTTTGTAGCTCCCAAAGGCTTGGATCACTACGTCTGTCAATCAAAATCACTTCAATGGAAGATTCACTACCAGTGTCAATGGCCTTCAGTAATTCAAGTGATGGAATTCGTCCAGTCTCTTTCAGATCACAACACATTGTCCATACATAAGGATCCATCCCATTTATCAAGTAAAACCCATCAGGGACTTTGTCAAAGTATGACAAACACCCATTTGCCTAATACAACATAATAACATTTAGAATTGGACCTTTGAGCTTATTTATTCAATAGTTAGTTCACTATAATAGCACTTGTAAATAATGACTAGATTATTTTTCCATGCATACATTATAGACGAATGGACTAGTCAGATCGGCTAGGGTAAGTCAAAAACCATAAACTTTAGTACATGTCAAAAAGGGTCATGCCGGTTCGACCCTGTAACATTTTTTGTTCCCTTTTCCTTGAACTTCATAAATATTTCATGCAATGAAAATTATTAGATAAAATTATTAAAATTTATTAATCGGTTCTTTTTGAGTAGAGGTTGTAAGAACTAAAATACACTTAGGGTCATTTTCGGCCATTTAAACTATATGGCCTATTTTATTTTTAACTACAACTTATAATTTTACCAGTTCTAGTTCAAATATAAATTTAAACCCTTAACAACCTTTTACCAAGTACAGAGAACCGAATTGTCACCTCAGTACTACATAATCTTATCTCATAAAAAGAAATTTACACTAATGTATTAAAAGATCTAGACATATTATTTATTCACGCAAACATACAGATCTCGAGAGAATTTTTTTTCCTACATATCTCTACACAAGTTACAAATCAAAAGCAAGTAATATCCGATATTTGTCATCAAGGTTGTGGCATGGTTGTATATTAAAAAGTTAGAAAGTAGTCAGAGATAACGTCTCATGTGAGGACTAAGGACTCCACTCAAGTCCATTCACACTAGAACATAGTCATGGACTCATGGTTGACGAGGCAACAAAATATTATGAAGATCGAGCAATCATAGCTATGTCAAGGAAGGATTATAGCTTCAAAATGATTTACTAAATATGTGGCCTTAGATGAAAACCCCCAAGGTTTGAGAAAGTAAGTACCCATACGGTGCTTGCTATAAAGAAGCAAAAGATATATTGTATGATAAGAGACCAAAATCCATTAAAAGCGTGAACCTTATTTTACAAACCATGTTCCGGGACGTGCATTTGTAATTCGTAAGAGAAGCATAACTATCTTCTAGTGTATGCCACCAATTACTCATATATTCGTCGATCGATACAAAAGTTAGCTTTTATAACTTAGGTGGCTTAGGCAAAAACTATCTTCTATATAAGGTAGCAAATAATTGTGATGAAAGAAAACATGCTACACACTATCAGCAGGGTAGCATGCCCAATGTTATGTTCAGAGATAAACTAGTCATCTAGCAAATGTACCTAAGCATGAAATCTAGCAGTCAACTTATGAAATTCACGCAAAGATATTCAACCATCAAACCAATATGCTTGCAAAAACACCAACATATAGCAAAAAGAAATACCCAGAATCGATGCGATAAAGCTTGGGCGGATGTAGTAGAAAAAGCAGAGGACCTAGACCCTGCGGTTTCATCGGTGAGTGGATCCAACAAATTGGGATCATCAGCACACATAGCTTCGGACGAAAGGCGTAGAGCCAAAGCCAACTGCAACTGATAGCTCTCCTCCGTCTGTTGCGCCCAACTCTTGGAAGAATAAGACCCAGCAGCAGCAGGAGGAGGAGGCTCCGTCAATTGCGCATAAGCAGCAGCATTGGGATCGGGATCGGTGTTGACGGCGGCAGACAACGAGGGAAGAAAGTAATCGCCGGAGACGGAGCTGTCGGCGTAGCTGCTGCCACTGGATTGCCTCTGCAAGGAAGGGGGAAAGGGGGAGTGGCGACTATTATTGTGGTGATGGTGGTGCTGCAGCCTCTGATCGGGTGTGAAGTTGATCAAATCCCAATCGAATGCAGGCCTCTTTATGTCGCCGGAGTGAGAGTGAGAGTGATGAGATGATTCGTATCCGGAGGAGGAGGGGAACATGGAAGAAGAAGGAGGAGGCGTTGGTGGTGGTGGTGGTGGTGGTGGTGGTGGTGGTGGTGGTTGTGGTGGTGGTGGTGGTGGTGGTTCGTCGGGGATCTGAGACAACAACGTGTAATTGCCAGGCATTGCCATCGACTAAAACCGCAACTGCAACTGGAAGTCACTAAAGAAAATACCATTCTTTCTTTACTACCATTCCTATGCTTATGGTCCAATGGTATTAAAATATAATCTTGAGTAAATTATATTTTTTCTTTTTTAGTGTCGTAGTAAATTTCAAATTTTGTTTTTAAACTAAAAATTACAATATACATCATTTACGTTTAAATAAGCTTGCACGTTTTATATTTTTCGCTATCAGACGTTAATTTTATCCGTTAGATCAGATCATGTGCTTTGCATGTGAGTGCAAATTGATCTTTTTACCCTTATTATAAAAATAAAATATTAATTAAATTATTAAACCCATCTTATAACACTCCACCCCATCTCACCCTAAACTCTCTCTTTCTCTCACAATCATCTCTACACCTAAACTCATGTCTCCGGTGATGTCTCTCTCCCTCATCTTTTTCCTTTTTTCTCTATCTCATGGTTGAAGACCCTAGATTTAAAAAATCTTTATGATTTCACAAAACCTGGATCTGATAGAAGTGATGGTGGGTTATAGTAATGGAGGTGACGAAAATGATGGTTGGTTGATTGTAGGTTGGGGTAAATGGAAGTATGATAGTGGTGGTTAGGTGGTCGCGGGTTAGGGTTTGGTGGTGGTAGGGTGTGGACCGTTGAATTTGGTGAATACAATCAGTTTCACAATAAGAAGAGACTTAGAACACTTAACAAATCAAATATGAAACTGGATTTTAGTTAATGATACTAAGAACACAAGTAAGTATAAGACAGAACAAGAACAAGATAATATTTGATTTCTAAAAATGTTGTATATTGCTCTCAAGTTCTATTACAAGTGTTATAAACCAAAAAAATAAATACAAGTACTTAAGACACTTTATACTACATCATATAGCCAAGTCAGCTAAAAACACTAATCTAGACAACAAGATCATATGTAGTCAAAAGGCAGATTGACTTTTGACTTTTGACTTGTGACTATAATATGTCATAACTCACATCCTAATATATTACAAAAAGTATAAAAGGTACAAAAGTAGAAAATTACAGACTGTTAGGACGTTTATGTATGGAGTACTAACGGATTTTGCGTTTAACCAAATCAAATAGTACGAAATCCTATTTGATTAGTGATCTAATAAGTGAGAACGATAACCCGATCGATGTAAGAATGAACTAAACGTTAAGAACGAGTAGGAATCGATCAAGATCGAACTTTGAAGTTGGACAAGCTGCTTGGGACACTCTGGACGGCTAGGGTTTATATGTATTCGAAGTATCTCTCTAAGTGTTATGTTTTTCCATGAATTAAGTGGTATTTATAGGTATGCAGTTTCCATTCATACGACTGAACCATTAGCATGGTTCAGTCGTGCGACTGACTCATGCGATTGATTCATACGCACGACTGAAGGTTCAGTCGTGCGATTGAGTCAATCTTATGTCTCAATCATATGACTGATCCAGTCTTCTGGTTCAGTCGTGCAACTGGTCCATAAGCATGATATATTCATACGTATGGTCTATAAGTATGGTCCATTAGCATGAATAATCACCCGACTAGGTTGAACACATTTCTTAATCATTATTGACTAAGAACTATGTACAAAAACCTCAAACCTATATAAGAAGTTTATACATATGAATCAAAGATAAATAAACATCAAAGCTATATCATAATTCATTGCATAGTCACATTACACATATGTAAGACATGAAAGACTTTTACATTTAATCACATAAACTAGGAACATCATGTACCTACAACTCCCCCTTGGACCTAGTTTATCCTATTGTCTAACATTCTTCACATGTTCTTGAAATTTCTTGTACTTCTCTTCTCTAGTGACTCCTGCATGTATCTCAAATGCAAAGTAGAGCCGTATAACGTGTTGGAATTGAAGAGCTTGTACAATGTCTTGTGTGTCACAGAACAGTGGCCACTTGTATAAAGTATAGACATCTTCAGCAGATAAGTTGGTAAGCCACATCGGGTCAAATACCCTGATAGTCTCTATCTTTCCATCTCTGTTTAGAACTATGATCACTTCCCCCGTCCTCCAATCATAATACCACCATTTGAAGTGTGGAGTGAAGTCTTGAGGGATATCCCGTAAGGGAATCTTGGACATTATGCGTGGGGGACTCCACTTTAACACTACTTTAGGCCTTCTAGATATATGATCAACTTCAGACTTATGAATGAACCTCTTAGGTTGTTGAGGTTTGAAGTTTACCCATCTGTGTGGTATTCTTTTTTTAATGCTGCCTCAAACCATCCTGACATCTTTCTCGGGTTGGCATACAACAGATCTAAGCATGCCAGTCGGTTGAGCTCAAAACCAGGAAGAGTCTTCAGATCATGAGGATATCTGAAGTACTCAATCCTTTTCTCCCTTTTGACAACATAGACTTCCAAGTCTTCAAAATATGCCCACGTGATAATCTTGCCTGACACTTTCTGATGTCTCTTGACTCTGTAAAGTTTGGTGTAGGCATTTTGCTTTGGGGGTGTGCGTTGGGCTTTCATTTCAGCAAAACAAGCTGCCTATTCAGCTTTCTTAATATCAACATTTGCATCTGAAGCTTGGGCTATACTTTCATCTTTCTCTTTTTCTTTCTCCATTTCCTCCAACTTATCAAAAGTATCACTGCCAAACGTTTCACCCAAGTTAGGGATAGCATTGCCCTCAGGGTCAGTGTACTCAGGATAGTGGTCAGCTCTGACATCTTCAATCTCTATTTCATCCACATCCTGTAGCTCCTCATCACTTAAGACATCGACTTCCGGAGCATCTTTAACAATTTCATCTGGATTTAATCTGAACATGTCAGCCAGCTGCTCATCTGTCAGATCATGGATGATCTCTCCTTCTTCAGGAGTATAGCTCACAGACCGTCTTACGATCCCTTGCAAATCAAGAATCATAGTGAGTTGAGTCTTGACTTGCTGAAGAGGGATGACATCATATTCATCTGGCTGTTGAGCTTCATCTATTTGATTAAACATTCCACTATTATACATAAATCATTAATCAAGACAATTTAAACATAAATAATCATTAATTACATTAATGTAATACACAATTCAAGTACAAATGTTTCAAATACATAAACATCTTATCATTACTTTTGTCTTGATTGGTTGATTCTTCAGCTTGAGGAGCTGAGGATGAGGCTCTTTGATCTTGATTTCGCTTGGTGCACCTCTCCTTTGCTGATGGATTTGAGGCTGATGCAGATGCATCGCCTTCTTGATCATCCTCATCTTCATCGTCCTCTTTATCCTTTCCACTCAGTC
Organism: Flaveria trinervia; assembly: GCA_025506515.1. Lineage (NCBI taxonomy): Eukaryota > Viridiplantae > Streptophyta > Magnoliopsida > Asterales > Asteraceae > Flaveria > Flaveria trinervia. The sequence continues at coordinate 78,798,652 of CM046450.1, read as the reverse complement.
CCACTTCCTTTTCATCATCATCTTCATCATCATCAGTAAGCTCATCATCATCATCCATATCATAACCATTATCATCACCCTCTTTAATCTTTAAATGCTCACCGTTAGATCCCTTTAGCCTTAGCATAATCTTCTGTTCCTTTTCTCCAAACCCTCAATCCTTTTCACCGATGCCAACACCAACTCGTTTTGACTCTTTAGTGCATGGTAGGTCGGGCTAAGGCTCTCTCATACTGTGTGTTCTTCTCATTTAGCTGAGCTATTCACTGCCATGAGCTGGTTTAACAGATTAGCTCTCAGATCATCTATTGCGAGCAACTTCAACACCATGCGGTATAGGCTCGCCAGCTGTAAGGCCCCGTTCCCGGGACACTTACAGCTGGGCAATCATTGCACATAAAACATATAATTACATTAGTTTGAAATAAATGTTGCAGTGGAAACATTAAAAACAACATTTTCATTAAAAATGCTTTTGCAAAATAATACAACATTCGTTTTACAATATCATTTGTTCGCATTACAATGCAAAAACATTAAACAAAAGAATGCTATCCAAAAGAGCCAAGTAGCCGCCCCGTGCCATCTTCAACAACTTTACCTGCCAACTGGAAACACATAAAAGTCCGCGTTGCTGAGTGAGTTCTAGTTTTAAAATTATACATACTTACTTCCATTTAAAACCGTTCTTTACTTTTGTATGTGGTCACACATCATACGTACACATAGATAATATTATTATTATCTCCATCATTCATTCGTTAACTTTCATTAGTACGTTCATCTTTACTTCTTAACATTCCATCCAAAACCATGAACTTTACCCCACCGTCATGCATAAAGTGGGTTCTGGGCCGAGGTCTATCATAGACCCCCCGTCATGGCACTCAATAGCCTGACCATAGTACCTAGGGTAAGTCAGGTGTACCATTGCCATGTGCTATACCCCACCGACATGCATAAAGCGGGTACTGGGCCAAGGTCTATCATAGACCCCCCGTTATGGCGCTCAGCAGCTGGCCACAACACGTAGGGTAAGCGACAAAGGTTCTATACAAATGGTCGGTCATAAAGATAGACCCCGGTGTGCATCCTTCTGGGGTAGCTAACCCACACACCGTTGAACTAACACCCTTCATTGGGCGTGTTTCCACATACAAGGCTTGCAAGACTTACTTTACTTTCCTTCGTTCATTAATGCATGCATTCTTTCATTATGTTCCTCTTTTCATTATCTTCCACTTTACGTTACATAATACTTTCATTTCATTCATTAACATTCAACGTAAAGCCACAAGAAAATACTCATACATAATAAGGAACATCAACATACACATACAACATCACCATATAGGGCATCATCACACATACATAACATACATCATACATACCATCATGCATAACATCATACATATCATCATCATCATCATACATGCCCATCATCATCATACATGCCCATCATCATCTATGACCTCAAAAGTCAATTTACATGAACCCCCGGGAACCTCCCAAGTCAAAACTTACATCTGCACTTTTCCCCCAAACAGAAGAAAGTAAACTATGTCCCTTTGGGTGCATGAACCCCATTTGGGCGTATGGACCCTATAGGCGAATGAACACTTAGGCGTATGGACTCTAAGTCGCATGACTTCCATGCGTATGGGCTTAAGTCGCATGACTTTCAGCCGCATTTCCTCCAGTCGCATAACTTTCATTCGCATTTCTTATTGTTCATCCGCATTTCTTTTTGTTCATCCGCATTTCTTTTTGTTCATCCGCATTTCTTTTTGTTCATCTGCATTTCTTTTTGTTCATCCGCATTTGCATACGCGAATGAGTTGGTCTCGGATGGTCATCCGCATTTCCTCCACTCTTCCGCATTTGCCAATGCGTAAGAGCAGAACTTGTCCGCATCACTTCTGGTCTTTCGCATTGTCAATGCGGAAGAACAATCAGCTCTCCTCCAGTAGACTCTTCATCCGCATTGACTTTAGTCATATGGCCATCCAGGCACATGAGGACATTTCAGGCACATGAGCCCTATTTGGGCGTATGAAGTTTCGGGCGTATGGGAACACTTAGGCAAATTCTAAAACTTAAGCGCATGAGCAGCCTCATTCGCACCTAAACATCAGATTTCAGTCCCCAAACATCACCTACCATGTTCTAAGCTTAAAATCTTACATTCTAAGCCATAGAAACACAACCATAACATCATTAAACCCAAACATAGCCCAAAATCAAACCCCACCCGCATCATACACACAAATATACACACGGGTATAAAACCCATTTTAATAAAAGTGTTTATACATGCATTTCTAGCCCCAAAACAGTTAAAACAAGTAAAAAGAGGGGTTCTATAACTCACCTTAGTAGCCTCTTGGGTAAGACTTCCTTCAAAACCCGTTTGCTACAAGTTCACCTAGAAACCCACCAAAAATACACACAACCAAGCACACACAACATACATAAGCACACAACCGAGGATGAAACCAGTTAAGAACACCTTAAACACATGAATTCTTACCTTGAATTCGATCTTTTCAGCTCTTGTTCTTCAAAATCTAAGAGTTTCTGCTCTCCTTCACTTTCTCTCTCTAGAAATATCCGAATGAAAGGATGTAGGCAGACAACATGGGCGGCCATCACCTTTTACACCCACTTTTTCCAACATTTTGTCCTTTTGACACTTTTAACTCCTCAACTTGGGTTAAATAACTTTTCTTTCTTTTTTTTCTTCACTTAATTCCTTTGTTTGAGTCTTCTAAAAATAACATCACTTTTCTTTTTAACGCCGCTGACCTCTAACAGATATAGAAAACGTGGTTTATCAAAGGCTTTTGTATAGAGGTCAGTGCGTTAAAAGTCAGTATTAATTTTTACCATATCGATTAAGTTCTTTTCAAAACAGTCTCTTATGAAATGGTATTTAATACCGATGTGTTTGGTCTTTGGATGTTGTACCGGATTTTTAGTTACTGCAATTGCAGCAGAGTTATCAACAAAGATAGGAGTATAAGAAAACTTTAACCGTAATCCCGCATTTGCTGTTGAATCCAGTTGATTTGTGAATAGCAACTTGCAGTAGCAACGTATTCGGCTTCATAGGTTGATAATGCCACCGAGGTCTGCTTCTTACACTTCCAGGTAACTAATCTCCTCCCAAAGAATTGACACCCTGCTGATGTAGACTTGTAGTTCATCTTGCAGCCCCTGTAATCCGAGTCACTATACGCCGTGAGCTTAAAGTCATCGTCATGAGGATACCACAACCTAAGTGTGGGTGTACCCTTCAGATAATGAAATATCCTTTTGACCCCGATCAGATGGTTAACCTTAGGCTTAGCCTGATATCTAGAACATAAACATGTAGCATACATGATATCAGGTCTTGAGGCAGTGAGATACATGAGGGATCCAATCATTCCTCGGTACATTGTGGCATCTACCAGATCTCCATTTTCGTCAGGTGCTATATCATGATTTGTAGCAAGTGGAGTCCCAGCAGCAGAGGCATTCTCCATGTCAAACCGACTGAGAATGTCTCCCACATACTTGGTCTGATGTAGAAAGATCCCATTTGGTGTCTGATCCACCTGTAACCCGAGAAAGAATTTCATCTCCCCCATAGCACTCATCTCAAACTCTTTCTTCATAACTGCTTCAAACTCGTTGCATAATTCTTCGTTCTTTGAACCGAAGATTATGTCATCGACATAGATTTGTACTAGCAGTAGGTCTCCATCTTTTTCTTTTATGAACAATGTGCAGTCAATGACTCCACTGCGAAAGCCGTGTTTCACAAGATGAGTTAAGAGTTTCTCATACCAGGCCCTAGGAGCTTGATGAAGCCCGTATAAGGCCTTGTCGAGTTTGTAAACTCTGTCCCGATGATAAGGATCTTCAAATCCCTCGGGTGGACTGACATACACTGTCTCTCGAATTTCCCCATGAAGGAATGCACTCTTCACATCTAATTGATAGACTTTAATATTCATATACGATGCATAGGCAAGGAAGATACGGATGGCTTCCATCCTTGCCACGGGTGCAAACACTTCATTGTAGTCAATCCTCGACTTGGCGAAATCCCTGAACAACCAATCGAGCCTTGTTTCTGATAATGACCCCTTGGTCATCCTTCTTGCATTTCAAGACCCATTTGGTGCCAATGACCTTAGCACCTTTAGGTCTATCTACCAGAGTCCATACTCCTAACTTCTTGAATTGAAGAAGTTCTTCTTACATGCCACTCACCCATGCCTCATCGTTTAATGCATCACTTACGTATTCTGGCTCAAACTGCGAGACAAAACACCGATAAGCACCATGATGAATGTAAAACTTTTCCATAACAGAGGCATAATCAGCTGAGTACAGCTGATTTCGGGTTTGTACTCATGATCTGACATCTCCAATGACATTGTCTAAGGGATGATAGACATTTAGACGTGATCCTGGAGTAGTAGGAGCAACTACCTCAGGGCCAAGATTATGAACATTTGGTTCTGCATATGAGGTAGAAGGAGTTTGAGGTTCCGAAGTCAAAGGTGCATCACCGTTAGATGCTTGTAGACTTTCAGGAACTGGAACCTGTTGCTCCTGACTGTTCTGGTCATCTTCTTCAGCCTCATCTTCAGAGGAGGAGTCACTATCATCGACTACTCCCCCTGACTGAGTAGATGATTCTCCCTGTAAACTCGATGATGTTGAATCAAGAGATGGTGTATTTAAGATATCATCCATCATTCGAGTAGCCAACTCATCATCAGAAGGAGAGATAGGGATGTTGAAGGACTTAAAGAATCCATCATAGTCGAAAAAGTAGGCGGGTCCTTTGCCAGTAGGTGGTGTGGTATATCTCTGAACATCAACATTACACCACACTTCTACTAGACCCGTTGAGTTATTGTAAACTCTCTTGTTCGGTATGTTGTATCCTAGGAAGATTCCTTCATCAGCCTTCTCGCTAAATTTACCGTCTTGAGTCTTTTTCAGAAGTGTACACGGTGCGCCAAATGGTTCGAGATACTCCAGATTTGGTTTACATCGTTGTAGTAGCTCGTAACATGTCTTTCCGTGGCTCTTGACTATCAGAACTCGATTCAGTGTATAACACGCATTAGCCACTGCCTCATTCCAAAATTGGATAGGCAATTTCGAGTCTGCCAGCATTGTCATGCTGTCTCTATCAAGCTTCTGTTCTTTCTCTCAGCAACACCATTCATCTGAGGCGTGTATGCAGAAGTGAATGATGCACAATTCCTTTTCCTTGCAGTAAGCCTCCATCCACTGATTCTTGAATTCAGTCCCGTTGTCTGAGCGTACTTGTCTCACTTTCAGCTTGTAGAGAGATTCCAGTGTGGTTACTAACTCCTTGAATGACTCAAATGTTTCTGACTTGGACTTAGAAACATTACCCAAGAGAATCTTGTGTAGTCATCAGTAACAACAAAACAGTACGAGTCCCTGCAATGCTCTTTGTACTGACTGGACCAAACAGATCCATGTGAAGAAGTTCAAGAGGAAGTTCTATTGAATGAACTTTCTTTTCTTATGAGACTTCTTCGTCTGTTTTCCTTTCTTGCAAGCTACACAAAAACCGGAAGTTGGAAATTCTTGACATTACTCCTCTCACAAGATCCTTCTGGATCAGTGATTCATCTTCCGTGATTGATGTGTCCCATTCTCCTATGCCAGAAGATGGAGTCCTTCTCAGTGGCTTTGGATAGAAAGCATTGAACTTCATGCTCCGTTGTAGAAGTGTTGAGAGATCCAAAACATAAAGGTCTTTATATCTTGAAGCTGTCATCAGAACTTGGTCCTTGGAATAACGTAGTCTTTCTTAAGGACGTAACATTCTTGTTGTCGAATATGACTGTAAAACCTTTATCACAGATTTAGGAAACAGTGAAGTAAGTTGTTTTGAAGTTGCTGAACGTAGTTCACCCTATCAAACTTAACTTTCTGATTTCCAACTTCTCCTTGAGATGTGATATAACCCCCCTTGTTTCCAGCAAACAAAACATGCCCTCCTTTTATTTGCTTGACGTTTGATAAAAGAGCTTTGTTTCTTGTCATGTGCCTGGATGCTCCGCTGTCTACAATCCACGTGTTGGTTTCAGCACTGTAGTGAACACCCTGCACATTCAAAGTAAAACCATTAGTTTAGGTTAGGAACCAAGCCTTTACTGGCTTGGGTTTCCCAGAGGCATCACACATCATGAATTCAACCCATTGTCCTTAGAGGGTGAGGGAAGCTCAGGTTCCTTCTTGTCATCATTATCAGACACAGAGGATGACTTCTCTTTCCATAAGCCAGATTTGTGCAATGCCTGTTTGTGATAAACAGTCGACTGGCTAATGGGTTGAACGTTAGGTTCACTAGTTCGTCTAGGTGGAGTTAAGGAACTCCTCTTTTAAGACGTAGATTTTGAATTCTGAAGTTCAATCTTCTTCCTAGGTGTCTGATAGTAATGACAAAAGGAAGTAATGTGTCCATACTCTCCACAGTTGTAGCACGACCTGCTATCAACTTTATGATTAAACTTTCTTTGTGGTGATGTATGTGACACTCTGGTAACATTACTTAGTTTGGGTTTTGACTTTGTTTCTTTTGATGTTTTCTCCTGTTTAACAAATTAATTGTTTTAACATTTTTAACATCTTTTTCTTTTTGGTAACTGGTTTTTGACATGAAGCTTGGGAAAGATTAACATTAGCAGTCCTTTTAGATTCAGATTTGACTTTGTTTGTCCTGGACTTTATATTAATCTTTTCAAATTCTTTTTCCAGATTAACACAAGGCATTTTACCTTTGCCTTTGAAGTGGCCACCTTTTGTTTTGTTCCAGATTCAATTGATGAACATGAGGGAATCTGGATCACTAACAGAGGAGTAGACACCACATGATCCTTGATGGGGTTGTTATTTATAGGTCTACATTTAGTGTTCATCAAGGTCTCAGGTGGTGGAGGAACCACTTTTAACCCAACCCTCCCGTTGTTTGTTCTTTCACTAAGTGTTGGACAATGTGTGATGAACTTGTCGAACTGTGCAGTTTTGCTTTAATGAGTTTACTTCTACTTCTAAAAACCTTTTGCTCTTAGTGTCTTCTAGGGAGTTAAGATAGTACCTAATGTCATTAGCTTGGTTAAATGCAACTACTTCAATTTTCCTAAGCTGTTTAGTCAAAAGGTCTATCTTTTCTTTGTAACTATGCTCATTTGTTTTAAAACTCTATTAGCCTCAGTGCACAGTTGCAAATCCTTTACTAAGTTATCATTATGATCTAATAACCTAGCAAATTTCTCATCTATGCTATCTCTAAAAGCATCACAATCAGAACAAGCATGATTTTAAACAGTTGGTCAGTGGTACTTACCTGAGAAGGTTCAGTAGGGTTAGCCATCAACGCAGCATCAGATGTCTCTGGTTCTGGTGATCCTTTCTTTGTTGTTGAAATCTCTTTTTCAGGCTTGTAGTTGACTTTAGTTGTAGTTGTCTCTTCAATATTTGACATCGCTATCTCAACTGCAATATCTCCCTCACTCGCGAAATCATCATCTAAGTCTTCTACACTGGCAATATTTGATTCCCCTGGACAGACAAACCGAAAGCTCTAGTCCTGTCCTTCATCATCATGTGCAGTCAAGGCCTTTGGATCCTTGCTTGATGAAGTAGAACTACTAGCTTGCTTATCTTGACGAGTGAAGGACGAGAATGGGTTCCCGTTCCCAGTTTTCTTTGGCTTCACACATTCTCTCTTGAAATGCCCCTTTTCTCCACAGTTAAAGCAGGTCACTTTACTCTTGTCAAAGCCAAATGTGGTATCCTTAGTAGCAACCAAGTTTCTGTCCGGTCTTTTTCACAAACTTCTTCGCCCTCCGGACAACACTAGCTAAGGCCCACATAATGTCCATCCTCTCCAGTTCAGTCTCATCAACCTGCTCGTAGTCTTCATCTGCCAGATGGCAGTTTCCAATTTTTCCACAATGAGTCATCATAAGAATTAACCACTGCTGCCAAAAGATCCATGTGCTCTCGAGCTACTTCCACCGTAATATTTCCGAGGTTCTCGGTCTTCAGTCTAGTAGCATTCGCTTAAGTTCCAATGTAATGGGTACACGAAGACCCGGAAGTTTTGATTCTAAAGGAGAAGCTGTGAAGGCCGATGAGCTAGACACAAATGCAGTCTGAAGAGGTGCTCCAGACGTCTTAGCTTGAGGCGTGGCATTGTACAAAGCTGGATTTGAGTGTACGAAGACTTCTAAGCTTTGTACTTCATCCTAAGTGCTTCTTCTTGTAGCTTTAGAATGAAGTCAATGATATCCAACTTTGCCAGCATCTCATTCTGTCTCAGATTTGACACAAATGAAGCCACTTTTCCGGCAATCCGTCTGCAAAATTTGACACCTTTTCTTCCTGGTAGTAGCAACGCCATGTGTATGCAGTTCACTCATAAGATGGTAGAATCTATCAATAACATCGTCCAAACTCTCGTTTCCCATCGATGAGAAGTTGTCAAATTCTTCTTCAGTTCCTTAGCTTTAATTGCCTTCATGAAGCATTCCCGTCGTATCTCTTTTCCAGCTCATCCTACAATTTCTTGGCCTGCTTATTCTCCGATACTGGTGGAAAATATCTTTAGGAATAGACTGTGTAATCAATGCATAAACTCTCTTCTCTGTATTATACTTGACTTTCTGAGTATCAGTCATCCCTCCCAAAGTAAGTTTTACCCCATCTACTCCCACAGGCATACTATACCCAATCTCGATAGCTTCCCACAAATTTGGATCCACTCCATTGAGGTAGATCTCAAAACGTTGTTTCCAGTGGGGAAACACATCTAATGTTAAGAGTTTGGTGGTTTATTATGATTCCCCACCTCAATCTCAAGCAACAGTAGGTTCTGGATCCTTGAGTCCTTGCCGGGCAGTAAACGCTGACATCTGATCTTCCATCTCGAATAACCTTAAGTGTACTAACCAAACTGTCAAACTGGTGCGACTGGGTGATGCGAATGGGCTATCCGTGTGTGACGATGAACTATGCGGTTCAATCGTGCGGCTGAACTAAGCGATTGGTTCAGTCGAGCGAATGAAGCTGATGCGTATGAACACTGCGAACGGATGGTTCAGTCGTACTAATGGGGAGGCGACTCAGTCCAATCGTGCATCTGGAGTATGCGAATGAGTCAGTCGTGCAAATGGCTCACTCGTGCGACTGAAGCTGCTGTTTTACGAAATTTCTAGGTTAAACGTGTTTTAGCCGTAAAAATTCGAAATTTTGCAAACCCTAATCGCCTAAGGCCATAGAAACCGAAACTTGATGCGTAGGGTACGTCCAAGACAACTTTTGACACAAAAGATTGCGTTTTTTTAGTGTAAAAACACAAACTTTTTATCAATCTTGATTGAATCACACGTAATCAAGAGCCAAAGCTCTGATACCACTTGTTAGGACCTTGTATTTTAACAAACTACCGAAGATTAACGTGTAAACCAAACCAAATAGTGCAGAATCCTATTTTATTGGCGATCCAATCAGTGAGAACACATGTGAATCAATAAAGTATTGAATCAAACGTTAAGAATCGATTAGGAATCGATCTACAACATTCTATGAACTTGGAGTATCAACTTGGAGGCTTCTGGACGGCTAGGGTACGTCTGGAATCGAAATAGAATGAATGCTTCTTTTTTTCACGAATGGGTTGTATTTATAGGTTAGTCTTGTTCATTCGGCGACTGAATCATTAGTATGGTTCAGTCGTGCGATTGAACCATGCGGTTGATTCATCCGCACAACTGAGTGTTCAGTCGTGCGACTGAGACAATCTTATGTTACAATCATACGACTGATCCAGTCTCCTGGTTCAGTCGTGCGAATGAGTCATTCGTATGAAGTTATTCATGCGTTTGGTCCATTCGCATGGGCCATTCTGTTAGGATCAGTGATCTACGTTTGATTGATTCGTGAGTGTTGCAGCGGAAATCGAACAATGAATTAGCCAATTCACAAAAATATAGTTGATATTCAAAGTAAGAGCGAACGGTTATAGAATGAATTCTGCAAATCAAAGGTTCATTCAATACGCGTTCGTGGTGCCAAAATGTCACACTTACAATCAGTTCAATCATCGCTTATATAAGAGATGTCGTGGTGGAACATTCCTTATATAGGAGATGTGACGTCTGCTGATGTCATTTGATAGTGACATCTAACAGAATTATTCAAACTACTGAAAGTTAACACAACTACTGAAGATGTCAAAACAGCTGACACTTCTTACAAAAATACTAAGTGTTAACTATCACTACAAATACTGAAAAGAAAACTACTGAAACTACAACGACTGAAAACATGCTCTTCAGTCATTTTACAATTACTGAAACAGAAAAAAAAACTACTGAAAGGAAACCATCACAACAACTGAAGAATGCTTCTTCAGCTGTTGTGACAAACTCTGAAAGCTTCAGTACTTAGATTCTTGAACATCAGCTTATGTCTTCAGCTGATGTCTTCAGTCTTTGTACTTCAGCTGTTGATCTTCAGTACTTTAGTCTTCAGCTGTTGAAGTCTTCAGACTTTGGTCTTCAGCTGTTAAAGTCTTCAGTCTTTGTTCTTCAGCTGTTGAAGTCTTCAGACTTTGGTCTTCAGCTGTTGAAGTCTTCAGTCTTTGTACTTCAGCTGTTGAAGTCTTCAGTACTTTAATCTTCAGCTATTGATCTTCAGACTTTGTCAAACAGCTAATCAAGTCTTCAGCAGTTGTTATGATGTCTTGTGGGACTTAAAGGTTTTTCTGATCTGGCTCATTGGTTCTTTGGTCCAACAAACTCCCCTGAACCAATGCAGCAAAACCTTTAAGCTTATTAAAGATGTCCCACTTATTATGGCAGAAAGATTTGTCTTTTTGTCTCTAGATCAGCTCAGAAGTGACCCTGTAAGCACAGGCCAGAAAGAAGTCTCAATGATTGTTTGGAAAGGATGGATGGGAACTCTGTCTTGGGGAACTGGACACAGAGCTGTTACCCCAACCATGAGATCTGCTTCCAAAATATGAGTCTGTAGGACTCCCTTGTATAGGCCTCAATGAAGGTTACTTGTTCCTCCATGGTAAGCTCTTCTATTTCTCCTTCAAAGAATGATTCAGGCCCATAGTACTCAGATAGGTATTTTGACCTGTTTCTCGTTTTTAGCTCCACAGTTGTTATGATTCTATATGCGAATCATCTGGGTGAAGGGTGAATACCCTCTAAGAACAACTGGAGCTCATTCTTCTAACTTCCTCAAGCCTCCTATACACTAACCCCTTTTTCACCACTTAATTCTCCAACATCTTTTGTGGGGTCAGTTTAGCTTTATAGGCTTTCTTGAAGTCTTCTAGGATCTCCCAGGGTGATACTACAAAGGCCAGAGAGATCACTTCATCTACAATCTTCTTTACTTGGCCATGTATCTCGGTGGAATATTTTTCTTTTGAATCCTATGAGACACCCTGGGATCAGGCCAAATCCTCACTCTCTTTTTGATATTAAAAAGGTGTCTTAGAGTGTTTAACCTCTGAGCATGTTTCTTCATGTTGATGAGAAGATGTGGCAGCATATGCTTTGTCAATCTTCTCCAATAATCCTCATCATGGTTTGTGAAGCTCTTCTTCTTCTAGCTTCACTTTCACAATTGTCTTGAGATTCAGGTAAATTGTTGGAGAGTGACGTATGCCTTAGGCAACTATATAACAGCTGAGATTGGCAGCCATCTTCATCTTACTCGTTATCTTCTCTGCCTCTTCTAGCCTCAGTACCTTTCTTCCTCTTTGGGGTACATCATCGGCTATTGGTTTGTGGGTAGGGAATTGGTTTAGTGGGTTGTGGTTGTGTTGGTTTTAGTGTGGGAATGTGACAGGCTGTTCTAGCATTTTAGATGTAAGTGAGGCTTTGGATTGTTTGACCAGTTCAGTCCTGCTCCCAGCACAGCTTCATTCAAAGCTTCAATGATCAACCCTTTGGTGTATACTTCAGACGAACAGATCTGGTGGTTACTGCCAAGATGCTATCCCTGGACAGACTTGACTTCAATCAATGATCTTCCAAGATATTTCGCTATAAACTGATCATGATTTCCAATCTCTCCCTTTCCATCACACTATAACTAGCCCATCTTGATTGTATTCTTCTTTCCAGCCTTCTGATCTCAGAATCTAATGTGGCTGTGTCATGACCATATCTAAATAGCTGATCTATAATGGTATCCCTTGATCTGCTATGAGCTTCATAGCATCTTAACAAGGTCTTCTAATGATTTCTCTTCATCAGCTCCTGACTCAGCACTTTTCTTTCTTTATATGTAAATTAACTGCTCTGAGATCAGTTCTTTCTCAACCTCCTTTGTTTCTCAGGTGTTTCTCTGTTTCAAGCTCTTTATCAGCATCAACTCTCTTTCTTGTCTTGTCTTTCACTACCTTTGACTTTGCAGTCTCCCCTTTTTGGTTGCATTAGAGTCAGGGGTTTGGAAGGCATAAAGAGATTTATGAACAGCATCATCAATAAGGTTTGTAGATTTGAGGGAATCCTCTCATCAATAGCTTTATGCACTATGTCATTGATGATGGGAGTGATGAGAGGTAAGGAGTTTTGAAGATAGCAACCATCTGCTCAGAAGGGTTCTGTCCCTGAGAGATGGTGCCGAAAGCAGAGGATGGTGGCTCAGTTATGTGGGTAGGGCTCGTGTTTGGTAAATTCAATGAAGGTGCCATCTGTGGGGATTGTAGGGTAGATGTCTTTGATCCTGAGACATGTTGGCAAGCAGCTCTTTGAGTCTGCTCACCTTATTCTCGAGGATGGTATTGTGGGCTAGAACATCGTAGAAAAAGCCAGGTCCTCATCATTCTGAGATGATCACCTGACCTCCTGATTGAATTTGACATGACTCGCTTGAGTGTAGATCAGTGAGTGTAGATCAGTAGTAGCGATGCCGTGTTATGTGGTTCGTGGTACTGGGGGACTTTCTGCCTTAGGACTATGTCCTTCATCGGCAGTTGACTCTGGTGAGGTCTTATGGATAGTACCAACTTCATCTGATCATTTGCTGAAGCAGGAGAAGTGGCAGCCTCTACAGAAGTTTAAATCTCCGTTTCACCTGGAGATTGAATATGGTAACCCCTGTGTTGTGGGTGTCAGAAGCACTTTGGTCCTCCCCTCAATGGTTGAGGCTATCCCAGTTTGATTGGTATCTGGGAAGGGGTTGAGGAATGCAAATGAGTCAGCACTTTTGCATTATTATTGGTAGGACTTTGGGGGGCGGTTGTAGTGGGAGAGGGTGTGAAGGCAGTATGCACCCGGGGGAGTGGTGCGTTTCAATGGCAACTCCTCAAGTAAGGAAGTTCCAGATGTATAGGTGCCCCATAGGTGGTTGTACAGGCTCCTGTTGAGAGGAAACCTGAGCGGTTGAGGGTGAGTGAGTACGTGTATCTACTGGAGGGTTGTGACAGTAGATATATCCTGCGTTTGTTGCAGGGGCATCCTCAGGGGACTCATTTCCCTGAGTAGCCTTTTGGCTTTTTGTGTTGGGTTTGGTAGGGACTTTGGTTGGATGGGTGGTGGCTGTGGGTTCCAGCTGCGTGGGTTTTAGTAGTTGGCAGCCTGTTTGAATAGGTGAGTATTGATTATCATCAACATCAAGTTTAGCATACTCAGGCAGTTGGTCACTAAACTTGAATAGGTGAGTATTGATATTATCATCATTATATCAATACCACCAGGTGGAAGACATGCTGCAGAAGATGATTTATCCACATGGTCTGCAACAACTGGGGTGATAAGGAACATATTGCAGTATGTCCAAATCAAACAACTCCATAGGGTTTTGTGGAATTTATCCATTGGAGATTCATTAAACTTCACATGCAAGTCTTTCACTATCTTTGTTCTGCAGTTGAAGACTCTGTATGCTTTGCAAGTAGATGAATAACCAACAAAATACCCTGCATCACCTTAGGATCAAATTTTGGGAGTTGATCCTTTGTGTTGAGAATAAAAACAGACACCCAAATGCTTTGAAAAATGAAATGAGAGAGCAAGTGATGTAGAACTTCATATGGAGTCTTCATCAACCTCTGATGTACTAAGGCTCTATTCTGCACATAACAAGCGTGTTAACAACTTCAGCCCAAAAGGTCAGTGGCAAACCAGAGTCAGCCAACATAGACCTTGCAGCTTCAATTAGGGTCTGTTCTTTCTCTATACTCCATTTGTTCTGGAGTCCTTGGGATGCTAAACTGCCTTTTGATTCCTTTTGAAAGATAAAACTCATCAAGTGTATGGTTTCTGAATTCGTACCATTGTCACTCCTTATACACTTGAGAATAGGGAATACTGCTTCTCAAATACAGCACAAAGTTGATAAATCTTCTGAGCAACCTCATCTTTGAATACAGAAAGAAAGTCCATACAAATCTGGAGTAATCATCCACAATTACCAGACATTATTTCTTCTTTGCCATGCTCATCACTCTCACAGGACCAAATAGATCCCTATGCAGTGATTGCAAGCAGGCTGTGGACTTGCTCTTCAATAGCAGGGAATGAGACTTTGTGCTGTTTCCTTTTAAACACGCAGTGCAAGTTCATCACAGTGGAACTCCTTATTGGGAAGCCCTCACTAAAAACTTGTGGATCAGCTGATTCATGTTTTTGAAATTAACATGACCAATTCTGTGCCCAGTTTAGATTCCTGAGGAGAGGCTTTGGAAATAGGCAAGGATAGCCTCTGAGATCTATTTTCTTGGAAAGATCTAAGGCATACACTATTCTGTTTGTTGGCCCTCAGGAGAGTGATCATCCAACACCTTATCAATCAAATTCAGAACTTGGATGACAAAATCCTGCAGTTCTGACTGGTGAAAAGCCAGCATGGCCTTTATCACACATTTGATTGACACTCAAGAGATTGTACTTGAGATTTTCCACATGATTAACAATCATCAAACTTTATTTCTATGGAGACAAAGCCTTTCTGATGATGTAACCCTTAGCATCATTCCAAGAAAAACAACCCCTTCTTCCTTGAGAGTAGTCATGAAGAAGAGAGCTGTTCCCTGTCATGCATAGATCCCCACTGTCTACATACCAGAGCTACTTGGCATGTTGAAGAACCCTGCAATCATAAACA
The DNA here is from genome assembly GCA_025506515.1 of Flaveria trinervia. Taxonomy (NCBI): domain Eukaryota; kingdom Viridiplantae; phylum Streptophyta; class Magnoliopsida; order Asterales; family Asteraceae; genus Flaveria; species Flaveria trinervia. The sequence goes on along the minus strand of CM046450.1, from coordinate 78,783,475 downwards.
ATTAGGTAGTTTTGAGACCCAAACCTTTTGGTTTGGGTCTGTTCATATCATCAGATGGTAAAACTAACAGACTTGCTATGAATAACAGCCTGAGGGGTTTGGAGATGGTGAAGAAGTAGAATCCTTTAGCATGGATTTTCTTCTCTGTGGTTTCAACACAGGAGCATCTAATTGGTTGACTCTCCCAATAGATGTTGAACCATCATAACAAGTTGTGTCTGATTTTGTGATAAAGCCTTCAGCTCATCAGACACATTAGTGCTGAGTTTGATGGGTTCCTGTGTTGTACCATCTCTTTTTGAGCAACCTCAGCTGTTACCTGTTTAACCCCTTTCTTTGTGTATTCCTTTTGGATTTTGGGGTTACAGGTTTTGATGTTGCTGGTACAAATTTGATTTCAAACTCAGTTTCATTTTATCCATTTTCTTTTAATGTTTTATTATGTTTGAGTTTGGAGCCCTTTTTATACCAGCAATCTAAGTAAGATGATTGAATAAGCACATATTTCACATGGCTTTTTCTTCATCTTAAGTTGATCATCTGCTGAAGAAGATGAAACTGAAGACTTGTTCTTTGCAGTTTGCTATCAGTACTAGCAGTTTTCTTTGCTTTAGTACCTGCTTTCTTGATATCTTCTTCAGTAGTTTCCCACCCTTTCTACTTGCAGTTTTCTTCCTTAGTACATGTAGCAGTTTGGGCTTGTTCTCCAGGTGTTATGACATTCTTTTAGTACTTTCAGTACTTTGTGAAATATCACCTGGAGTGATCAACTTTGTGATCATGTGAGTGTCAACATTTGAACCAACAACATCAGCTGATAGGTTCTGAGAGGAATTAATGCTGACTTCTACTTCTGATGGTGTTGTATCAGATAGTAGATCACATGATGAAAAGGATTGGTTATTGCTGTCACCATCAGATTCTACCTCTGCTCTGGGAGTAAAGTCTGTAGGAGGAGCAGTGTGATTATAACCAATGCCAAACTTCACATTCAAAGCAGATTGCTTACTAAGAAGCATTTCAAAACCCTTGTAAGAATTTACCCATCGATCACACTCTACCTGGGTAGTTGCAAGTGTTTCTTTGAGGTCACTGTACTTCTCTAGAAGTATCTCTTCCCTAGCCTTATCATCAGTGATTTGGCATTTAAGTTTGTAAATCTCATCTTTCTTATCATTAATCACAAACTCAAATTCAGCTTTGCTTTTGGAAATTGTTTGTTCTAGCTCAATGTTCTTGGTAACTAAAGCTACATTTGCTTCTCTAATAGATGCAAATGCGGCTATGCATGTTTCAGAACATAGTTTGGCTTTTGCCTCAGAGGATACCTGTGATACCTGTGGTGTAGAGGCATTAGAGGATGAAGTATCAGCAGACTCCAAAGCCATAAGAGCTAGATTTCCAAAAGGACTGTCACCACCATGTTGACCAGCACCAGATAACAGTTGTTCATGACCAGACAAATCATCTAGTAAACTGCTCCAGTCAACAACTCCTGGGGTGAAAAAGCTGTGTTGTTGAGGTTGAGTTTGTTGATGAGATTGGGAAGGTTGAGGTTCAGGTAATGCATGTGGTTGTTGTGCAATTGGAGCTTGAACCGGATTTGGCTGAGGCATGTAATAGCAGGGGAAAGGATATGACATTGGACCCTGGGGAACAAAGTATGCAGGAGATACAGGGTGTGATTGATGACCAGAACCAGCAGGATGTTGCCCTCTGTTTTGTAGACTAGTGCTAGGAAAAGTCACAAAGGGTGCAGAAGAGTTAGATCCAGTTGATCTACATTCTCTTGCAAAGTGTCCAAGCCTTTGGCATTTGTGACACCTCAACTTACTCTCGTCAAAACCAACTTTGGTTTTGGCAGAGAGTCCAGGAAATTTCCTGCCAGTTCTCTTGTAGAACTTCTGAGATCTGATATTAACTAAGGCCATTTGGCTTAGAATATCCATCTCTTCTAAATCATCATCAGCAATTCCTTCAGATCATCCATGATGAAGCATAGATTGTCACTATTACTACCAGAATGACTATCCATACCAACAAATGCATGATCAGGACTGTTTGAAGAGAAATCAATATGCTCATCATAATTGCTTTCAGATGCAGCATATTCTGACTCATGACCAACCAAGGCAGTGTTCCTGGTACAAAGTCATCAGTGAGCTTTCCTGATGATGATAGTTTCCTTTTCTGCTCTATCTCTCTTTCGAATGTAAGCAGTTTCCCATGAAGTTGGGTAAGAGATAGGCTATCCAGATTTGCACTAGAGCGTAGGACAATAATGTATGTGTCCCATCTCTCAGGCAGTGATCTGAGGAATCTGTTATTCATCTGGCTGTTGGTGTATTCCTGTTTCACCATTTTCAGCTCAGAGATCACTGCCTGAGAGATGGGACACATACACTATTTTCCTACGCTCCAGTGCAAATCTGGATAGCCTATCTCTCACCCAACTTCATGGGAAACTGCTTACATTCGAAAGAGAGATAGAGCAGAAAAGGAAACTGTCCTCATCAGGAAAGCTCACTGATGACTTTGTACCAGGGAATACTGCCTTGGTTGGTCATGAGTCAGAATATGCTGCATCTGAAAGCAATTATGATGAGCATATTGATTTCTCTTCAAATAGTTCTGATCATGCATTTGTTGGTATTGAGAGTCATTCTGGCAGTAATAGTGACAATCTATGCTTCATCATAGATGATTTGAAAGGAATAGCTGATGATGATCTAGAAGAGATGGATATTCTGAGCCAATGGCATTGCTTAATATCAGATCTCAGAAGTTCTACAAAGAAACTGGCAGGAATTTCCTGGACTCTCTGCCAAAACCAAAGTTGGTTTTGATAAGAGTAAGTTGAGGTGTCACAAATGCCAAAGCTGGGACACTTGCAAGAGAGTGTAGATCAACTGGATCTAACTCTTCTGCACCTTTGTGACTTTTCCTAGTACTAGTCCACAAAACAAGGGCAACATCCTGCTGGTTCTGATTATCATTCACATCCTAGATCTCCTGCATACTTTGTCCCCCAGGGTCCAATGTCATATCCTGTTCCCTGCTATTACTTGCCTCAGTCTAATCCAGTTCAAGCTCCCATTTCACAACAATCACTTGCATTGCCTGAACCTCAACCTTCCCAATCTCATCAACAATTCAACCTCAACAACACAGCTTCTTCACCCCAGGAGTTGTTGACTGGAGCAGTTTGCCAGATGATTTGTCTGGTCATGAAAAACTGTTCACTGGTGCTGGTCACATGGTGGTGACAGTCCCTTTGGAAAACTAGCTCTTATGGCTTTGGATTCTGCTGATACTTCATCCTCTAATGCCTCTACACCAAAGGTATCACAGGTATCTCTGAGGCAAAAGCCAACTATGTTCTGAATCATGCATAGCCGCATTTGCATCTATTAGAGAAGCAAATGTAGCTTTAATCAACAAGACATTGAGCTAGAACAAATAATTTCCAAAAGCAAAGCTGAATTTGAGTCTGTGCTTAATGAGAAGAATGATGAGATTTACAAACTTAAATGCCAAATAACTGATGATAAGGCTAGGGAGAGATACTTCTAGAGAAGTATAGATCTCAAGGATACACTTGCAACTACCCAGGTAGAGTGTGATCGATGGGTAAATCTTGCAAGGGTTTTGAAATGCTTCTTAGTAAGCAATCTGCTTCCAATGTGAAGTTTGGCATTGGTTACAATCACACTGCTCCACCTACAGATTTTACTCCCAGAGCAGAGGTAGAATCTGATGGTGAGAGCAATAACCAATCCATTTCATCATGTGATCTACTTTCTGATACAGCACCATCAGATAGAAGTCAGCACTAAGCCTCTCAGAACCTATCAGCTGATGTTGATGGTTCCACTGCTGACACTCACATGATCAAAGAGTTGATCAACTCAGGAGTTAATTCTGAAAGTCCTGAAAGGACTGGAGAGCAAGATTTAACACCTGAAGTTCAAACTCCAACTACTGTCAGTACTGAAAAGAAGAAAACTGTAAGTAGAAAGAGTTTGAAGACTACTAAAGAGGAAGTCAAGAAGCAAACAATGCTTTCAAAGCATTGAAGAGCAAGTCTTCAGTAGTTTCATCCTCTTTAGTTGATGATCAACATAAGATGAAGAAGAACCATGTGAAGTATGTGGCTTGTTCAATCATCTTACTGATGACTGTTGGTACAAAAGAGGATCCAAACTCAACATAAAGAGGAAATTAAAGAGAAAATGGTTAAAATGAAAACTGAGTTTGAGACCACATTTGTATCAGCAACATCAAATCCTGTAACCCTTAAGTCCATAAAGAAATCCAAAAAGGAAGGGGTTAAACAGGTAACAGCTGAGATTGCTCAAAAGAAGAAGGTGCAACATAGGAACTTATCAAACTCCAATGCCAATGTGTCTGATGAGCTGAAAGCTTTATCACAAAATCAGACACAGCTGGTTATGATGGTTCAACATCTATTAGGAAGAGTTAACCAATTAGATGTTCCTATGTTGAAACCATAGAAAAGGAGGTCCAAGCCAAAGGATTCCTCTTCTTCACCATCTTCTTCCTCTCAGGCTGTTGTTTCCATTAACCTGTTAGTTTACCATCTGTTGATGAGAACAGGCCCAAAACCAAAAAGGTTTGGGTCTCCAAAACTAACTAATTGTTTATATTTGCAGGGTTCTTCAACATGCCAAGTAGCATCTGGTATGTAGACAGTGGGGGATCTATGCACATGACTGGGAACAGCTCTCTTCTTCATGACTACTCTCAAGGAAAGAAGGGGTTTGTTTCTTTTGGCAATGATGCTAGGGGTTACATCATTGGAAATGGCTTTGTCTCCAATGGAGAAATAAAGTTTGATGATGTTAATCATGTGGAAAATCTCAAGTACAATCTCTTGAGTGTCAGTCAAATGTGTGATAAAGGCCATGTTGCTCTTTTCACCAGTCAGAACTGTAGGATTCATCATCCAAAGTTCTGCATTTGATTGATAAGGTGTTGGATGATCACACTCTCCTGAGAGCCAACAGGACAGGTAAGAGTATATGCCTTAGATCTTTCCAAGAAAATAGATCTCAGAGGCCATCCTTGCCTATTTTCCAAAGCCTCTCCTCAAGAATCTAAACTATGGCACAGAAGGCTGGGTCATGTTAATTTCAAAAACATGAATCAGCTGATTACAATAGTTTAGTTAGAGGCTTACCAATAAAGGAGTTCCACTGTGATGAAACCTGCACTGCTTGTTAAAAGGAAAACAACACAAAGTCTCATTCCCTCCTATTGAAGAGCCTAAGTCCACTGCCTGCTTGCAATTACTGCATATGGATCTATTTGGTCCTGTGAGAGTGATGAGCATGGCAAAGAAGAAATATGTCTGGTAATTGTGGATGATTACTCCAGATTTGTATGGACTTTCTTTCTACATTCAAAGGATGAGGTTGCTCAGAAGATTATTCACTTTGTGTTGTATGTTGAGAAGCAGTATTCCCTTCCAGTCAAGTGTATTAGGAGTGACAATGGAACTGAATTCAGAAACCATACACTTGATGACTTCTATCTTTCAAAGGGAATCAAAAGTAGTTTAGCATCCCATGGACTCCAGAACAAAATGGAGTAGTGGAAAGGAAGAACAGGACCCTAATTGAAGCTGCAAGGTCCATGTTGGCTGACTCTGGTTTGCCACTGACCTTTGGGCTAAAGCTGTTAACACAGCTTGCTATGTGCAGAATAGAGCCTTAGTAAATCAGAGGTTGATGAAGACTCCATATGAAGTTCTCCATCACTTGGCTCCTCTAATTTCATTTTTCAAAGCATTTGGGTGTCCCTGTTTTATTCTCAACACAAAGGATCAACTCCAAAAATTTGATCCTAAGGTGGATGTAGGGTATTTTGTTGGTTATTCATCTACTTGCAAGGCATACAGAGTCTTCAACTGCAGAACAAATAGTTGAAGAGACTTTGCATGTGAAGTTTAATGAATCTCCTATGGACAAGATTCCACAAAACCCTGTGGAGTTGTTTGATTTGGACATACTGCAATATGTTCCTTATCAACCTCCAGCTGTTGCAGATCATGTGGATAAATCATCTTCTGCAGCATGTCTTCCACCTGGTGGTATTGATGATGATGATGATAATATCAATACTCACCTATTCAAGTTTAGTGACCAACTGCCTGTGTCTGCTAAATTTGATGTTCCTGTAGCTTCAGCATTCCATCCACAACAAATGCTGATGAGATCTCTGATTCCTCTACATCTTTTGAGTTACCATCTAATTCTTGGTTTCAAGAGTCTGCATCAACATCTGCTGCTGCTGAAGGTCCTTCAAACACTTGCACAGATCTCATTGTTTATCAAGAACTGAAGAATCACCCAATGTCTCAGATTATTGGTGATATCAATGCTGGAGTTTCAACAAGAAGTCAATTGTCTAACTTCTGCTTCTATGCTCTCTTCATCAGTCAGCTAGAGCCAAAACTACCATGTTGCTTTGAGAGACAATGGATGGGTTGAAGCCATGCAGCTTGAGCTACTTCAGTTCAAGAAACAGCAAGTGTGGGAACTGGTTCCTCTCCCCCAGGTAAGTGTGCAATAGGCACTAATGGGTGTTTAGGAATAAAACTGATGAAAATGGGCTTATTTTAAGAACAAGGCTAGACTGGTTGTACAGGGGTTTTCACAAGAAGAAGGTATTGACTATGATGAAACCTTTGCCCCTGTAGCCAGACTAGAGGCAATCAGATTGTTTTTAGCCTATGCTGCATTCCACAATCTTAAAGTTTTTCAAATGGATGTCAAAAGTGCATTTCTATATGGTAAAATAAAGGAAGAAGTTTATGTGTGTCAACCACCAGGTTTTGAGGATAATAAACATCCTGAATGGGTGTATAAACTTGATAAGGCTCTTTATGGGTTGAAACAAGCTCCTAGAGCCTGGTATGAGACACTTTCCTCTTTTCTTCTTAAGAATATTTCACTAGAGGCTCCATTGATAAAACTTTGTTTATTAAAGGTGGATCAGCATAAGCTACTTGTTCAGATTTATGTTGATGATATCATTTTTGCATCCTCTGATCCCCAGTTGTGTGATGATTTTACAACATTAATGAAAAAGAGGTTTGAAATGAGTGCAATGGGAGAATTACAGTTCTTTCTAGGCTTGCAAATTAAACAAAAGGCTGATGGAACCTTTATTCATCAGTCAAAATATACAAAAGATCTTTTGAATAAGTTTGATTTACAAAACTGTAAGCCCTGTTCTACTCCCATGTGCAACACCACACAACTGGATGCAGATCAGAAAGGTAAAGCTGTTGATGAAACACTTTACAGATGTATGATTGGGTCCTTGATGTATTTAACAGCTTCTAGACCAGATATTATGTTTGCTACATGTGTTTGTGCTAGATTTCAGGCTGCTCCTAAAGAGTCTCATTTGATTGCAGTCAAGAGAATCTTAGATATTTGCAAGGTACATAATCTCTAGGTTTATGGTATTCCACTGGACACTCTTGCAAATTAGTTGCTTTTTCAGATAGTGACTATGCAGGGTGCAAGTTAACTAGAAAGTCAACTTCTGGTGGTTGTCAATTCCTAGGCAACTGTTTGATTTCTTGGCAGAGTAAGAAACAAACATCTGTTGCTACATCAACTGCTGAAGCCGAGTACATTGCTGCTGCAAGTTGCACTTCTCAGGTACTCTGGCTTCAGAACCAACTTCTGGATTATGGCATTACAGAAACTAAGACTCCATCATTAATGGATAGTGCTTCAGCTCTGTGTATTGTCAAAAATCCAGTCCAGCACTCTAGGACCAAACATATAGAGATCAGACATCATTTTATTCGGGATTGTTTTGAAAAAGGTCTGATTGATCCTAAGTTTGTGCCTAGTGCTGATGAGCTTGCAGATATTTTTACTAAGCCTTTGGATAGTTCTACTTTCCAAAACCTTGTGTTAAGGCTTGGTATGCTACAGCTAGAATAAGTGACAACTACTGATGATTTCAGTAATAAGTACTGGTGATCATTGGTAACCATGTCACATATAAGTACTGATGAGTTCTTTCACCTTCAGTAGTTTTTATAACTACTGACGGCTAAATGCCTCACAAGTACTTAAGTACTTATCTGTTCTAAACCACTGATGTAGTTACAACTACTGACATCAGTACAAACAGATAAGTACTGACATCCTATGAAACACCTGAAAAGCAGATGCAAAGTCTGATGAGTAAGTGTGAGGACAGTATGAAACACTGAAAGGCTATGAATTGACGAAAACTACTGAAGAGACTTCCTCTTCAGTTGTTTCTATAACTGCTGTTTCATCCTAAACAACTGATGACAAAACCATGTCTTCAGTATTCACAACTACTGATGACTAATACCAAGTCATCAGCTGTTTTCAACAACTGATGACAAGCCATGTCTTCAGTAGTTTCACAACTACTGAAGACTAACATCAAGTCTTCAGCTGTTTACAACAACTGCGACAAAACCAATGTCTTCAGTAGATTCACAACTACTGATGACTGATACCAAGTCTTCAGTTGTTTCATCATCTGAAGTCAAAACCATGGTCTTCAGTAGTTTTCTAACTGCTGATGCCTAAAACCACGACTTCAGCTGTTTCAACGTCTGAAAGGGTAATACCATGTCAACAGTCGTTTAAAACTACTGATGACTAACACCAAACCCTTCAGTCGTTTTCTAACCCGTACCCTATAAATATCCGACCTAATCCTTCAAGCCTCATCTTCTTCAACCTAACGTTCATCTCTCCAAAACTTCTCTCTCATAAATGGCGTCCATGCAGCTCAAACCGCGACACAACTGTGTAGCTTACCTCACCAAATCGCCATTCTGGGCTAAGTTCGATAATGCTATTGATCTTATGGTCCAGTCACCCTACAAAACGGCTTTCTTCTCAATCCAATCCTTCATCCCGAATCCCTTAATCAGTTTTGGATGAACGTCACCCTCACCACTGGGGAGAACAACACAGCGTCTCTCCGGTCGGTCATCAACAACCACGAAGTGGTCATCACTCCCGATATACTTCGTCAAACCCTACACCTGGATGATGCCACTTCTCCTGCTGGATATCCAAAGGGCACAACTGATTTATCCTTTGCCCACCATGGATATCAGGGAAACCTTAGTGCCTCCACCATACTGAAGAAACATTTCCATGATGCTGAACGTCTCATCTTTCACATGGTAAATGTCTGTTTGGCTCCTAAGACTTCCTCTTGGGATCAAATATCTACAAGGTGGCAGCAGGTAATGTACTCCATCCTTGAGCAACAACCTTTAAATTTTTCGGAATACTATTTTCAGAGCTCAAGGATATGGCTCAAAAACAAACTGCTAACCGTTGGATATTATATCCTCGGTTCATAATGGCCATAATTCAAGCTGCGGGACTTGTTGGCCTGGGAGTCCCTGCTCTGGCTGTATTGCCTGAAGTATACTCCCGGCACAACTCTAACCAATCACTCAAAATGGCTGCCAAGCTGCGCAAACCCACGCAGCTGGAACCCACAGCCACCACCTCCAAATCAAAAGTCCCCACCAACCCACTCAAAAGAAAACCAAAAAGGCTACTCAGGAAATGAGTCCCCTGAGGATGCCCCTGCAACACAAACGCAGGCTATATCCACTGGTTATAACCCCCTAGTGGATATAAGGACTCTCCCAGCCACAACCGCTCAGGATTCCTCTCAAAAGGAACCTGCAGCAACCACAGAAGGGGTACCCACCAATCTGGGATCTTCCTCATTTGAGAAGATTGCCATTGAAGAGCACCATTCTCCCCAGGTGCACACTGCTTTTACCCCATCTCCCCATGCAACCACCCCCCAAGTCCTACATTACTTGTTGCACAAGTGCTGACTCAGTTGCACTCCTCACCCCCTCCCCAGATACCAATTACTACTGGGAATACTTCTACCATTGAGGGGGAGGACCAAAGTGCAGCTGAGAACCCACAACATAGGGGTTACAATGTTCCTTCTCCTAGTGTAGCAATGGAGATTGGAACTTCTGGTGAGGCTGCCACTTCTCCTGCTTCAGCATATGATCAGGTTGTAGTTGGTACCATTACTAAGACCTCACCAGAGGCAACTGCTGATGATGGACAAAGTCCTGAGGCAGGAAGTCCCCAGTTCCAAGACAAAGGGGCACATGCTACAACTGAGCTACACTCAGTGCATGTTCATCCTGATCCTATCAGGAGGTCAGGTGATTCAGTATCTACTGATGATGATCTGGGCTTCTTTACGATGTAATCGCCCAAAACACCATCCTGGAAGAGGAGGTGAGCAGACTCAAAGAGCTGCTTGCCAAAACTTCTAAGGAACAAAGACCATCTGCCTCTACCACCTCACAGATGGCACCTTCATCTGAAGGTCTCTTAACACTGAGCCACTCCCAACAACTCAGCCACCTGCCTCTGCTTCTGGCACTATTTCTCAGGAACAGAACCCTCCTGAGCAAATAGTTGCTATCCTTCAAAATTCCCTCCCTCTCATCACACCCATAATCACTGACATAGTGATCAAAGCCATTGATGAGAGGCTTTCCTCAGTAATAAACCATTGATAGAGGAGGTTGTGGGCAAACAACTTTCTGGCAATCAACCCCTTGCAACCAATGCAATCAAAAAGGGGGAGATTAAGTCAGTGAAAGCAAAAAGAAAGAGGAGTACAGAGGAGAAAGAAAAGGAGAGAAAGAACATAAGGGAGAGTAGTGGAAAAGGAGTTGGAGTTGAATGTGGAGATCGATAAAGAGAAGGAAAAAGAGAAAGCCTTGGAGCTACTGATAAAAGAGGCTGATGCCGAACACATCAGATCAATGGACAACATCATTGATCAGCTGTTTAGGCAAGGCCATGACACCGATAAACTTGACTCTGAGATTCGACGATTAGAGATTGAAGAAATCCAGAATAGATGGGCAAGTTATGAAGTGTTAGAAAGAGAAAGGCTTGAGATCATGATTAGATTCATTGAAAAATATTTGGGAAAATCAATGATCGAAATCAAAGCTTGGTCCAGGGACAGTATCTTGGCAATCACCACCAAGATCTGTTCATCTGAAGCATATACTAAGGGACTTGTTATTGAAGCTTTGAATGAAGCAGGAGCAGGGAGCAGGACTGAGCTAGCCAAATACTCAAAAGCAACTCTCACCTCCAAAATGCTAACTCAGCCTGTCAACATTCCCTCTCCAAAACAACCACAACCACAACCCACAAAACCAACTCCCTTACCATCTAAACCAACAGCCGATGATGCACCTAAGAGAAGAAGAGAAGGGTGTTGAGAGAGAAGAAGAAGAAGAAGAGGATGATGTGGAAGAAGATAGGCTGCCTCTGTCTGCAGTCCTAACATTGGCTAAAGCCAAACCCATGCCCATCACTCCCACCTCACAGATGGAAGCTGTGAGAGTAAAGATTGAAGAAGAACAGCAACAAAAGTCATGATGATGAAATGCTGAAAAGCATTGACAAAACTTATGCTGCTTCGTCATCAATAATAAGTATGAAGAAAGAAGCTCTGAGGTTGTACACCCTTGCCAATACATTTCAATATCAGAAGGAAAAGGTGAGAGTATGGCCTGATCCTAGGGTGGCTCACAGGATTGTAAAGAAAGACATTCCTTCGAGATATAAGGGCCAAGTCAAAAGGATCGTAGATGAAGAGATCACAGTGGTCCTTGTAGTATCACCCTGGAAGATTGTAGAAGACTTCAAGAAGGCCTATGAGACTAAACAACCACCCCAAAAGATGTTAGAGAACAGAATTATTAAAAAGGGGTTAGTCTACAAGAGGCTTAAGAACTTCAAACAAAATGAGCTCAGTCTGTTACTTGAAGGGACTCATCCTGATGAGTTTGCATACAGACAGATTACAACAGTTGAGCTCAAAAATGGTAAACAGGCAAGTACATCTCAGAGCTGTATGGGCGAGAAGGATTGTTTGATGGTGAAGCCGAGAACCTGACCATGGAAGAACAAATTATGTTTCTCAGAGCATACACCAGAGAATCCTACAGGCTTATACATGGGAAGTGAGTCTCATGGATGGGGGAACAGCTCAGTGTCCAATTCCCCAATACAGAGCTCCCATCCATACATTGCCAACCAAATCTTCAGAGACTTATTTCCAGGCCAGTGCTTATATGGGTCATCTTCTCAACTGATCAAGAAGGAAAAAGACCAACCATTCTGCCAACAATAAGTGGGACCTCATAAAGTTAAAGGTTTTGGCTGCATTGGTTCAGGGGGAGTTTGTTGGACCAAAAGAACCAATGATCTGGATCAGAAAAACCTTTAAGTCCCACAGACGTCACAACAACTACTAAAGACCACAACAGCTGAAGACAACAGTTGATTACAAAGTCTGAACACAAGTGCTGAAGACAAAGTCTGAAGACACAAGTGCTGAAGACAAAGTCTGAAGACACAAGTGCTGAAGACAAAGTCTGAAGACACAAGTGCTGAACAAAGTCTGAAGACACAAGTGCTGAAGACAAAGTCTGAAGACACAAGTGTTGAAGACAAAGTCTGAAGACACAAGTGCTGAAGACAAAGTCTGAAGACACAAGTGTTGAAGACAAAGTCTGAAGACACAAGTGCTGAAGACCAAAGTATCAGACGTTGTCACAACAACTGAAGAGGTCCTCTTCAGTAGTTGTAATGGTTTACCTTTCAGTAGTTTTCTTTGTTTCAGTATTTGTAAAACAACTGAAGAGTATGTTCTTCAGTTGTTATAGTTTCAGTAGTTTCTTTTCAGTAGTTGTAATAATAGTTAACACTTAGCATTTTTGTAAGAAGATGTCAGCTGTTTGACATCTTCAGTAGTTGGGTTAACTATCAGTAGTTTGTGATAAATTTTGTTAGATGTCACTATCAAGTGACATCAGCAGACGTCATCTCTTATATAAGAGGTGTCGACCTAATTGTAATTGTGACATTCCGTTACCACGAAAGCTAATATTGAATGAAATATATCTGCAGAATTCTCTCTATCTATAACCGTTTTTGTTCTTACATTGAATATCTTTTTGTTCTTGTGAATTGGCTAATTCATTGTTAGAATTCCGCTGCTATACTCTCTAATCAATCAAACGTAGATCACTGATCCTAACAATTAATAAACGAAAGCGGCAGAAAATCAATAATCTATAACCAGTTCTTGCAAATAAGCTAATTCAATCAAACATAGATATCAAATAGCAGTTTCAATGATCAACTGTTAGATCGATCAATGATTAACCAGCTCTGATACCATTTGTTAGGATCAGTGATCTACATTTGATTGATTTGAAAGTATAGCAGCGGACAACAAACAATGAATTAGCCAATTCACAAGAGCGCAGAAGATATTCAAGGTAAGAACAAACAGTTATAGACAGAAAGAATTCAGCAAAATATATTTCATTCAATATTCGCTTTCGTGGTAACAGAATGTCACAAATACAATTAGGTCGACACCTTTTATATAGGAGATGTGACGTCTGCTGATGTCACTTGATAGTGACATCTAACAGAATTTATTCAAACTACTGATAGTTAACACAACTACTGAAGATGTCAAACAACTGACATCTTCTTACAAAAATGCTAAGTGTTAACTATCACTACAACTACTGAAACTACAACGACTGAAGAACATGCTCTTCAGTCATTTTACAATACTTAAACAAAAAGAAAACTACTGAAAGGAAACCATCACAACAACTGAAGAATGCTTCTTCAGCTGTTGTAACAAACTCTGAAGGCTTCAGTACTTGTACTTGAACTTCAGCTGTTGATATTCAGTACTTTGTTCTTTAGCTGTTGAAGTCTTCAGTACTTTAGTCTTCAGCTGTTGAAGTCTTCAGTACTTTAGTCTTTAGCTGTTGAAGTCTTCAGTACTTTAGTCTTCAGCTGTTGAAGTCTTCAGTACTTTAGTCTTCAGCTGTTGATCTTCAGACTTTGGTCTTCAGCTTTTGAAGTCTTCAGTACTTAGTCTTCAGCTGTTGAAATCTTCAGACTTTGTCAAACAGCTGATCAAGTCTTCAGCAGTTGTTGTGATGTCTGTGGGACTTAGAGGTTTTTTCTGATCAGGCTCATTGGTTCTTTTGGTCCAACACACACATAAACCTCTTCTTTTATTTTACCATATAAAAATGCACTTTTAACATCCATTTGAAAAGCTTTAAGATTGTGGAATGCAGCATAGGCTAAGAACAATCTAATTGCCTCCAGTCTGGCGATAGGAGCAAAGGTTTCATCATAATCAATACCTTCTTCCTGTGCAACCCCTGAACAACCAGTCTGGCCTTGTTCTTAACAATAAGCCCATTTTCATCTGTTGTTCCTACTAAACACCATTTAGTGCCTATTGCACATTTACCGGGGTAGAGGAACTAGTTCCCACACTTGCTGTTTTGTGAACTGAAGTAGCTCAAGCTGCATGGCTTCAACCCATCCATTGTCTCTTAAAGCAATATGATAGTTTTTTGGCTCTAGCTGACTGATGAAGAGAGCATAGAAGCAGAAGTTAGACAATTGACTTCTGGTTGAGACGCCAGCATTGATACCACCAATGATTTGAGACATGGGGTGATTCTTAAGCTCTTGGTGCACGATAAGATCAGTGCAAGTGTTTGTAGCCGGTTCAGCAGCATCAGATGAAGATTCAGATTCTTGAAACCAAGTATTAGATGGCAAATCAAGCAATGTAGAGGAATCAGAAATCTCATCAGCATTAGTTGTGGATGGAGCTACTGAAGCTACAGGAACATCAAGTTTAGCAGACTCAGGCAGTTGGTCACTAAACTTGAAAAGGTGAGTACTGATATCATCATCATCTTCAGTACCACCAGGTGGAAGACTTGCTACAGAAGATGATTTATCCACATGATCTGCAACAGTTGGAGGTTGATAAGGAACATATTGTAGTATGTCCAGATCAAACAACTCCACAGGGTTTTGTGGATTTTATCCTTAGGAGATTCATTGAATTTCACATGCAAGGTTTTTTCAACTATCTTTGTTCTGTAGTTGAAGACTCTATAAGCCTTGCAAGTGGATGAATAACCTACAAAATACCCTGCATCCACCTTAGGATCAAATTGTGGAGTTGATCCTTTGTGTTGAGAATGAAACAAGGACACCCAAAGGCTCTAAAGAATGAAATCAAAGGAGCCAAATGATGTAGAGCTTCATATGGAGTCTTCATCAACCTCTGATTTACTAACACTCTATTCTGCACATAGCAAGTTGTATTGACAGCTTCAGCCCAAAAGGTCAAAGGCAAACCAGAGTCAGCCAACATTGACCTTGCAGCTTCAATAAAGTCCTGTTCTTTCTCTTTACTACTCCATTTTGTTCTGAAGTCCTTGGGATGCTAAACTGCCTTTTGATTCCTTTTGAAAGATAAAAATCATCAAGTGTATGGTTTTTGAATTCAGTACCATTATCACTCCTTATACACTTGACTGATAGGGAATACTGCTTCTCAACATACAACACAAAGTTAATAATCTTCCGAGCAACCTCATCCTTTGAATGCAGAAAGAAAGTCCATACAAATCTGGAGTAATCATCCACAATTACCAGACAGTATTTCTTCTTTGCCATGCTCATCACTCTCACAGGACCAGTTAGATCCATGTGCAATAACTGCAAGCAGGCAGTGGACTTAGGTTCTTCAATGGGAGGGAATGAGACTTTGTGCTGTATTTCTTTCAAACAAGCAGTGCAGGCTTCATCACAGTGGAACTCCTTTATTGATAAACCTCTCACTAAACTATTGTGGATCAGTTGATTCATGTTTTTGAGATTGACATGACCCAACCTTCTATGCCACAGTTTAGATTCCTGAGGAGAGGCTTTAGAGAACAGGCATGGATGACCCTTCAAATCAATCTTCTTTGACAAATCCAAGGCATATTCTCTTCCAATCCTGTTGGCCTTTAGGAGAGTATGTTTATCCAACGCCTTGTCAATCAGCCTTAGAACTTGGGAAGATAGAATCCTGCAGTTCTGGCTTGTGAAAAGTGCAACATGCCCTTTATCACACATCTAACTAACACTCAGCAGATTATACTTGAGATTCTCCACATGGTTGACATCATCAAACTGGATTTGTCCATTAGACACATATCCTTTCCCAATGATGTAACCTCTGGCATCATTTCCAAATGAAACAAATCCCTTCTTTCCTTGAGAGTAGTCATTAAGAAGAGAACTGCTCCCAGTCATATGCATAGATCCTCCACTGTCCACATACCAGATGCCCCTTTGGCATGTTGAAGAACCCTGTATAAAAAAAAAAACTAGTTAGATTTTGAGACCCAACCTTTTTGGTTTTGGGTCTGTTTTCATCAACAGATGTAACCATAACTTGTTTCTTATGATTAACAGCTGATGAAGAAGGAGATGGTGCTGAATGGATTCTTGGATTTGGGCTTGGAATGCCTTTTCAGTGATTTGATCACAGGTGCATCTAGTTGGTTAACTCTCCCCAACAAATGCTGAACCATCATAACAAGTTGTGTCTGATTTGTAGCCAAAGCTTTCAGCTCTTGTGACATATTAGTACTTGTGTTTGATGAGTTCCTGTGATCCACCATTTCCTCCTTAAAATTAACAGACTTAGTCTGATGTTTATCATGAGGAGCACTATCAGCTGTTTTGTGATGAACCTTATCCTTCTTTTTGGATTTGGTTGAAGGCTTGGGTTTATCACAATGGGATGATTGTGGTACAAACTTGGTCTCAAACTTAGTTTTCATTTCATCCATCTGGATTTTAATAAGCTTATCTCTGTTGAGTTTGGAACCCTTTCTGTACCAACATTCATCAGAAAGATGATTGAATTTACCACATATTTCACATGGCTTATTCTTCATCTTGGATTGATCAACTGCTGATGTGGAAACTACTGAAGGTGTGCTCTTCAGTACTTTCCTCCTTTCAGTAATTTTGTTTAGTACTGAAGAATCTGTAACAACTGAAGACTTGTTCTTTAGCTGTTCTTTGTCAACAGTTGTTAATCCATTTATTTCAGCTGATTTGAAATGCTTTTCAGTTGTTGTAACTTGCCCTTCAGTACTTGAGGTACTTTGAGGGACAACATCTGAAGTACTCAGCTTTATGTGCTTATCAGTAGTTAACCCATCAGCCAATTGATTTGCTGAGGTATCAACCCTTATTTCATCTTGTGATTTTGGGAGATCACTTGAGGATGATGGACATGATGATGTGGTTTGGAAATTGCTTTCACCTTCAGATTTTACTATTGGTTTTGGAGTAAAATCTGTTGGAGGTGCAATGTGGTTGTAACCAATTCCAAACTTCACATTCAAAGCAGATTGCTTACTGAACAACATTTCAAATCCCTTGCAGGATGACACCCAGCGGTCACACTCAACTTGGGTAACTGCAAGTTTTTCTTTGAGTTCCTTATGGTTCTCAAGAATGACCTCTAGCTTAGCCTTTTCATCATTTAATTGGCATTTAAGCTTATAAATCTCATCATCATTGTCCTTAAGGACAGACTCATATTCAGCTTTTCTTTTGGAAATAGTTTGCCAAGCTCTAAATTTTGATTAATTAAGGCTACATTTGCTTCTCTAATAGAGACAAATGCATCTATGCAAGATTCAGAACAAAGCTTGGCCTTAGCCTCAGAGGATACCTGGGTTACCTGTGAAGAAGATGCATTGGAGCATGAACTCTCAGTAGATTCCAGGGCCATGAGAGCTAGATTCCCAAAAGGATGTTCACCACCATGTTGACCATCACCAGCAATAATTGCTCAATACCAGAGAGATCATCTGGTAAATTGCTCCAGTCAACATTACCAGGGTGAAGAAGCTGTGATGAGGTTGTGATTGAGATGGTAAAGGCTCAGGTAATGCTTGTGGTTGTTGTGTAGTAGGAACTTGAACTGAATTTGGCTGAGGCATGTAATAGTAGGGATAGGATATGACATTGGACCCTGAGGGACAAAATATGCAGGAGATACAGGTTGTATGTGATGACCAAAACTAGCAGGATGTTGCCCTCTGTTTTGTGGACTAGTGCTTGGAAAAGTCACAAAGGGTGCAGAGGAGTTAGATCCAGATGATCTACACTCTCTAGCAAAGTGTCCAAGCCTTTGGCATTTGTGACACCTCAACTTACTCTTGTCAAAACCAACTTTGGTTTTGCCAGAGAGTCCTAGAAATTTCCTGCCAGTCCGCTTGTAGAACTTCTGAGATCTTATATTAATCAAGGCCATTTGGCTCAGAATATCCATCTCTTCTAGATCATCATCAGCTATTCCTTTCAAATCATCCATGATAAAACACAAAATTGTCACTATTACAGCCTGCGTGACTATCAACACAACAAATGCATGATCTGAACTGTTTGAAGAGAAATCTATATGCTCATCATAATACTTTCAGATGCAGCATATTCTGACTCATGACCAACCAAGGCAGTGTTCCCTGGTACAAAGTCATCAGTGAGCTTTCCTTATGATGTCAGTTTCCTTTTCTGCTCTATCTCTCTCTCTCTCAAATGTAAGTAGTTTCCCATGAAGTTGGGTGAGAGATAGTTTATCCAGATTTGCACTGGAGCGTAGGACAATAGTGTATGTGTCCTATCTCTCAGGCAGTGATCTGAGGAATCTGTTGTTCATCTGGCTATTGGTATATTCATGTTTGACCATTTTTAGCTCAGAGATCAAACAAGAAAAACGCTCAAACTGTTGAGTCAGTGTCTCACCCTTCCTATGAGAGAATGTTTCATATTGTTGGGCAAGGATTTCTCTGTTGTTTGCTAAGACCTCATCAGTTCCACCGAATTGTTCCTTTAGTGCATTCCAGAGATCATGAGCAGTTTCATGATGCATAAGCCCTGAATAGATTTCATTAGACAAAGCCATGGCCAGAATACCATGCGCTTTAGCATCAATCTCAAACAGTTTCCGATCTTCATCTGAGTATTGTTCCTTCTTCTTCGGAACCATTTGATTGGTTTCCGGATTGTTTACCATAGGCTTATGTGGACCATGTACCACAGATGTCCAACAACCTGAACTGTTAACAGACAGGTGATGAAGCATTCTTCGTTGCCATATGTTATACTCAGTCCTAACCAGCATCGGAGGCTTGGTTGAGGAACCGGTATTGTGAGGGTCATTAGAAGGAGTAGTCATTCTTAGATTCAACCAAAAACAATTAATTTTAACAGATTTAGAACAAAACACAACAAACCAAATTGAACCAAGAGAAAACACAAAGCGATTAAACGAAAGCAGCAGAAATTCAATTGATCTATAACCAATTCTTACGAATATGCTAATTCAATCAAACACAAATATCGAATAGCAGTTTCAATGATCAATTGTTAATCGAACAATGATTAACCTGCTCTGATACAAATTGTTAGGATCAGTGATCTGCGTTTGATTGATTCGTGAGTGTTGCAGCGGAAATCGAACAATGAATTAGCCAATTTACAAAAATACAGTTGATATTCAAAGTAAGAGCGAACGGTTATAGAAAGAATTCTACAAATCAAATATTTCATTCAATACGCGCTTTCGTGGTGCCAAAATGTCACACTTACAATCAGGTCAATCATCCCTTATATAAGAGATGTCGTGGTGGAACATTCCTTATATAGGAGATGTGACGTCTGCTGATGTCATTTGATAGTGACATCTAACAGAATTATTCAAACTACTGAAAGTTAACACAACTACTGAAGATGTCAAAACAGCTGACATCTTCTTACAAAAATACTAAGTGTTAACTATCACTACAACTACTGAAAAGAAAACTACTGAAACTACAACGACTGAAGAACATGCTCTTCAGTCGTTTTACAATTACTGAAACAGAAAAGAAAACTACTGAAAGGAAACCATCACAACAACTGAAGAATGCTTCTTCAGCTGTTGTGACAAACTCTGAAAGCTTCAGTACTTGGACTTCTTGAACATCAGCTGATGTCTTCAGTCTTTGTACTTCAGCTGTTGATCTTCAGTACTTTAGTCTTCAGCTGTTGAAGTCTTCAGACTTTGGTCTTCAGCTGTTGAAGTCTTCAGTCTTTGTTCTTCAGCTGTTAAAGTCTTCAGACTTTGGTCTTCAGCTGTTGAAGTCTTCAGTCTTTGTACTTCAGCTGTTGAAGTCTTCAGTATTTTAATCTTCAGTTGTTGATCTTCAGACTTTGTCAAATAGCTGATCAAGTCTTCAGCAGTTGTTGTGATGTCTTGTGGGACTTAAAGGTTTTTCTGATCTGGCTCATTGGTTCTTTTGGTCCAACACATTCGTATGAGAACTTCATTTTGTTAAGTTTGAATGTATTAATTAATAAAACATTATGTGTCACCATTCAAACAACCACAAACCTAATTAACCAATTTAACATCGACTCATTAATGAAATATTAAACATTATAAATAACAAACAATCAATATAATTTCATTAATCATTCCAAACATTATATCAGAATCAGACAAACAAGATCTATTACATTCATATCATGATCTAGGGACATACATGTATCAACAGAATGCAGTATATTGCCTTCTCTATGTTATATTACAAGTGTTACAAAGCATATGCGAAAGATACAAGAACATGAGATACTTATACTACATCCTACAGCCGGCAATACTTGGAAAGGCAGCTGGATACAATTGACTAGACACAAACAAAATCAATTGTAGAGTCAAAAGGCAGATTGCCTTTTGACTTGTGACTATGACATTCCATAGCTCACATCCTTATCTATTACAAAAAGGATAAAGTACATAAAGTAGAAAGTTACAGACTCAAGACCTCAATGTACAGTTACCAAAAGCATGGACCTTTTCTCCAAACCATGTAAGTTGGTGACTTGCAGAGTCGCAACGAAAATGTGTCCAGCTTTATGGAACAGTACATCAGATAAAGCATGTTACCAAAAGTCTTCAGAAGAAATCTGTCTTCCTGAACTTGAAGCTTCGGAAGACTTTTTCTCTGAGGCTTCGGAAGACTTCATCTTTGGATTTGAAAGATATTGGTCTTGGCTTCGGAAGATTTCACACTTAGAGTATTTCTGTTGCACATGTGAAACTTCCGAAGCATTCTTCTTCAATGCACTTGTGCAGCATGCAGGAAAGACTAAAGATGTTTAGGTTGCATCAGCCTCTTCATTAGACTCTACAACCTTGGATTTGAATCTTTGTCAAAAACATGCCATTATACTTCAGGTTTAAAGTTATTTGGACCGTAGAGACTTGAAATAGCACTTAATGTTCTTTAAATCAACTTTTGTATCCATTTAATCGATCTATTTTTACTAGTTAGTCTCGGTTCTAGGTTTTAGTATAACCGGTCCTTAATGGTGCAATTAAGACTCTTTGGATCGATTTCAGTTGCCTAGTACCTGTAGATGAGTAGAAAACATGTTAGGATCACAATCAATGGGTAATATCTGTTAAACAAAATTGAGCAGAGTGTCATGTGTGTGAGCGTTTCTGAGAGTTTTGAGGGGTGGTAAGGGTTGCGACCGACTGACCCCCTATTTATACTGTTGTAAATTTCAGTCGTGCGACTAGACCCATACGCATGCTTCATTCGTGTGACTGGCTCATACTCATTCATCCATTCGTACGATTGTTTCAGTCTTGTGGTCCAATCACATGGTTGTCTCATCTCATTGTCCAATCGTGTGACTGGCCTCATACGTATGTTCAAACGTGCTATTGGCTCATCCTTATGATTCAATCTGTGATGGCTCAACTTATAAGTTGAACTCATACACTTTCAAACACTTAAACAAAAAATTTACCTTTTGATATATAACTTATTACCTTTCTCATCTCAGACTGACCCTTTTAATTTAACTCATTTGATCACCCCTCGATGTATCCTTTTAGTTGTAGAACTGTTTGTCCCTTATAACTGACCCTTTTTTAATGAGTGATTCACATATTTCATCTAGTTGTATAGTTCCGCATCTACGCAACAAAACAAAAAACACAGAGACAACTTGAAATTAAAAGAAAAACAAGCCATCTTTTTGGTTGTTTTGGGTTTGAGATGATGGAAACCTTTTTAGGACTACAATCTAACCAATTTAACTTCCTGGCAGACTATCTTCAGTTTATTTGATCACAGTTCTGGAAAGATTTCATTATGGAATCATACAGGTATATCCATATTATTTGAGACCCCTTTTCATAGCACTTTCATGCTAGATTCGGTGTTGTCTGAGAGTCATAGCACATTTACGAACAGTCTAGAGCTATAAGATTGCACACAATGATTTTGACTGTCAAGAGTTACAGTGTTGGACCAAAAGAACCAATGAGCCAAGATCAGAAAACCTCTAAGTCCCACATGGTATCACAACAACTGCTGAAAGCCTCATCAGCAGTTTGACAAGTGCTGAAGACTTCAACAGCTGAAGATCAAGTGCTGAAGACTTCAACAGCTGAAGACCAAGTACTAAAGCTGAAAAAAGACCAAAGTACTGAAGTACAACAGCTGAAGAGTTTACAAGTGCTGAAGATCAACAACTGAAGGTCAAAGTCTGAAGATCAAGTACTGAAGCCTCAGTAGTTTGTCACAACTGCTGAAGATACTTCTTCAGTAGTTGTGATATCAGTAGTTTTATATTTCTAGTTTCATCAGTAGTTTTATGTTTCAGTAGTTTTGTAAAACGACTGAAGAGCTTGTTCTTCAGTCGTTGTAGTTTCAGTAGTTTCCATCAGTAGTTTTATTTTGTACTTAACACTCTGATATGTTCTCAGTAGTTGTGAACATTTCAGTAGTTTGTTAAGAGTTAGTTATTTTTGTATTAGATCTGCCAGTTGTCACTTTCCGTGATAACAGCAGTGATTGTTGCACTCTATATAAGGAGTGACAACCTATTGTAATATGTGAATGACGTGAATGAATGAATGATTTGATTAGAAATATTCCATATCTATAAACATTCCTTGAATCAGAAATATATTCTCTCGCTATAACCGTATGTGCTCTTAATGCATACAAGCATCGACTTCTTGCTACAATTTGTCTAATTCCTATTCTTATTCCGCTGCCTTTGAACTCATACATCAAACTTGTGATCGCTGATCCTGTCAAATGGTATCAGAGCAGGTTAATCATTGATCGATCTAATAATTGATCATTGAAACTGCTATTCAAGATCTAAGTTTGATTGAATTAGCTTTTGTTTTTGCAAGAAACGGTTATAGAGATTGAATTTTCTGTATTTCTGGTCATTCATCCTGAGATCTTTTCTTGGTTTTCATTGAGTTTGTTGTGGTCTGTGTAAAACTTTTAAAAGCTTGAATTAAATTGTTTTTGAACTGAAAATGACTACTCCCTCCAATGATCCTCACAATACTGGTTCCTCAACCAAGCCACCAATGCTGGTTAGGAATGAGTATAACATATGGCAAAGACGAATGCTCCATCACCTGTCTGTTAACAGCGCAGGTTGTTGGACATCAGTGGTACATGGTCCACACAAGCCTATGGTGAATAACCCGGAAACCAATCAAATGGTTCCGAAGAGGAGGGAGCAATACTCAGATGAGGATAAGAAGTTGCTTGAAATTGATGCAAAAGCCCATGGAATTCTGGCCATGGCACTGCCAAATGAAATCTATTCTGGGCTAATGCATCATGAAACTGCCCATGACCTCTGGAATGCCTTGAAAGAACAATTTGGAGGAACAGATGAGGTCTTGGCAAATAATAGAGAAATCCTTGCCCAACAATATGAGACATTCTCTCATAGAAAGGGTGAGACACTGACTCAACAATATGAGCGGTTCTCTTGTTTGATCTCTGAATAAAAATGGTCAAACTTGAGTACACAAATATCCAGATGAATAACAGATTTCTCAGATCACTGCCTGAGAGATGGGACACATATACTATTGTCCTACGCTCCAGTGCAAGTTTGGACAAACTATCTCTCACCCCACTCCATGGGAAACTGCTCACGTTTGAGAGAGAGATAGAACAGAAGAGAAAGCTGTCTTCATCTGGAAAGCTCACTGAAGACTTTGTACCAGGCAACACTGCCTTGGTGGGTCATGAGTCAGAATATGCTTCATCTGAATGCCAGTATGATGAGCATATTAATTTCTCTTCAAGCACTTCTGATTCTGCATTTGTGAGTGTTGATGGTCAGTTTACTGGGTGTAATAATGACAATCTATGCTTCATTATGGATGATCTCAAGGGGATTGCTGATGATGACTTAGAAGAGATGGATATTTTGAGCCAAATGGCCTGATAAATATCAGATCTCAGAAGTTCTATAAAAGAACTGGAAAAAATTCCCAGGACTCTCTGGCAAAACCAAAGTTGGTTTTGACAAGAGCAAGTTGAGGTGTCACAAATGCCAAAGGCTTGGACACTTTGCAAGAGAGTGTAGATCAACTGGATCTAACTCCACTGCACCCTTGTGACTTTTCCTGGCAATAGTCAACAACACAGAGGGCAACATCCTGTCACTTCTAGTCATCATCCTCAACAACAATCTCCGGCATATTTTGTTCCTCAGGGTCAAATGCCATATCCGTACCCTTGTTTACATGCCACAGTCAAATCAAGTTCAAGTTCCTATGGCACCACAACCTCATGCACTACCAGAACCTCAGCCATCCCAATCTCATCAACAAACTCAACCTCAACAACACAGCTTCTTCACCCCAGGAGTTGTTGACTGGAGCAGTTTACCAGATGACATGTCTGGTCATGACAACTGTTCTCAGGTGCTGGTCAACATGGTGGTGACAGTCCTTTTGGGAATCTAGCTCTTATGGCTTTGGAGTCTGCTGATACTTCATTTTAATGCCTCTACACCTCAGGTATCACAGGTATCCTCTGAGGCAAAAGCCAAATTATGTTCTGAACCATGCATAGCAGCATTTGCTTCCATTAGAGAAGCAAATGTAGCTCTAATTAATAAGAACATTGAGCTAGAACAAATAATTTCCAAAAACAAAGCTGAGTTTGAGTCTGTGCTTAAAGATAAAAATGATGAGATTTATAAACTGAATTGCCAATAATTGATGATAAGGCTAGAGAAGAGGTACTTCTAGAGAAGTACAAAGATCTCAAAGAAACCCTTGCAGTTACCCAGGTAGAGTGTGATAGATGGGTACAATCATGCAAAGGTTTTGAAATGCTTCTTAGTAAGCAATCTGCTTCAATGTGAAGTTTGGAATTGGTTACAATCACACTGCTCCACCTACAGATTTTACCCCAAGAGCAGAGGTAGAATCTGATGGTGAGAGTGATAACCAATCCATCACATCATGTGATCTACCTTCTGATACAGCACAATCAGAAGTAGCAGTCAGCATCAAGCCCTCTTTGAACTTATCAGCTGATGTTGATGGTTCAAATGCTGACACTCACATGATCAATGAGTTGATCAACTCAGGAGTTAATTCTGAAGGTCCTGAAAGGACTAGAGAGCAGGATTTAACACCTGAAGTTCAAACTTCAACTGCTGTCAGTACTGAAGAGAAGAAAACTGCCAGTAGAAAGAGTTTGAAGACTACTAAAGAGGCAGTCAAGAAAGCAAACAATGCTTCCAAAGCATTGAAGAACAAGTCTTCAGTTGCTTCACCCTCTTTAGTTGATGATCAACCTAAGATGAAGAAGAAACCATGTGAAGTATGTGGTTTGTTCAATCATCTTACAGATGATTGTTGGTACAAAAGAGGTTCCAAACTCAAACAAAAAGAAGAATTAATGAAAAATGGTAAAAATGAAAACTGAGTTTGAGACCACATTTGTATCAGCAACATCAAATCCTGTAACCCTTAAGTCCTCAAAGAAATCCAAAAAGGAAGGGGTTAAACAGGTGACAGCTGAGAATGCTCAGAAGAAGAAGGGGCAACATAGGAACTTATCAAACTCCACTGGCAATGTGTCTGATGAGCTGAAAGCTTTATCACAAAATCAGACACAGCTGGTTATGATGGTTCAACATCTGTTGGGTAGAGTTAACCAACTAGATGCTCCTATGTTGAAACCACAGAAAAGGAGGTCCAAGCCAAAGGACTCCTCTTCTACACCATCTTCTTCCTCTCAGTTGTTTCAAAAACCTGTTAGTTTACCATCTATTGATGAGACCAGGCCCAAAACCAAAAAGGTTTGGGTCTCTAAAACTAACTGATTGTTTATTATTGCAGGGTTCTTCAACATGCCAAAGTAGCATCTGGTATGTAGACAGTGGGGGATCTATGCACATGACTGGGAACAGCTCTCTTCTTCATGACTACTCTCAAGGAAAGAAGGGATTTGTTCTTTTGGCAATGATGCTAGGGGTTACATCATTGGTAAGGGCTTTGTCTCCAATGGAGAAATCAAATTTGATGATGTTAATCATGTGGAAAATCTCAAGTACAATCTCTTGAGTGTCAGTCAAATGTGTGATAAAGGCCATGTTGCTCTTTTCACCAGTCAAAACTGTAGGATTCTGTCATCCAAAGTTTTGCACTTGATTGACAAGGTGTGGATGATCACACTCTCCTGAGAGCCAACAGGACAGGAAGAGTGTATGCCTTAGATCTTCCAAGAAAATAGATCTCAAAGGCAATCCTTGCCTATTTTCCAAAGCCTCTTCTCAAGAATCTAAACTGTGGCACAGAAGGCTTGGTCATGTTAATCTCAAAAACATGAATCAGCTTACCCACAATAGTTTAGTCAGAGGCTTACCAATAAAGGAGTTCCACTGTGATGAAACCTGCACTGCTTGTTTAAAAGGAAAACACACAAAGTCTCATTCCCTCCTATTGAAGTGCCTAAGTCCACTGCCTGCTTGCAATTACTGCATATGGATCTATTTGGTCCTGTGAGAGTAATGAGCATGGCAAAGAAGAAATACTGTCTGGTAATTGTGGATGATTACTCCAGATTTGTATGGACTTTCTTTCTACATTCAAAGGATGAGGCTGCTCAGAAGATTATTCACTTTGTGTTGTATATTGAGAAGCAGTATTCCCTTCCAGTCAAGTGTATTAGGAGTGACAATGGAACTGAGTTCAGAAATCATACACTTGATGACTTCTATCTTTCAAAGGGATCAAAAGGCAGTTTAGCATCCCAAGGACTCCAGAACAAAATGGAGTAGTGGAGAGAAAGAACAGGACCCTCATTGAAGCTGCAAGGTCCATGCTGGCTGACTCAGGTTTGCCACTGACCTTTTGGGCTGAAGCTGTCAACACAGCTTGCTATGTGCAAAATAGAGTTTTAGTAAATCAGAGGTTGATGAAGACTCCATATGAAGTTCTCCATCATTTGGCTCCTCTGATTTCATTTTTCAAAGCATTTGGGTGTCCCTGTTTTATTCTCAACACAAAGGATCAACTCCATAAATTTGATCCTAAGGTGGATGCAGGGTATTTTGTTGGTTATTCATCTACTTGCAAGGCATACAGAGTCTTCAACTGCAGAACAAAGATGGTTGAAGAAACTCTACATGTTAAGTTCAATGAATCTCCAAAGGACAAGATTCCACAAAGCCCTGTGGAGTTATTTGATTTGGACATACTGCAATATGTTCCTTATCAAACTCCTGCTGTTGCTCCTGTCAACAGTTCACCACCTGGTGGTACTGCTGATGATGATGATGATTGCAGTACTCACCTCTTCAGGTTTAGTGATCAGCTGCCTGATTCAGCTAGACCTGATGTTCCTGTAGCTCCAGTAGCACCATCCACAACAAATGCTGATGAGATCTCTTCGAATTCAACTTCCTTTGAATTACCATCCACTGATTGGTTTCAAGGAAATGATTCCCATCACCATCTGTTACTGCTGAGCCTGCTACAAACACTTGCACAGATCTCATTGTGTATCAAGATCTGAAGAATCACCCTATGTCTCAAATCATTGGTGATATCACTGCTGGAGTATCAACAAGAGTCAATTGTCAAATTTCTGCTTCTATGCTCTCTTCATCAGTCAGCAAGCCAAAGAATTATCACATTGCTTTAAAGGACAATGGATGGGTTGATGCCATGCAGCTTGAGCTTCTTCAGTTCAAGAAACAGCAAGTGTGGGAACTGGTTCCTCTACCTCCAGGTAAGTGTGCAATAGG
This sequence comes from Flaveria trinervia, assembly GCA_025506515.1. Lineage (NCBI taxonomy): Eukaryota > Viridiplantae > Streptophyta > Magnoliopsida > Asterales > Asteraceae > Flaveria > Flaveria trinervia. Next base: position 78,755,360 of record CM046450.1, on the reverse strand, counting down.
CACTAAATGGGTGTTTAGGAACAAAACTGATGAAAATGGGCTTATTGTTAAGAACAAGGCCAGACTGGTTGTTCAGGGGTTTGCACAAGAAGAAGGTATTGATTATGATGAAACCTTTGCCCCTGTAGCCAGACTGGAAGCAATTCGATTGTTTTTAGCTTATGCTGCTTATCAAAACCTTAAAGTTTTTCAAATGGATGTCAAAAGTGCATTTTTGTATGGAAAAATTAAAGAAGAGGTTTATGTATGTCAACCTCCAGGCTTTGAGGACAATAAACATCCTAATTGGGTGTATAAGCTTGATAAGGCTCTTTATGGGTTAAAACAAGCTCCTAGAGCCTGGTATGAGACATTATCAAACTTTCTTCTGGAAAATAATTTCACTAGAGGCTCCATAGATAAGACTTTATTCATTAAGAAAGCTGGGCAGCATAATCTACTTGTTCAAATTTGTAGATGATATCATTTTTGCATCCTCTGATCCAAAGTTGTGTGATGCCTTTACAAAGTTGATGCAACAGAAGTTTGAAATGAGTGCCATGGGAGAATTACAGTTCTTTCTGGGGTTGCAAATCAAACAAAAGGCTGATGGAATTTTCATTCATCAGTCCAAATACACAAAAGATCTTTTGCAAAAGTTTGATTTACAAAACTGTAAGCCCTGTTCTACCCCATGTGCAGCACCACACAACTGGATACAGATCAGAAAGGTAAAGTGGTTGATGAAACTTTACAGATGTATGATTGGGTCCTTGATGTATTTAACAGCTTCTAGACCAGATATTATGTTTGCTACATGTGTTTGTGCTAGATTTCAGGCTGCACCTAAAGAGTCTCATCTGATTGCAGTCAAGAGGATCTTTAGATATCTGCAAGGCACTCCATCTCTAGGTTTATGGTATTCTACTGGACATTCTGGTAAATTTCTTTTTTCTGACAGTGACTATGCAGGGTGTAAGTTGACCAGGAAATCAACTTCTGGTGGATGTCAATTCCTAGGCAACTGCTTGATTTCTTGGCAGAGCAAGAAACAGACCTCAGTTGCTACATCAACTGCTGAAGCAGAGTACATTGCTGCTGCAAGTTGTACATCTCAGGTACTCTGGCTTCAAAACCAACTTTTGGATTATGGCATTACAGAGACTAAGACTCCATTGTTAATGGATAGTGCTTCAGCTCTTTGCATTGTCAAAAATCCAGTCCAGCACTCTAGGACCAAACATATAGAGATCAGACATCATTTTATAAGGGATTGTTTTGAAAAAGGTCTGATTGATCCTAAGTTTGTGCCTAGTGCTGATGAGCTTGCAGACATTTTTACTAAGCCTTTGGATAGTTCAACTTTCCAAAACCTGGTGTTAAGGCTTGGTATGCTGCAGCTAGAATAAGTGACAACTACTGATGATCTTAGTAATAAGTACTGATGATCATTAGTAACTATGTCACATATAAGTACTGATGAGCTCTTTTACCCTCAGCAGTTTTTATAACTACTGAAGGCTAAATGTCTCACAAGTACTGAAGTACTTCATCTGTTCTAAACTACTGATGCAGCTACAACTACTGCAATCAGTAAAAACAGATAAGTACTGATGTCCTATGAAACACTGAAATCAGCCAAAAAGGCTGATGAATGTGTTGAGGACAGTATGAAACAGCTGAAAAGCTAAGAATTGACGAAAACAGCTGAAGAGAACTTTCTCTTCAGTCGTTTGTACAACTGCTGTTTCATTCTAAACAACTGAAGCAAAACCATGTCTTCAGTAGTTTTATAACTACTGATGACTAATACCAAGTCTTCAGTTGTTTACAACAGCTGATGACAAAACCACTGTCTCAGTAGTTTCATAACTACTGATGACAAACACCAAGTCCTCAGTTGTTTCAATCATCTGAAGTCAAAACCACGGTCTTCAGTAGTTTTCTAACTTCTGATGCCTAACACCACGACTTCAGCTGTTTCAACGTCTGAAAGGATAATACCATGTCAACGGTCGTTTAAAACTACTGATGACTAACACCACATCCTTCAGTCGTTTTCTTACCCGTACCCTATAAATACCCTGACCTAATCTTCAATGCTTCATCTTCTTCAAACCTAACGTTCCTCTCCAAAACTTCCCTCTCAATGGCGTCCATGCAAATTAAACCGCGACACAACTGTGTTGCCTACCTCACTAAATCGCCTATCTGGACTAAGTTCGATACTGCTATCGATCTTATGGTTCAGTCCCAATACAATACGGCATTTCTTCTGAATCCCATACTACATGCCGAATCCCTTCAACAATTTTGGATGAACGTTACTATTACCACTGGGAGAACAACACACCATCTCTCCAGTCGGTCGTCAACAACAAAGAAGTAGTCATCACTCCTGCAATAATCCGCCAAATTCTTCATCTGAATGATGCTAGTTCTCCTGCTGGATATCCGAAGGGCACCACAGATCTATCCTTTGCCCAACATGGATATCAAGGCGATCTCAGTGCCTCCACTATCATGAAGAAACACTTTAATGACGCTGAGCGCCTAATTTTTCACATGGTGAATGTATGTTTGGCCCCTAAGACGTCGTCTTGGGATCAAATGTCGACAAAATGGCAGCAGGTAATGTATTCTATTCTTGAGCAACAACCACTAAACTTTTCAGAAATAATATTTTCGGAGCTCAAGGATATGGCTCAAAAACTAACTGCCAACCGTTGGATACTATATCCACGGTTCATAATGGCCATCATTACAAACCAGCTTAATGCTGAGGGACTTGTTGGCTTGGGAGTCCCTGCTACGGCTGTTCTGCCGGAAGTATACTCCCGGCACAACTCTGACCAGACACTAAAAATGGCTGCCAAGCTGCGAAAACCCACGCAGCTGGAACCCACAGCCACCACCTCCAAATCAAAAGTCCCCACCAAACCCACCAAAAAGAAACCCAAAACGGCTACTCAGGGAATTGAGTCCCCTGAGGATGCCCTGCAACACAAACGCAGGATATATCCACTAGTCCAAACCCCTAGTGGATACAATGACTCTTCCAGCCATAGCCGCTCAGGCTTCCTCTCAACAGGAGCCTGCAGCAACCACACAAGGGGTACCTACATATCTGGGATCTTCCTCACTTGAGGGGATTGCCATTGAAGAGCACCAACCTCCCCAGGTGCACACTGCTTCTATCCCTTCACCCCAAACAACCGCCCCTCACAGCCCAACTTTAATAGTTGCACAAGTGCTGACTCAACTGCACTCCTCACCCCCTCCCCAGAAACCACTTACTACTGGGAATACCTCTACAATTGAGGGGGAGGAACACAGTGCACTTGAGAACCCACAGCACAGGGGTTTACCACTTCTATCTCCTGGTGTAGACAAGGAGCTTAGAATATCTAGTGAGGCTGCCACCTCCTCTGACTCAGCACATGATCAGAATGAGGCTGGTAACATTGCTAAGACCTCACTAGAGGCAACAGCTGATGATGGACACTGTCCTGAGGCTGGAAGTCCCCAGTACCAAGCACAAGGGGCACATGCACCAACTGGTCTACACCCAGTGCATGTAAATCCTGCTCTAAGCAGGAGGTCAGATGATTCAGTTCGGCTGATGATGACCTGGGCTTTTTCTACGATGTTCTTGCCCAAACACAATCCTTGAAGAGAAAGTCAGTAGGCTGCAAAACCTACTTGATCAACTCTCACAAGGAGAAAGACCATCTGCCTCTACCCACCCACAGATGGCACCTTCACTTGAAGGTTCCCCAAACACTGAGCCACTCCAAACTCAACCACCTGCCTCTGCTTCAGGCCCTATTTCTCAGGAACAGAACCCTCCTGAGCAAATAGGTGCTGTACTTCAAAATTCCCTCCCTCTCATCACACCCATAATCACTGATATTGTGACTAAAGCCATTGATGAGAGGCTTTCCTCAACTTTACAGCCCTTGATTGATGCTGCTGTACAAAAGACTCTTTCTGCGGTACAAACCCCTTCCTCCAATGCATCCAAAAAGGGGGAGAGTACTGCAGTGAAAGAAAAGAAGAGGAAAAGAACAGAGGAAAAGAAGGAAGAGAAGCAAGCCCAAGAGGAGAAAGAAAAGCAACCTCTGCTCACTTACAAGCGAAGAAAAGTGCTGATGATCATACTGCTGAAGACAAATCCTTGGAGGAGCTGGTAAAAGAAGCTGACACTACACACAGCCGATCCATGGATAAAATAATTGAACAACTCTTCAGGCAGGGGTTTGACACAGCCACACTGGATAGTGAGATCAGAAGGTTGGAAGTGCAAGAGATACAACCCGATGGGCAGGGTATGATGCTCTTGAAAAGAGAGATTGGAAATAATGATCCGCTTTATTGCAAAATACTTAGGAAGATCGTTAATGGAGATTCGCGCGTGGACCAGGGACAGCATTCTGGCTATAGCCACCAGAATCTGTCTGTCTGAGCAATTCAACAAGGGATTATTGTGGAAGCCCTTGATGAGGCTGGGGCTGGTAAAAGGTTAGAGATGGCTAAACTCACAAAGGCGAAACTAACTACAAAGATGCTGGATCAACCTTCCCTTCCACCCACTCAAACAGAGCCTATCCCTCAAATCTCCCAACCAATCTCTAAGCCAAAATCCAAACATCCTCATTCTTCAAAACCAATTCCTTCACCAACCCAACATCATCCAGTGATGCACCCAGAAGGAGGAGAGGGTGCTGAGGATGGAAAAGAAGAAGAAGAGGAGGATGAAGATGATAGTCTGCCACTCTCTGCTGTTCTAAAGCTACCAAAACCCGAAGTCAACCCATGATCACACCTGACTCTCAAAGGGAAATGGTCAGAGTCAAGATAGAAGAAGAAGAACAGCAGAAACAGCACGATGAGCAACTGTTGAAGATGGTTGACAAGGAATTTCCTCAGTCATCATCTATTCAAGCCATGAAAGGGCATGCTCAAAGGCTGTACACTCTCAGGCACACTTTTCAGTATCAGAAGGAGAGAGTGAGAGTATGGCCAGACCCCAGGGTGAGTTCTAGAATCCATAAAAGAACTATTCCACACAGATACAATGGCCAGGTACGAAAAACAATAGATTCTACCATCATGTTGGCCATTGTAGTCTCACCTTGGGAAATCATTGATGAATTCAAGAAAGCTCACCAAGCAAAGAAGACCCCTCAAGCTTTACTAGAAAACAAGATGATTAAGAAGGGGTTGTTATATAAAAAGCTTGAAGACATCCAGAAGAATGAGCTCCAGTTACTCCTTGAAGGCAACCATCCTGATGAATTTGTATATAGGGAGGTAACTACGGTGGAGCTGAAAAATGGCAGGACCATGAAGTACTTATCAGAGTACTATGGTCCAGAGTTCTTCTTCGAAGGAGGAGTAGAAGAACTCTCTCAGGAGGAACAAGTTGTTCTCCTTGAGGCCTATGTTCGAGAGTCATACAGACTCATTATGGGGAAGTAAATCTCATGAATGGGATAACAACTCTGTGTCCAGTTCCCCAAAACAGAGTTCCCATTCATACCCTGCCAAACAAATATCTGAGATTTCTTCCCAGGCCGGAGCTTACATGGGTCATCTTCTCTACTGATCAAGAAGGAAAAAGACCAACATTTTGCCAACAATAAGTGGGATAATAAATAATTTAGGGGTTTTGGCTGCATTGGTTCAGGGGGAGTTTGTTGGACCAAAAGAACTAATGAGCCAAGATCAGAAAACCTCTAAGTCCCACATGGTATCACAACAACTGCTGAAAGCCTCATCAGCAGTTTGACAAGTGCTGAAGACTTCAACAGTTGAAGATCAAGTACTGAAGACTTCAACAGCTGAAGAACACAAGTACTAAAGCTGAAAGACCAAAGTACTGAAGTACAACAGCTGAAGAGTTACAAGTGCTGAAGATCACACTGAAGGTCAAAGTCTGAAGATCAAGTACTGAAGCCTCAGTAGTTTGTCACAACTGCTGAAGAGTACTTCTTCAGTAGTTGTGATATCAGTAGTTTTATTTTCTAGTTTCAGTAGTTTTATGTTTCAGTAGTTTTTTGTAAAACGACTGAAGAGCTTGTTCTTCAGTCGTTGTAGTTTCAGTAGTTTCTAATCAGTAGTTTTAATTTTGTACTTAACACTCTGATATGTTCTCAGTAGTTGTGAACATTTCAGTAGTTTGTTAAGAGTTAGTTATTTTTGTATTAGATCTGCCAGTTGTCACTTTCCGTGATAACAGCAGTGATTGTTGCACTCTATATAAGGAGTGACAACCTATTGTAATGTGAATGACGTGAATGAATGAATGATTTGATTAGAAACATTCCATATCTATAAACATTCCTGAATCAGAAATATATTCTCTCGCTATAACCGTATGTGCTCTTAATGCATACAAGCATCGACTTCTTGCTACAATTTGTCTAATTCCTGTTCTTATTCCGCTGCCTTTAACTCTAATACATCAAACTTGTGATCGCTGATCCTGTCAAATGGTATCAGAGCAGGTTAATCATTGATCGATCTAATAATTGATCATTGAAACTGCTATTCAAGATCTAAGTTTGATTGAATTAGCTTTTGTTTTTGCAAGAAACGGTTATAGAGATTGAATTTTCTGTATTTCTGGTCATTCATCCTGAGATCTTTTCTTGGTTTTCATTGAGTTTGTGTGGTCTGTGTAAAACTTTTAAAAGCTTGAATTAAATTGTTTTTGAACTGAAAATGACTACTCCCTCCAATGATCCTCACAATACTGGTTCCTCAACCAAGCCACCAATGCTGGTTAGGAATGAGTATAACATATGGCAAAGACGAATGCTCCATCACCTGTCTGTTAACAGCGCAGGTTGTTGGACATCAGTGGTACATGGTCCACACAAGCCTATGGTGAATACCCGGAAACCAATCAAATGGTTCCGAAGAGGAGGGAGCAATACTCAGATGAGGATAAGAAGTTGCTTGAAATTGATGCAAAAGCCCATGGAATTCTGGCCATGGCACTGCCAAATGAAATCTATTCTGGGCTAATGCATCATGAAACTGCCCATGACCTCTGGAATGCCTTGAAAGAACAATTTGGAGGAACAGATGAGGTCTTGGCAAATAATAGAGAAATCTTGCCCAACAATATGAGACATTTTCTCATAGAAAGGGTGAGACACTGACTCAACAATATGAGCGGTTCTCTTGTTTGATCTCTGAATTAAAAATGGTCAAACTTGAGTACACAAATATCCAGATGAATAACAGATTTCTCAGATCACTGCCTGAGAGATGGGACACATATACTATTGTCCTACGCTCCAGTGCAAGTTTGGACAAACTATCTCTCACCCAACTCCATGGGAAACTGCTCACGTTTGAGAGAGAGATAGAACAGAAGAGAAAGCTGTCTTCATCTGGAAAGCTCACTGAAGACTTTGTACCAGGCAACACTGCCTTGGTGGGTCATGAGTCAGAATATGCTTCATCTGAATGCCAGTATGATGAGCATATTAATTTCTCTTCAAGCACTTCTGATTCTGCATTTGTGAGTGTTGATGGTCAGTTTACTGGGTGTAATAATGACAATCTATGCTTCATTATGGATGATCTCAAGGGGATTGCTGATGATGACTTAGAAGAGATGGATATTTTGAGCCAAATGGCCCTGATAAATATCAGATCTCAGAAGTTCTATAAAAGAACTGGAAGAAAATTCCCAGGACTCTCTGGCAAAACCAAAGTTGGTTTTGACAAGAGCAAGTTGAGGTGTCACAAATGCCAAAGGCTTGGACACTTTGCAAGAGAGTGTAGATCAACTGGATCTAACTCCACTGCACCCTTTGTGACTTTTCCTGGCAATAGTCAACAACACAGAGGGCAACATCCTGTCACTTCTAGTCATCATCCTCAACAACAATCTCCGGCATATTTTGTTCCTCAGGGTCAAATGCCATATCCGTACCCTTGTTATTACATGCCACAGTCAAATCAAGTTCAAGTTCCTATGGCACCACAACCTCATGCACTACCAGAACCTCAGCCATCCCAATCTCATCAACAAACTCAACCTCAACAACACAGCTTCTTCACCCCAGGAGTTGTTGACTGGAGCAGTTTACCAGATGACATGTGTCTGGTCATGACCAACTGTTCTCAGGTGCTGGTCAACATGGTGGTGACAGTCCTTTTGGGAATCTAGCTCTTATGGCTTTGGAGTCTGCTGATACTTCATTTTCTAATGCCTCTACACCTCAGGTATCACAGGTATCCTCTGAGGCAAAAGCCAAATTATGTTCTGAACCATGCATAGCAGCATTTGCTTCCATTAGAGAAGCAAATGTAGCTCTAATTAATAAGAACATTGAGCTAGAACAAATAATTTCCAAAAACAAAGCTGAGTTTGAGTCTGTGCTTAAAGATAAAAATGATGAGATTTATAAACTGAATTGCCAAATAATTGATGATAAGGCTAGAGAAGAGGTACTTCTAGAGAAGTACAAAGATCTCAAAGAAACCCTTGCAGTTACCCAGGTAGAGTGTGATAGATGGGTACAATCATGCAAAGGTTTTGAAATGCTTCTTAGTAAGCAATCTGCTTCCAATGTGAAGTTTGGAATTGGTTACAATCACACTGCTCCACCTACAGATTTTACCCCAAGAGCAGAGGTAGAATCTGATGGTGAGAGTGATAACCAATCCATCACATCATGTGATCTACCTTCTGATACAGCACAATCAGAAGTAGCAGTCAGCATCAAGCCCTCTTTGAACTTATCAGCTGATGTTGATGGTTCAAATGCTGACACTCACATGATCAATGAGTTGATCAACTCAGGAGTTAATTCTGAAGGTCCTGAAAGGACTAGAGAGCAGGATTTAACACCTGAAGTTCAAACTTCAACTGCTGTCAGTACTGAAGAGAAGAAAACTGCCAGTAGAAAGAGTTTGAAGACTACTAAAGAGGCAGTCAAGAAAGCAAACAATGCTTCCAAAGCATTGAAGAACAAGTCTTCAGTTGCTTCACCCTCTTTAGTTGATGATCAACCTAAGATGAAGAAGAAACCATGTGAAGTATGTGGTTTGTTCAATCATCTTACAGATGATTGTTGGTACAAAAGAGGTTCCAAACTCAAACAAAAAGAAGAAAAATGAGAAAATGGTAAAAATGAAAACTGAGTTTGAGACCACATTTGTATCAGCAACATCAAATCCTGTAACCCTTAAGTCCTCAAAGAAATCCAAAAAGGAAGGGGTTAAACAGGTGACAGCTGAGAATGCTCAGAAGAAGAAGGTGCAACATAGGAACTTATCAAACTCCACTGGCAATGTGTCTGATGAGCTGAAAGCTTTATCACAAAATCAGACACAGCTGGTTATGATGGTTCAACATCTGTTGGGTAGAGTTAACCAACTAGATGCTCCTATGTTGAAACCACAGAAAAGGAGGTCCAAGCCAAAGGACTCCTCTTCTACACCATCTTCTTCCTCTCAGGCTGTTGTTTCAGATAAACCTGTTAGTTTACCATCTATTGATGAGACCAGGCCCAAAACCAAAAAGGTTTGGGTCTCTAAAACTAACTGATTGTTTATTATTGCAGGGTTCTTCAACATGCCAAAGTAGCATCTGGTATGTAGACAGTGGGGGATCTATGCACATGACTGGGAACAGCTCTCTTCTTCATGACTACTCTCAAGGAAAGAAGGGATTTGTTTCTTTTGGCAATGATGCTAGGGGTTACATCATTGGTAAGGGCTTTGTCTCCAATGGAGAAATCAAATTTGATGATGTTAATCATGTGGAAAATCTCAAGTACAATCTCTTGAGTGTCAGTCAAATGTGTGATAAAGGCCATGTTGCTCTTTTCACCAGTCAAAACTGTAGGATTCTGTCATCCAAAGTTTTGCACTTGATTGACAAGGTGTTGGATGATCACACTCTCCTGAGAGCCAACAGGACAGGAAGAGTGTATGCCTTAGATCTTTCCAAGAAAATAGATCTCAAAGGCAATCCTTGCCTATTTTCCAAAGCCTCTTCTCAAGAATCTAAACTGTGGCACAGAAGGCTTGGTCATGTTAATCTCAAAAACATGAATCAGCTTACCCACAATAGTTTAGTCAGAGGCTTACCAATAAAGGAGTTCCACTGTGATGAAACCTGCACTGCTTGTTTAAAAGGAAAACAGCACACAAAGTCTCATTCCCTCCTATTGAAGTGCCTAAGTCCACTGCCTGCTTGCAATTACTGCATATGGATCTATTTGGTCCTGTGAGAGTAATGAGCATGGCAAAGAAGAAATACTGTCTGGTAATTGTGGATGATTACTCCAGATTTGTATGGACTTTCTTTCTACATTCAAAGGATGAGGCTGCTCAGAAGATTATTCACTTTGTGTTGTATATTGAGAAGCAGTATTCCCTTCCAGTCAAGTGTATTAGGAGTGACAATGGAACTGAGTTCAGAAATCATACACTTGATGACTTCTATCTTTCAAAGGGATCAAAAGGCAGTTTAGCATCCCAAGGACTCCAGAACAAAATGGAGTAGTGGAGAGAAAGAACAGGACCCTCATTGAAGCTGCAAGGTCCATGCTGGCTGACTCAGGTTTGCCACTGACCTTTTGGGCTGAAGCTGTCAACACAGCTTGCTATGTGCAAAATAGAGTTTTAGTAAATCAGAGGTTGATGAAGACTCCATATGAAGTTCTCCATCATTTGGCTCCTCTGATTTCATTTTTCAAAGCATTTGGGTCCCTGTTTTATTCTCAACACAAAGGATCAACTCCATAAATTTGATCCTAAGGTGGATGCAGGGTATTTTGTTGGTTATTCATCTACTTGCAAGGCATACAGAGTCTTCAACTGCAGAACAAAGATGGTTGAAGAAACTCTACATGTTAAGTTCAATGAATCTCCAAAGGACAAGATTCCACAAAGCCCTGTGGAGTTATTTGATTTGGACATACTGCAATATGTTCCTTATCAAACTCCTGCTGTTGCTCCTGTCAACAGTTCACCACCTGGTGGTACTGCTGATGATGATGATGATTGCAGTACTCACCTCTTCAGGTTTAGTGATCAGCTGCCTGATTCAGCTAGACCTGATGTTCCTGTAGCTCCAGTAGCACCATCCACAACAAATGCTGATGAGATCTCTTCGAATTCAACTTCCTTTGAATTACCATCCACTGATTGGTTTCAAGGAAATGATTCACCATCACCATCTGTTACTGCTGAGCCTGCTACAAACACTTGCACAGATCTCATTGTGTATCAAGATCTGAAGAATCACCCTATGTCTCAAATCATTGGTGATATCACTGCTGGAGTATCAACAAGAAGTCAATTGTCAAATTTCTGCTTCTATGCTCTCTTCATCAGTCAGCAAGAGCCAAAGAATTATCACATTGCTTTAAAGGACAATGGATGGGTTGATGCCATGCAGCTTGAGCTTCTTCAGTTCAAGAAACAGCAAGTGTGGGAACTGGTTCCTCTACCTCCAGGTAAGTGTGCAATAGGCACTAAATGGGTGTTTAGGAACAAAACTGATGAAAATGGGCTTATTGTTAAGAACAAGGCCAGACTGGTTGTTCAGGGGTTTGCACAAGAAGAAGGTATTGATTATGATGAAACCTTTGCCCCTGTAGCCAGACTGGAAGCAATTCGATTGTTTTTAGCTTATGCTGCTTATCAAAACCTTAAAGTTTTTCAAATGGATGTCAAAAGTGCATTTTTGTATGGAAAAATTAAAGAAGAGGTTTATGTATGTCAACCTCCAGGCTTTGAGGACAATAAACATCCTAATTGGGTGTATAAGCTTGATAAGGCTCTTTATGGGTTAAAACAAGCTCCTAGAGCCTGGTATGAGACATTATCAAACTTTCTTCTGGAAAATAATTTCACTAGAGGCTCCATAGATAAGACTTTATTCATTAAGAAAGCTGGGCAGCATAATCTACTTGTTCAAATTTATGTAGATGATATCATTTTTGCATCCTCTGATCCAAAGTTGTGTGATGCCTTTACAAAGTTGATGCAACAGAAGTTTGAAATGAGTGCCATGGGAGAATTACAGTTCTTTCTGGGGTTGCAAATCAAACAAAAGGCTGATGGAATTTTCATTCATCAGTCCAAATACACAAAAGATCTTTTGCAAAAGTTTGATTTACAAAACTGTAAGCCCTGTTCTACCCCATGTGCAGCACCACACAACTGGATACAGATCAGAAAGGTAAAGTGGTTGATGAAACACTTTACAGATGTATGATTGGGTCCTTGATGTATTTAACAGCTTCTAGACCAGATATTATGTTTGCTACATGTGTTTGTGCTAGATTTCAGGCTGCACCTAAAGAGTCTCATCTGATTGCAGTCAAGAGGATCTTTAGATATCTGCAAGGCACTCCATCTCTAGGTTTATGGTATTCTACTGGACATTCTGGTAAATTAGTTGCTTTTTCTGACAGTGACTATGCAGGGTGTAAGTTGACCAGGAAATCAACTTCTGGTGGATGTCAATTCCTAGGCAACTGCTTGATTTCTTGGCAGAGCAAGAAACAGACCTCAGTTGCTACATCAACTGCTGAAGCAGAGTACATTGCTGCTGCAAGTTGTACATCTCAGGTACTCTGGCTTCAAAACCAACTTTTGGATTATGGCATTACAGAGACTAAGACCCATGTTAATGGATAGTGCTTCAGCTCTTTGCATTGTCAAAAATCCAGTCCAGCACTCTAGGACCAAACATATAGAGATCAGACATCATTTTATAAGGGATTGTTTTGAAAAAGGTCTGATTGATCCTAAGTTTGTGCCTAGTGCTGATGAGCTTGCAGACATTTTTACTAAGCCTTTGGATAGTTCAACTTTCCAAAACCTGGTGTTAAGGCTTGGTATGCTGCAGCTAGAATAAGTGACAACTACTGATGATCTTAGTAATAAGTACTGATGATCATTAGTAACTATGTCACATATAAGTACTGATGAGCTCTTTTACCCTCAGCAGTTTTTATAACTACTGAAGGCTAAATGCCTCACAAGTACTGAAGTACTTCATCTGTTCTAAACTACTGATGCAGTTACAACTACTGCAATCAGTAAAAACAGATAAGTACTGATGTCCTATGAAACAACTGAAATCAGCCAAAAAGGCTGATGAATGTGTTGAGGACAGTATGAAACAGCTGAAAAGCTAAGAATTGACGAAAACAGCTGAAGAGAACTTTCTCTTCAGTCGTTTGTACAACTGCTGTTTCATTCTAAACAACTGAAGCAAAACCATGTCTTCAGTAGTTTTATACTACTGATGACTAATACCAAGTCTTCAGTTGTTTACAACAGCTGATGACAAAACCACTGTCCTCAGTAGTTTCATAACTACTGATGACAAACACCAAGTCCTCAGTTGTTTCAATCATCTGAAGTCAAAACCACGGTCTTCAGTAGTTTTCTAACTTCTGATGCCTAACACCACGACTTCAGCTGTTTCAACGTCTGAAAGGATAATACCATGTCAACGGTCGTTTAAAACTACTGATGACTAACACCACATCCTTCAGTCGTTTTCTTACCCGTACCCTATATAATACCCTGACCTAATCCTCTCAATGCTTCATCTTCTTCAAACCTAACGTTCCTCTCCAAAACTTCCCTCTTCTCAATGGCGTCCATGCAAATTAAACCGCGACACAACTGTGTTGCCTACCTCACTAAATCGCCTATCTGGACTAAGTTCGATACTGCTATCGATCTTATGGTTCAGTCCCAATACAATACGGCATTTCTTCTGAATCCCATACTACATGCCGAATCCCTTCAACAATTTTGGATGAACGTTACTATTACCACTGGGGAGAACAACACACCATCTCTCCAGTCGGTCGTCAACAACAAAGAAGTAGTCATCACTCCTGCAATAATCCGCCAAATTCTTCATCTGAATGATGCTAGTTCTCCTGCTGGATATCCGAAGGGCACCACAGATCTATCCTTTGCCCAACATGGATATCAAGGCGATCTCAGTGCCTCCACTATCATGAAGAAACACTTTAATGACGCTGAGCGCCTAATTTTTCACATGGTGAATGTATGTTTGGCCCCTAAGACGTCGTCTTGGGATCAAATGTCGACAAAATGGCAGCAGGTAATGTATTCTATTCTTGAGCAACAACCACTAAACTTTTCAGAAATAATATTTTCGGAGCTCAAGGATATGGCTCAAAAACTAACTGCCAACCGTTGGATACTATATCCACGGTTCATAATGGCCATCATTACAAACCAGCTTAATGCTGAGGGACTTGTTGGCTTGGGAGTCCCTGCTACGGCTGTTCTGCCGGAAGTATACTCCCGCACAACTCTGACCAGACACTAAAAATGGCTGCCAAGCTGCGAAAACCCACGCAGCTGGAACCCACAGCCACCACCTCCAAATCAAAAGTCCCCACCAAACCCACCAAAAAGAAGCCCAAAACGGCTACTCAGGGAATTGAGTCCCCTAAGGATGCCCCTGCAACACAAACGCAGGATATATCCACTAGTCCAAACCCCTAGTGGATACAATGACTCTTCCAGCCATAGCCGCTCAGGCCTCCTCTCAACAGGAGCCTGCAGCAACCACACAAGGGGTACCTACATATCTGGGATCTTCCTCACTTGAGGGGATTGCCATTGAAGAGCACCAACCTCCCCAGGTGCACACTGCTTCTATCCCTTCACCCCAAACAACCGCCCCTCACAGCCCAACTTTAATAGTTGCACAAGTGCTGACTCAACTGCACTCCTCACCCCCTCCCCAGAAACCACTTACTACTGGGAATACCTCTACAATTGAGGGGGAGGAACACAGTGCACTTGAGAACCCACAGCACAGGGGTTTACCACTTCTATCTCCTGGTGTAGACAAGGAGCTTAGAATATCTAGTGAGGCTGCCACCTCCTCTGACTCAGCACATGATCAGAATGAGGCTGGTAACATTGCTAAGACCTCACTAGAGGCAACAGCTGATGATGGACACTGTCCTGAGGCTGGAAGTCCCCAGTACCAAGCACAAGGGGCACATGCACCAACTGGTCTACACCCAGTGCATGTAAATCCTGCTCTAAGCAGGAGGTCAGATGATTCAGTTTCGGCTGATGATGACCTGGGCTTTTTCTACGATGTTCTTGCCCAGAACACAATCCTTGAAGAGAAAGTCAGTAGGCTGCAAAACCTACTTGATCAACTCTCACAAGGAGAAAGACCATCTGCCTCTACCCACCCACAGATGGCACCTTCACTTGAAGGTTCCCCAAACACTGAGCCACTCCAAACTCAACCACCTGCCTCTGCTTCAGGCCCTATTTCTCAGGAACAGAACCCTCCTGAGCAAATAGGTGCTGTACTTCAAAATTCCCTCCCTCTCATCACACCCATAATCATGATATTTGTGACTAAAGCCATTGATGAGAGGCTTTCCTCAACTTTACAGCCCTTGATTGATGCTGCTGTACAAAAGACTCTTTCTGCGGTACAAACCCCTTCCTCCAATGCATCCAAAAAGGGGGAGAGTACTGCAGTGAAAGAAAAGAAGAGGAAAAGAACAGAGGAAAAGAAGGAAGAGAAGCAAGCCCAAGAGGAGGAGAAAGAAAAGCAACCTCTGCTCACTTACAGCGAAAGAAAAGTGCTGATGATCATACTGCTGAAGACAAATCCTTGGAGGAGCTGGTAAAAGAAGCTGACACTACACACAGCCGATCCATGGATAAAATAATTGAACAACTCTTCAGGCAGGGGTTTGACACAGCCACACTGGATAGTGAGATCAGAAGGTTGGAAGTGCAAGAGATACAAACCCGATGGGCAGGGTATGATGCTCTTGAAAAGAGAGATTGGAAATAATGATCCGCTTTATTGCAAAATACTTAGGAAGATCATTAATGGAGATTCGCGCGTGGACCAGGGACAGCATTCTGGCTATAGCCACCAGAATCTGTCTGTCTGAGCAATTCAACAAAGGGATTATTGTGGAAGCCCTTGATGAGGCTGGGGCTGGTAAAAGGTTAGAGATGGCTAAACTCACAAAGGCGAAACTAACTACAAAGATGCTGGATCAACCTTCCATTCCACCCACTCAAACAGAGCCTATCCCTCAAATCTCCCACCAATCTCTAAGCCAAAATCCAAACATCCTCATTCTTCAAAACCAATTCCTTCACCAACCCAACCATCATCCAGTGATGCACCCAGAAGGAGGAGAAGGGTGCTGAGGATGGAAGAAGAAGAGAAGAAGGAGGATGAAGATGATAGTCTGCCACTCTCTGCTGTTCTAAAGCTACCAAAACCCGAAGTCAACTCATGATCACACCTGACTCTCAAAGGGAAATGGTCAGAGTCAAGATAGAAGAAGAAGAACAGCAGAAACAGCACGATGAGCAACTGTTGAAGATGGTTGACAAGGAATTTCCTCAGTCATCATCTATTCAAGCCATGAAAGGGCATGCTCAAAGGCTGTACACTCTCAGGCACACTTTTCAGTATCAGAAGGAGAGAGTGAGAGTATGGCCAGACCCCAGGGTGAGTTCTAGAATCCATAAAAGAACTATTCCACACAGATACAATGGCCAGGTACGAAAAACAATAGATTCTACCATCATGTTGGCCATTGTAGTCTCACCTTGGGAAATCATTGATGAATTCAAGAAAGCTCACCAAGCAAAGAAGACCCCAAGCTTTACTAGAAAACAAGATGATTAAGAAGGGGTTGTTATATAAAAAGCTTGAAGACATCCAGAAGAATGAGCTCCAGTTACTCCTTGAAGGCAACCATCCTGATGAATTTGTATATAGGGAGGTAACTACGGTGGAGCTGAAAAATGGCAGGACCATGAAGTACTTATCAGAGTACTATGGTCCAGAGTTCTTCTTCGAAGGAGGAGTAGAAGAACTCTCTCAGGAGGAACAAGTTGTTCTCCTTGAGGCCTATGTTCGAGAGTCATACAGACTCATTATGGGGAAGTAAATCTCATGAATGGGATAACAACTCTGTGTCCAGTTCCCCAAAACAGAGTTCCCATTCATACCCTGCCAAACAAATATCTGAGATTTCTTCCCAGGCCGGAGCTTACATGGGTCATCTTCTCTACTGATCAAGAAGGAAAAAGACCAACATTTTGCCAACAATAAGTGGGATAATAAATTTTAGAGGTTTTGGCTGCATTGGTTCAGGGGGAGTTTGTTGGACCAAAAGAACCAATGAGCCAAGATCAGAAAACCTCTAAGTCCCACATGGTATCACAACAACTGCTGAAAGCCTCATCAGCAGTTTGACAAGTGCTGAAGACTTCAACAGCTGAAGATCAAGTGCTGAAGACTTCAACAGCTGAAGAACACAAGTACTAAGCTGAAAGACCAAAGTACTGAAGTACACAGCTGAAGAGTTTACAAGTGCTGAAGATCAACAACTGAAGGTCAAAGTCTGAAGATCAAGTACTGAAGACTCAGTAGTTTGTCACAACTGTGAAAGAGTACTTCTTCATAGTTGTGATATCAGTATTTTATAGTTCTAGTTCAGTAGTTTTATGTTTCAGTAGTTTTGTAAAACGACTGAAGAGCTTGTTCTTCAGTCGTTGTAGTCAGTAGTTTCCATCAGTAGTTTTATATTTTGTACTTAACACTCTGATATGTTCTCAGTAGTTGTGAACATTTCAGTAGTTTGTTAAGAGTTAGTTATTTTTGTATTAGATCTGCCAGTTGTCACTTTCCGTGATAACAGCAGTGTTGTTGCACTCTATATATGGAGTGACAACCTATTGTAATATGTGAATGACGTGAATGAATGAATGATTTGATTAGAACATTCATATCTATAAACATTCTTGAATCAAAAATATATTCTCTCGCTATAACCGTATGTGCTCTTAATGCATACAAGCATCGACTTCTTGCTACAATTTGTCTAATTCCTATCTTATTCCGCTGCCTTTAACTCTTATACATCAAACTTGTGATCGCTGATCCTGTCATACAGCCACGATGATTGTCAGTTATTTGTCCTCTTAAATCCATACACAGATTTTGACTCACATTGTTGATGATTTGATTAATTATTTCAACAAGCATTTATGGATCCCATACTTATATGTAATCAATATTCCTCGTAAGATTTTTGAGTGTCTATGGGTACTGGACAAGAAGAAACTATTCTAAAGCTTTCAATGAGATGCCAAGCCTCATGTCAGTGCCATCTCACAACAAAGAGGCGCCAACAACAATAATTCTAGAATATTTAGGTTATGCTTTCCTCAGTCAGTGCTACCTCAAACAGAGAGCACACAACCATCTTCTTATTAGAGCATTTGTTTTCTTTTCACATAACGCCAATGACATTAGTCTTAGGTTGATTGCTTTTAGCAGTTTTTCCATGTGGTTGCTCATTTTTTATGGTCATCCGGACACATTTATGGCGTTTATTTGCTCGTCACCCCTTATTGGAAATGCGCTGATTGTGTTAACTAGGGATAAGATGAGAACCCACAGCAAGTTGAACAAATTAGTTTGAATTTAATTAACCAATGATGTCTACTCGTCTATTGTGTTGAATCTATCGACACATCATATAATAAACTAGCAACCTCTAGGTCTACTTTCTCTATGTTACCTCAGTAGCAGACTAGTTTTACTATTATTTTTCTTTTGTTTTGCTTAGACTTCTCAGACTTGTAATTTGAATTTAGCATTTTGAGCAAATTAGTTTTGAAGTCCCAATCAATTTGTTCCCTGTGTACTATCATTTTCCATAAGCTTTGAATCAAAATTCTAGATTTGATTTCATTTCTTTAAGCTAATCTGCCCTCCCCCTTGTTTTTTAACCAATTCTAGATTTGATCCCTGTGTACTATCATTTTCCATAGACTTTGAATCAGAATCACAGATTTGATTTCATTGCTTTCAGCTAATCTGCCCCCCTCATTTATTTAAATAAATAAAAACTGCAACTAATTAAATACTAAACTAAAACTATTATCCCCCTAAAATTCTAAAACCAAAAATCTTTTGTGTTTTTGGATTTTAATAGACAGGAGAAGAAAATAAAAGAAAAATAAACTAAAAGAACTAAGAAAATTCTTGTCGGACTACGAACTTTCTTCTTCTTGAATCACATCACTTTTCTTTTTCACGCCATTAACCTCTAACAGATATAAAAACCGAGGTTTATCAAACGCTTCTGTGTAGAGGTCGGCGTGTTGAAATTCCCTATTAATTTTAACAACATCTATTAATTGCTTTTCAAAACAATCATGTATAAAGTGATATTTAATATCGATGTGTTTAGTTTTAGGGTGTTGGACCGGATTTTTAGTTACGGCAATTGCAACAGAATTATCAACAAAGATAGGGGTGTTAGAAAATTGCAAACCGTAGTCGTGCATTTGCTGTTGAATCCAAATGATTTACGAACAGCAACTTGCAGCAGCAACATATTCAGCTTCACATGTTGACAGAGCAATTGATGTATGCTTCTTACACTGCCTGGTGACTAACTGTCTACCAAAGAACTGACATCCCGCTGATGTTGACTTGTAATTCATCTTGCAAGCACCGTAGTTCGAGTCACTATATGATGTAAGCTCAAAGTCATCGTCATGAGGATCCCACAACCCGAGTGTTGGAGTACCCTTCAGATAACAAAAGATTCTTTTAACTCTGATAAGATGATTTACTTTTGATTTTGCCTGATATCTGGAACAGAGACACATGGCATACATAATATCAGGACGAGAGGTTGTGAGGTACATGAGAGATCCGATCATTCCTCTATACATGGTGGTATCAACCAGATCACCATTTTCGTCGAGTGCCATGTCATGGTTCATGGCAAGTGGAGTTCCAGCAGCCGTAGCATTCTCCATGTCGAATCGACTGACGATATCTCCTACATATTTGGTCTGATGCAGGAAGATTCCTTTTGGTGTTTGTTCCACTTGTAAACCAATAAAGAACAAGAACTTCATCTCCCCCATGACACTCATCTCAAACTCTGCTTTCATTACATATTCGAATTCCTTACATGATTATTCATTTTTGGAACCAAAGATGATGTCATCCACGTATATCTATACCAGTAGTAAATCACCATCCTTTTCTTTAATGAATAACGTGCAGTCAATAACTCCTCTGTGAATACCATGTTTCACAAGATAAGTTGGGAGTTTCTCATACCAGGCTCTAGGGGCTTGATGGAGCTCGTAAGGAGCATTGTCCAGTTTGTAAACTCTATCCCAATGATAAGGATCCTCAAATCCTTTGGGTTGACTGATGTAGACTGTTTCACGGATTTCACCATGAAGGAATGTACTTTTCACATCTAATTGATAAACTTTAATCTTCATGTAGGATGCATAGGCTAAGAAAATGTGAATTGCTTCCATCCTTGCCACCGGTGCAAACACTTCATTGTAATCTATGCCTTCGACTTGTGGAAACCCTTGAACCACAAGTCGAGCCTTATTTCTGATAATGACCCATTGGTCATCTTTCTTACACTTCAGCACCCATTTAGTGCCAATCACCTTAGCACCTTTTGGTCTGTCCACAAGGGTCCATACTCCTAACTTATTGAACTGTAGGAGTTCTTCTTGCATAGCACTAACCCATGCCTCATCGTTTAAGGCTTCACTTACATATTTTAGCTCAAATTGAGACACAAAACATCGATATGCACCATCGTGAAGAAATCCTTTTTCCATGACTAAGGCGTAATAAGCTAAGTATAGCTGATTTCGAGTCTGTACTCCCATCAAACATCCCTAATGTGTTGTCCAAAGGATGATAAGCATTAATTCGAGATCTTGGAGTGGTGAGAACAATTACCTCAGTATCCAGATTTTGACTCCCAGGTTCAGTATCTGTAGCTATTGGAGTATGAGGTTCAGACGTGTCAGAAGCATCAAGATCTGATGCTTGTGTACTTTCATTGATGGGAACCTATTCCCCCTGGTCCACATGTATAGTCTTAACTGCTTCATCATCAGAGGAAGATTCACTTACTTCAAGCTCTCCCCTTGAAGGGCTAGAGGTATAATCTAGTGGAGCTGTTGATGTTGAGTCTGGTGGAGGAGTGTTCAGAACATTGTACATCATCTTAGCAGAAAACTCGTCATTAGGATGAGAAGGAGGTAGATTGAAGGATTTAAAAAATCCATCATAGTCAAAGAAGAAGGAGGGTCCTTTTCTAGCAGGGGGTGGTGTATCTTTGAACATCAACATTGCACCACACTTCTACCTGACCCATTGAGTTATTATAGACTCTATTGTCTGGTATACTGTATCCGAGAAATATACCTTCTTCTACCTTCTCACTAAACTTCCAGTCTGAGTTTTCTTTAACAACATGCGTGGTGCGCCAAACGGTTCTAGATACTCTAAGTTGGGTTTACGTAGCTGGAGCAGTTCATAACATATTTTCCCATGTCGTTTGACCACTAAGACTCGATTGAGCGTGTAACATGCATTAGCCATAGCCTCATTCCAAAATTGAATATGCAGTTTAGAGTCAGCTAGCATTGTCCTGGCTGTCTCTATCAAGCTGCTATGTTTCCTTTCAGCAACTCCATTTATCTATGGAGTGTAGGCAGAAGTAAACTGATGCACAATTCCTTTCTCTCTACAGTATGCCTCCATCCACTAATTCTTGAACTTTGTGCCATTGTCTGACCGAATTTGCCTTACCTTTAGCTTGTAGGTGATTCCAATGTAGTTACCAGATGTTTAAATGATTCAAAAGTCTCTGACTTGGCTTTCAGAAACATAACCCAAGAGAATCTTGAGTAATCATCAGTTACCACAAAGCAGTACAGATCTCCAACAATGCTTTTTGAGCTGATAGGGCCAAACAGATCCATGTGTAGAAACTCGAGAGGAATATTGATAGAGTTAACTTCCTTTTCCTTGTGAGAATTCTTAGTCTGTTTCCCTTTCTTACATGCTATGCAAAAATCAGGAAGCTAGAAATTCTTGACAGTTACTCCATTCACTAAATCATTCTGAACCAAATGATTCATTTTCCTTGGATTATGTGTCCCATTCTCCTATGCCATGAGACCGGTCCCTCTTAGTTTCCTTTGACAAGAAGCATTGAGTAGTGTGATCAGTTGTGGAGGTTTTTGATAGATCCAAGACATACAAATCGTTATATCTTGAAGCTGACATTAGAACTTTATCCTCCTCAATCACATAATCCTTCTTCAACATGTAGCTTGTTGTCAAACACAACTTTGAATCCTTTATCACAGATCTGGGAGACTGAAAGCAAGTTGTTCTGTAGTTGTTAAACGTAGTTGACCTTGTCAAACTTCACTTTCTCATTTCTCACTTCGCCTTGAGCAGTGATGTAACCTCCTTTATTTCAAACAAATGAAACATGTCCCCCTTTAATTTGTTTGACGTTGAAAAGGAGAGACGAATTCCCTGTCATGTTCCTGGACGCCCTACTATCAATAATCCAGGTATTTGTGATAGCGCTGTAGCGGACACCCTGCACATGCAAATTTATTAGTTTAGATTTGGGACCCAAGTCTTAACTGGCTTGGGTGACCCAGAGGAATCACACATCATGAACTCAACCTACTGTCCTTTAGAAGATGAGGGCATATCTTTCTTCTTCTTTTCCTCACTATCAGACACTATACTTGATTTTTCTTTCCATAAACTAGTTTTATCTAAGGCTTGTTTGTGGTAAACAGACGAATGACTTATGGTTTGAACTTTAGGTTCACTAATACTCTTAGGTGGAGTATTAGATCTCATTTTAGAAAAACTTGGTCTTGCATCATAAAGTTCAATTTTCTTTTTGGGAGTTTGATAATAAGGATAATTAGGAGAGATATGTACTCGATTTTCACAACTGTAGCATGATCTCCCTTTTACAGATTAAGGAAAATTTAGATGTGGGGTTGAGTTTGGTAAGCATGTGAGATGTGTCTGGTGGGTTTTGTCACTTCTCTATTAGATGTTTTAGCTTCTTTAACAAAATTAATTGTTTTAATATTTTGAACATCTTTAACTTTTAGTTTATTTGGACTTTGATGATTAACACGTTTGTGGTTAATTAGATTAGTCATTTTGGTTTCGAAATAGACGTTTGTGAACCTGACCTTAAATTAACCCTTTTAATTTTATCATTAAAATTCTCAACAGGCATCTTTTCTTTTGATTTCAAAGTAAGACCTTTTTGTTTAGTGATAGATTTCACAGTTTTACCCATAGAATCAAGATCACTAACTAGAGGAGTAGACACCACATGATCCTTTACTGGATTGTTATTAATTGGTCTACATTTAGTCTTTAGAAGGATTTCATGTGGTGGTGGAACTACTTTATAACCCAAACCTTCCCCGTTATTTCGTTCTGTCACTAAGTTTTGAACTATGTGAGAAGAACTCTCCAAGCTATGCAATTTTTGTTTTTATGAATCTACCTCGACTTCCAAAACCGCTTTTTCTTTTTTGTTTCTTCTAAAGACTTTAAATAAAACTTTATATCATTTGATTGATTTGAGGAAACAACCTCGGTTTCCCTTAGTTGTTTCCCCAAAAGTTCTATCTTTTCTTTGTAACAGCACTCATTTTGTTTTAAAATTCAATTTGCTTTAGTGCAGAGTTGTAAATCATTTACTAAATTATCATTGTGTTCTATTAACCTAGCAAATTTTAGATAAATGCTTTCCCTAAATTTGTCACATTCAGTACAAGCATGTTTTTCAAATAATTGGTCTTTAGAACTTACCTATGATGAATCAGAGAATCATCTATCAATGCTAGGTCAGACCCTTTGGTGACTGGAGATTTTGAATTCATGGCACTAAGCTCTTCCTCAAGAAGGTGATTTACAACATTCACATCTTCTTCAGTATCTGACATCGCTTGCTCAGCTATGATCTCACTTTCACTAGCAGATCCATCATCCAATGTATCGACAAAAGTGATATTTGATTCCCCTGGATAAACAAAGCGGAAAGACCAGTCTTGCCCTTCATCATCTTGAGCAGTCAGAGCCTTTGTCTCTTTACTTGATGAATTAGTTCCAATCATGTCTTTGTCTTGATGGCTGAATGTAGGAAATGGGTTTCCTTTTCCAGTTTTCTTGGGCTTTACACATTCACGTTTAAAGTGCCCTTTCTCACCACAGTTGAAGCATGTGACTTTGGTTTTGTCAAAACCAAAAGTCGTATCTTTAGTGGCAACTAGATTTTGCCTCGTCTTTTTGACAAACTTCTTACCTCTTTTGATTGCACTGGCCAAAGCCCACATTATGTCCATTCTTTCTAGCTCATTTTCATCAACTTGCTCGTAATCCTCATCTGCAAGATGACAATTTCCAATCTTACCGGCAACTAAACCATCATAAGATTGTACAACAGCAGCTAGTAGATCCATGTGCTCCTTAGCAACTTCCATAGTGACATTACCGAGATTCTCGGTCTTCAACTTTGTAGTATTGGGCTCATGAACTATGTATTGGGTTCCAGATGACCCTGACGTTTCGGTTCTTGATGCAGAGGTTTGAGAAGGAGCAGAGGAACTTGACACAAACGCTGTTTGTAACAGTGCTCCTAATACAGCTGAAGTCGGAACTAGGTTGTAAAGTGAATGATTCTGAACGTAGGATCCTTTCTTCGACTTGTATTTCATTCATAGTTATTCCTCTCTTAACTTCAAGATGAAATCATTTATGTCTAACGTGACAAGAATGTCGTTTTGTCTCTGATTAGACACAAATGAATCCTATTTATCAGACAGACCATCAGCAAAGCTATAAACTTTATCTTCCATGGATGTGGTCATGCCATGAGTGTGCAGCTCACTCATCAGATGATAGAACCTGTCAATAATATCATTTAAGCTCTCATTTCCTGTCGAAGAGAAATTATCAAATTCATTTTTGAGAGAGTTAGCCTATAGTGCCTTCAAAGTTGCATTCTCTTCATATCTCTTCTCTAATGCCTCCCATAACTTTTTAGTCTGCTTGTTTTCAGAGAACTGATGAAAGATGTCCTTTGGTATTGACTGAGTCAACAAGGCATATACTTTCTTCTCAGCATTGAATAGAATCTTCTGAGCTTCACTCATTCCTCCCAAGGTCAACTTGACTCCATTAGCACTGACTGGTACCGTGTAACCAGTCTCAATGGATGTCCAAAGATTGGGATCAACTCCATTTAAATAGATCTCAAACCGCTGTTTCCACTGTGGGTATTCATCCAACGTTAACAGTTTTGGCGGTTTGTTATGGTTTCCAATTTCATTCTCCAAAAATAGAAGGTTCTGGATGCATGAGTCCTTTCCAGCAGAAAACGCAACAAATTGATCTTCTATAGCTTTAAACTTGGTACTTTTAGAACATGACTGTCTTACTCATGCGAATGAACGATGCGAATGAATCCAATCGTGTGATTGGATTCAGTCGTGCGTATGAACAAGACGATTGGAATCAAATGACTGGAGTTGTTCAGTCGTGCGAATGAGGGATACGAATGAGTTCAATCGTGCGAATGGAGTATACGAATGAGTTCAATCGTACGAATGGGCTAATCGTGCGAATGAAGGTTGCTATTTTTGTAAAATCGAAGATTGTTCACACTTTGACACATGATTTTCCTAGGAACCCTAATCTATTGTATAGTGAAAAATTGAAACTTTAACGCCTGCAAATGTTGAAAACACCTTTTGAAGCAAAGTTGTGACTCTTTTGATTAAAACGTAGGTTTTGACACCAAAACTAATCAAATCAAACGCAAAATCACGAGCCAAAGCTCTGATACCACTTGTTAGGACCGTGTACGTATGGAGTACTATCGGATTCTGCGTTTAACCAGATCAAATAGTGCTGAATCCTATTTGATTGGCGATCCAATCAGTGAGAACGATAACCTGATCGATGTAAGAATGAACTAAATGTTAAGAACGAGTAGGAATCGATCAAGATTGAACTTTGAGGTTGGATAGGCTGTTTGGGATGCTCTGGATGGCTAGGATTTATGTGTATTCGAAGTATCCCTCTAAGTGTTATGTTTTTCCATGAATTAAGTGGTATTTATAGGTATGCAGTTTCCATTCGTACGACTGAACCATTAGGATGGTTCAGTCGTGCGACTGACTCATGCGATTGATTTATACGCACGACTGAAGGTTTAGTTGTGCGACTAAGTCAATCTTATGTCTCAATCATACGACTGATCTAGTCTTCTGGTTCAGTCGTGCGACTGGTCCATGAGCATGATATATTCTGCGTATGGTCCATAAGTATGGTCCATTAGCATGAATAATCACCTGACTAGGTTAAACACATTTCTCAATCATTATTGACTAAGAACTATGTATAACAACCTCAAACCTATATAAGAAGTTCATACATATGAATCAAAGATAAATAAACATCAAAGCATATATCATAATTCATTACATAGTCACATTACACATATGTAAGACATGAAAGACTTTTACATTTAAGCATATAAACTAGGAACATCATGTATCTACACAAAGCAATGACCATAATCTACAATTGAAAAAAGCCTGGATCTTTTCACCAACTTATCTAAGTTAGTGAGTATTCAAAGGTGGTTGCAGAAAGTTCAGCTTTTTGTTAAAAGGTGATTAGAAAAATCATGTATTCTATGTCTTTGGAAGTAATCAATCTTTGGCTTCAGAAGACTTTGTCCTTGAAGCTTCAAAAGACTTCATCGTTGGCTTCAGAAGATTTTTTCATTTAAATTCGGAAGATTTTACATTTAGCTTATTTCCTTTGAGTTGTGTAAAACTTCCGAAGTAACTTTACTATGTACTTCATGCATGCATGTTGAGAGCTCTTTGATTACTTTGGTTGCATCAACCTTTAAGTATAAACCTTGCAAACTCCTCCTAGACTGATGCTACGAAAACAAAAAAGATAACTTATCTATTAACAATCCTCATCAAGATCAAGATCATTCATTTCTTCATTATTTGGTTAGGATCCCTCATACTCTTATAGTATCTAATCATATCATTGAGATCATGCAAAATAAGATTAAGTATGTCTTGCCAGAAGTAGACATCTTGACCTACTTGATCTCCAGTGACATACCATCTATCCAGATTAGAAACAAGGGTCCAGGACAAGATAACTGTTGGACCAAAAGAACCAATGAGCCTGATCAGAAAAACCTCCAAGTCTCACAGACATTACAACTGCTGAAGAAGATCACAACAACTAAAGACATCAGCTGATTACAAGGTCTGAAGACAAAGTCTGAAGACAAGATCTGAAGATTTCTACTGAAGACAAGGTCTGAAAGTAAAGTACTAAAGACAAAGTCTGAAAGTGAAGTACTGAAGACAAAGTCTGAAGCTATCAGCTGAAGACAACGTCTGAAATAAAAGTCTGAAGAACAAAGACTGAAGACAAAGACTAAAGACTAGTGATCAGTAGTTGTCACAACAGCTGAAGTTATTAACTTCGGTAGTTGTGATGGTTTTCCTTTTCAGTACTTGTAATTTACCTTTCAATAGTTTATAGTTTCAGTAGTTTTAGTTCAGTAGTTTTATGTTCTTGTACTTAGCATTCTCTGAGATGTGATCAATTGTTGAGAACATTCTCAGTAGTTTGTATAGTTTCAGTTGTTTGTATAATTCTGTTAGATGTCACTATCAAGTGACATCAGTAGACGTCACATTCCTTATATAAGGAATGTTGACCTAATTGTAACGTGTGCTTTCTTCAGCCACCACGAAAGCATTTGAATGAATATTCCTTTTGTAGAATTCTCTCTCTCTCTATAACCGTGTACTATTCCATTGAATATCAATTGAGTTCTTGCTAAATTGTCTAATTCATTGTTCGAATTCCGCTACAATCTACTCTAATTAATCAAACTTAAATCACTGATCCTAACAAATGGTATCAGAGTTGGTTAATCATTGATCGATCTAACAACTGATCATTGAAACTGCTATTTCGATATCTAATTTTATTGAATTAGCATATTTGCAAGAATTGGTTATAGAGATTGAATTTCTGCTGCTTTCGGTTATTTGCTTTGAGATTTCTCTTGGTTCGTATTGAGTTTGTTGTGTTTTGCGCTAAATCGGTTAAAACTTAATTGAATTTGATTGAATCTTAGAATGACTACTCCTTCTAATGACCCTCACAATACTGGCTCCTCAACCAAGCCTCCGATGCTGGTTAGGACTGAGTATAACATATGGCAACAAAGAATGCTCCATCACCTGTCTGTTAACAGTTCAGGTTGTTGGACATCTGTGGTACATGGTCCACACAAGCCTATGGTGAACAATCTGGAAACCAACCAAATGGTTCCGAAGAAGAAGGAACAATACTCAGATGAGGATCGAAAATTGTTTGAGATTGATGCTAAAGCCCATGGAATTCTGGCCATGGCACCGCCGAATGAAATCTATTATGGCCTTATGCATCATGAAACTGCTCATGACCTCTGGAATGCATTGAAAGAACAATTTGGTGGAACATATGAGGTCTTAGCAAACAACAGAGAAATCCTTGCCCAACAATATGAGACATTCTCTCATAGAAAGGTGAGACACTGACTCAACAGTTTGAGTGTTTTTCCTGTTTGATCTCTGAGCTGAAAATGGTCAAACATGAATACACTAATAGCCAGATGAACAACAGATTCCTCAGATCACTGCCTGAGAGATGGGACACATATACCATTGTCCTATGCTCCAGTGCAAATCTGGATAGCTTATCTCTCACCCAACTCCATGGGAAACTGTTTACATTTGAAAGAGAGATAGAGCAGAAAAGGAAACTAGCATCATCAGGAAAGCTCACTGATGACTTTGTACCAGGGAACACTGCCTTGGTGGTCATGAGTCAAAATATGCTGCATCAGAAAGCCATTATGATGAGCATATAGATTTCTCTTCAAACAGTTCTGATCATGCATTTGTTAGTGTTGATAGTCAGTCAGGCTGTAATAGTGACAATTTGTGCTTCATTATGGATGATTTGAAAGGTATTGCTGATGATGACTTAGAAGAGATGGATATTCTGAGCCAAATGGCCTTGATTAATATCAGATCTCAAAAGTTCTACAAGAGAACTGGTAGGAAATTTCCAGGACTCTCTGGCAAAACCAAAGTTGGTTTTGACAAGAGTAAGTTGAGGTGTCACAAATGCCACAGGCTTGGGCACTTTGCAAGAGAGTGTAGATCAACTGGATCTAACTCCTCTGCACCCTTGTGACTTTTCCAAGCAATAGTTCACAAAATAGAGGGCAACATCCTGCTAGTTCTGGTCATCACTCACAACCTCTATCTCTTGCATATTTTGTCCCTCAGGGTCCAATGCCATATCCATATCCCTGCTATTACATGCCACAGCCAAATCAAGTTCAAGTTCCTATTGCACAACAACCTCAAGCCTTACCTGAGCCTCAACCATCTCAACCATCTCAATCACAACCTCATCACAGCTTCTTCACCCCTGGTGCTATTGACTGGAGCAGTTTACCAGATGATCTTTCTAGTAATGAGCAATTATTGCTAGTGATGGTCAACATGGTGGTGAACATCCTTTTGGGAATCTTGCTCTCATGGCCCTGGAGTCTACTGAGGGTTCATGCTCCATGCATCTTCATCACAGGTAACCCAGGTATCCTTTGAGGCTAAGGCCAAGCTATGTTCTGAATCTTGCATAGCTGCATTATCTCTATTAGAGAGGCAAATGTAGCTTTAATAAATCAAAATCTTGAGCTTGAGCAAACCCTTTCCAAAAGAAAAGCTGAGTATGAGTCTGTCTTTAAAGATAAAGATGATGAGATTTATAAGCTTAAATGCCAATTAAATGATGAAAAGGCTAAGGTTGAGGTCATTCTTGAGAACCACGAGATCTCAAAGTAACTTACAGCTACCCAAGTTGAGTGTGACCGCTGGGTATCATCCTACAAGGGATTTGAAATGCTTCTTAGCAAGCAAACAGCTTCGAATGTGAAGTTTGGAATAGGTTACAATCACATTGCACCACCTATAGATTTTACTCCAAAATCAATAGTAAACCTGAAGGTGAAAGTAATTTCCAAACTACATCATCATGTGTATCATCCTCAAGAGATCACCCAAAATCAGAAGATGAAATCAGTGTTGATACCTCAGCAAATCAATTACCTGATGTTAACTACTGATAAGCACATGAAGCTGAGTACTTCAGATGTTGTCCCTCAAAGTACCTCAAGTACTGAAGGGCAAGTCACAACATCTGAAAAGCATTTCAAATCAACTGAAATAAAAGGATTAACAACTGCTGAGGAATCTATCATACGGTCTTTCAGGACAGATAGAGAACAGCTGAAGAACAAGTCTTCAGTTGTTACAGATCCTTCTGTACTTAACACAAGTACTGAAAGGAGGAAAGTACTAATGATGACACCTTCAGTAGTTTCCACTTCAGCAGTTGATCAATCCAGATGAAGAATAAGCCATGTGACATATGTGGTAAATTCAATTATCTTTTTGATGAATGTTGGTACAAAAAGGGTTCCAAACTCAACAGAGATAAGCTCATTAAAATGCAGATGGATCAAATGAAAAATGAGTTTGAGACCAAGTTTGTACCACAGTCATCCCAAATTGATAAACCCAAGGCTTCACCCAATCCAAAAAGAAGGATATGGTTATCATAAAACAGCTGATAGTGTTCCTCATGATAAAAATCAGACTAAGTCTGTGAATTTCAAGATGAAATGGTGGGCCACAAGACTCATCTAAAACAAGTACTGATGTGTCACAAGAGCTGAAGCTTTAGCTACAAATCAGACACAACTTGTTATGATGGTTCAGCATTTGTTGGGGAGAGTTAACCAACTAGATGCACCTATGATCAAACCACTGAAAAGGTATTCCAAGCCCAAATCCAAGGAATCCATTTCAGCACCATCTCCACCTTCATCAGCTGTTAATCATGAGAAACAAGTTATGGTTAAATTTGTTGATGAAAACAGACCCAAAACCAAAAAGGTTTGGGTCTCAAAACCTAACTAGTTCCTTGTGATAAAGGGCATGTTGCACTTTTCACAAGCCAGAACTACAGGATTCTATCTTCCACAGTTTTGAGCCTGATTGACAAGGTATTGGATGAACATACTCTCCTGAAGGCCAACAGGATTGGAAGAGATATGCCCTGGATTTTTCAAAGAAGATTGATTTGAAGGGTCATCCTTGCCTATGCTCCAAAGCCTCTTCTCAGGAATCTAAACTGTGGCACAGAAGGCTGGGTCATGTAAATCTCAAAAACATGGATCAGCTAATCCATAATAGTTTAGTGAGAGGTCTACCAATAAAGGAGTTCCACTGTGATTAAACCTGCACTGCTTGTTTGAAAGGAAAATAGCACAAAGTCTCATTCCCTCCTATTGAAGAACCTAAGTCCACTGCCTGCTTGCAGTTACTGCACATGGATCTATTTGGTCCTGTGAGAGTGATGAGCATGGAAAAGAAGAAATACTGTCTGGTAATTGTGGATGATTACTCCAGATTTGTATGGACTTTCTTCTTGCATTCAAAGGATGAGGTTACTCAGACGATTATCAACTTTGTGTTGTATGTTGAGAAGCAGTATTCCCTATCAGTCAAGTGTATAAGGAGTGATAATGGAATAGAATTCAGAAACCATACACTTGATGATTTTATCTCTCAAAGGGAATCAAGAGGTAGTTTAGCATCCCAAGGACTCCATAACAAAATGGAGTAGTGGAGAGAAAGAACAGGACCCTAATTGAAGCTGCAAGGTCCATGTTGGCTGACTCTGTTTGCCATTGACCTTTTGGGCTGAAGTTGTCAACACAGCTTGCTATGTGTAGAATAGAGTTTTAGTAAATCAGAGGTTGATGAAGACTCCATATGAAGTTCTACATCATTTGGCTCCTCTAATTTCATTCTTCAAAGCCTTTGGGTGTCCTTGTTTCATTCTCAACACAAAGGATCAACTCCACAAATTTGATCCTAAGGTGGATGCAGGGTATTTTATAGGATATTCATCCACATGCAAGGCTTACAGAGTCTTCAACTGCAGACAAAGATAGTTGAAGAAACCTTGCATGTGAAGTTCAATGAATCTCCTAAGGATAAAATTCCACAAAACCCTGTGGAGTTGTATGATCTGGATATACTGCAATATGTTCCTTATCAACCTCCAGCTGTTGCAGATCATGTGAATAAATCATCTTCTACAGCAAGTCTTCCACCTAGTGGTACTGAAGATGATGATGATATCAGTACCTCCTTTTCAAGTTTAGTGATCAACTGCCTGAGTCCACTAAACTTGATGTTCTTGTAACTTCAGCAGCTCCATCCACAACAAATGCTGATGAGATTTCTGACTCCTCTACATCATTTGAATTGCCATCTCATACTTGGTTTCAAGAGTCTGGATCAACATCTGTTGCTGCTGCACCTGCTACAAACACTTGCACTGATCTTATAGTGTACCAAGAGCTGAAGAATCACCCCATGTCTCAAATCATTGGTGATATCAATGTTGGTGTCTCACCAGAAGTCAATTGTCCAACTTCTGCTTCTATGCTCTCTTCATCAGTCAGCTAGAGCCAAAGAACTATCATGTTGCTTAAGAGACAATGGATGGGTTGAAGCCATGCAGCTTGAGCTACTTCAGTTCAAAAAGCAGCAAGTGTGGGAACTGGTTCCTCTACCCCCAGGTAAGTGTGCAATAGGCACTAAGTGGGTGTTTAGGAATAAAACTTATGTAAATGGGCTTATTGTCAAGAACAAGGCTAGACTGGTTGTATAGGGTTTTCACAAGAAGAAGGTATGATTATGATGAAACCTTTGCCCCTGTAGCCAGACTGGAGGCAATTAGATTGTTAGCCTATGCTGCATTCCACAATCTTAAAGTTTTTCAAATGGATGTCAAAAGTGCTTTTTTATATGGAAAAATAAAAGAAGAGGTTTATGTGTGTCAACCACAAGTTTTTAGGACAATAAACATCCTGATTGGGTGTTAAACTTGATAAGGCTCTTTATGGGTTGAAGCAAGCTCCTAGAGCCTGGTATGAAACATTTCAAATTTTCTTCTTCAAAATAATTTCACTAGAGGCTCCATAGATAAAACTTTGTTTATTAAGAAAGTGGATCAGCATAAGCTACTTGTTCAAATTTATGTTGATGATATAATTTCTGCATCCTCTGATCCCCAGTTGTGTGATGATTTTACAAGTTTAATGAAACAAAAGTTTGAAATGAGTGCAATGGGAGAATTACAGTTCTTTCTAGGCTTGCAAATCAAACAAAAGGCTGATGGAACCTTCATTCATCAGTCAAAATATACAAAAATCTTTTGAATAAGTTTGATTTACAAAACTGTATGCCCTGTTCTACTCCCATGTGCAACGCCACACAACTGGATGTAGATCAGAATGGTAAAGCTGTTGATGAAACACTTTACAGATGTATGATTGGGTCCTTGATGTACTTAACAGCTTCTAGACCAGATATTATGTTTGCAACTTGTGTTTGTGCTAGATTTCAGGCTGCTCCTAAAGAGTCTCATTTGATTGCAGTCAAGAGGATCTTTAGATATCTGCAAGGTACATAATCTCTAGGTCTTGGTATTCCACTGGACACTCTTGCAAATTAGTTGCTTTTTCTGATAGTGACTATGCAGGTGTAAGTTAAGCAGAAAGTCAACTTCTGGTGGATGTCAATTCATAGGCAACTGTTTGATTTCTTGGCAGAGTAAGAAACAAACATCTGTTGCTACATCCACTGCTGAAGCGGAGTACATTGCTACTGCAAGTTGTACATCTCAGGTACTCTGGCTTCAGAACTAATTATTGGATTATGTTACAGAGAAGACTCCATTGTTAATGGATAGTGCTTCAGCTCTGTGTATTGTCAAGAATCCAGTCCAGCATTCTAGGACCAAACATATAGAGATCAGACACCATTTTATTAGGGATTGTTTTGAAAAAGGTCTGATTGATCCAAAGTTTGTGCCAAGTGCTGATGAGCTTGCAGATATATTTACTAAGCCTTTGGACAGTTCAACTTTCCAAAACCTTGTGTTAAGGCTTGGTATGCTGCAGCTAGAATAAGTGACAACTACTGATGATCTCAGTAAACAACTATTGATGACCATTAGTAAACATGTCACAAATAAGTACTGATAAGTTTTATTCTCAGTTGGTTTCATAACTACAGAAGACTAAATTACTTAAAAAGTACTGTACTTTCTGTTAAAAGAAACTGATGCAGTTACAACTACTGATGTAGTTATAACTACTGATGTTAGTAAAAACAGATAAGTACTGATGTCCTATGAAACACTGAAAACAACTAAATAGTCTGATGAGTAAGTGTTGAGAACAGTATGAAACAGCTGAAAAGCTAAGAATTGACGAAAAACTGATGAGAATTTTCTCTTCAATCATTTCACAAATTGCTGTTTCACCTTAAACAACTGATGACAAAACCATCTCTTCAGTAGTTTCACAACTACTGATGACTAACACCAAGTCCTCAGTTGTTTCCTACACCTGAAGCCAAAACCAAGGTTTTCAGTAGTTTCATAACTACTGATGACCAAAACCAAGTCTTCAATTGTTTCAAATGTTTGATAGTTAAAACCAAGTCTTCAGTTGTTTTCATACAACTGATGACAACACCAACACTATCAGTCGTTTTCTTTCAGCCTTTTCTTAACCTATAAATACCTGTACTTATAGCCGAATGTTTCATTAGCCGTTTCTATCCTTTTCTCTCAAAAATGGCGACCATGAAACTCAAACCCAGACACAACTGTGTTGCCTACCTCTCGAAATCGGCCTTTAGAACAAATTTGATAATGCCATCGATCTTATGGTGGATTCCCAATACAGAACCTCCTTTCTTTTGAATCCTACCATATACCCCGATTCCTTAAACCAATTCTGGACCAACGTCTTTGTAACAACTGGTGAAAATGATAGCCAAATCACTCTCCAGTCGTTGGTCAACCAGAAACAGGTGGTAATCACCCCTGACATCATTCACAAAACCCTAAATTTGCATGATGCCACCTGTATTATAGAATACCCGAAAGGCACCATTGATATGTCTTTCATCAACAACGAGTATGAAGGAGACTTAAGTGCTACAACCATTCTCAAAAAGCACTTCCATGATGCTGAAAGACTTATCTTCCACATGGTGAATGTCTGCCTTGCTTCAAAGACATCTTCATGGGATCAGATGTCCTTAGATGGCAACAGGTATTGTACTCTATCTTTGAACGGCAAACTCTAAATTTTTCTGAGATAGTGTTTATGGAACTTAAGGATCTAGCTCAGAAACTTGTGACAAACAGATGGCTACTATATCCCAGGTTTCTGATGGCCATAATTTTAAATCAATTAAAATCTGAAGGCCTTGTTGGTCTTGGAGTCCCTGCTCAGCTATCTTAGCTGAGGTATACTCCAGGCATAACTCAGACCCTACTCTCAAAGGGGCTGCCCGGCTGCTCAAACCCAAGCAGAGGGAACCCACAGCCTCCCTCCAGATCCAAAGTCCCCACCAAACCCAAACCCCAAAAGCCCAAAAAGGCTACTCAGGGAGATGAGTCCCCTGAGGATGCCCCTGTACCACCAATACAGGAAACACATACTGGTTCTAACCCCCAGTCATGTCCAGAGACTCAACCAGCTAAAACGCACAGGTATCCTCTCCACAGGATCCTGTTGCAACCAAATTTGGGGATACCACATTACTGGAACCTATCTTAGTTGAGAAGGTTACCATTGAAGAGCATCTCTCACCCTGGGTGCAATCTGCTTCTGACCAATCTCCAAATGCAACTGCCCCTCAAAGCCCAACCCTTATAGTTGTTAAGTGTTGAGTCAGCTGCATTCCTCACCCTCCCCAGAAACCAATTAACACTGGGAATACCTCAACGATTGAGGGGGAGGACCAAAATGCTGCTGATATCCCACAGCACAGGGGTTATAATGTTCAATCTCCAAGTGTAGAAGAGGAGGTTAGAACATCTGGTCAGGCTGCCACTTCTACTAATTCAGCAAATGAACAGGATGAAGTTGGTAACATATAAGACCTCACCAGAGGCAACTGCCAATGAAGGACAAAGTCCAGAGGCAGGAAGTCCCCAGAACCAAGAACAAGGGGCACATGCATATACTGATCTACACTCAGGGCATGTACATCCTGATTTAATCAGGAGGTCAGATGATTCAGCAAAGACTGATGATGACCTGGGCTTTTTCTTTGATGTCTTAGCCCATAACACAATCCTAGAGACTGAGGTGAGTAGACTCAAAGAACTCCTAGCCAAAATGTCTCAGGATAAAAGTCCATCTGCCCCAATAAACCCACAGATGGCACCTTCATTTGAAGGTTCACCAAACACACAACCAATACACTTAACTAAGCCACAGCCATTGCTTTTGGCACCACCTCTCAGGGACAGAACCCCTCTGAGCAGATGGTTGCAATCTTTCAAAGCTTTTACCTCTCATCACTCCCTCATCACTGATATATATATATAAAGCCATTGATGAGAGGATCTCCTCAAATCTCCAAACATCCTTGATGATGCTGTTCACAAGTCACTTTCTGCCTTTCAAGCCCCTGATCCAATGCACCCAAAAAGGGGGAGACTACTAAGTCTAAGGCAGTGAAAGAAAGGAAAAGGAAGAGAGTAGAAGATGAGAAAGACGGAAAAAGAAAAGGAGTTGGAGAAAGAACAAGAACTGATCTCAGAGAAACAGCTGATCACAGTGCAAGAGCTGAGCACAGACAAAGAGCAGAAAGATCAGCTGATCACTTACAAATGGAAGAGAAATGCTGAGTCAAAGTCTAATGGAGAAAAGTCCTTAGAAGATCTAGTCAAAGAAGCTGATGAAGCTCACAGCAGATCTATGGACAAAAAATAGATCAGCTCCTCAGACAGGGTCATGACACAACCTCCTTAGATGTTGAGATCAGAAGGCTGGAGATAAATGAAATTCAAGCAAGATGGGCTACTTACAGTGTGATGGATAGGGAAAGGTTGGAGATTATGAGCAGGTTTATTGCCAAATATCTAGGAAGATCATTGATAGAGATGAAGTCTTGGTCTAGAGACAGTATCTGGAGATAACCAAGAAAATCTGTTCTGCTGGAAGCTACAACAAAGGGTTGATCATCGAAGCACTGGATGAAGCAGGTGCTGGGAAGAGAACTGAGATGGCAAAGCTCTCAAAAGCCAAACTCACCACTAAATTGCTAGATCATCCTTCTCATACTCCCACTCAAAAACAACCCTCAAAGCAATCATCTC
Organism: Flaveria trinervia; assembly: GCA_025506515.1. Taxonomy (NCBI): domain Eukaryota; kingdom Viridiplantae; phylum Streptophyta; class Magnoliopsida; order Asterales; family Asteraceae; genus Flaveria; species Flaveria trinervia. Next base: position 78,718,075 of record CM046450.1, on the reverse strand, counting down.
TAAAATCTGCCAATTCTATCCCTAAACCAAAACCACCACAACTCAACCCACAAAACCAATTCCATTACCCCAATAACCATCTCAAACCACACCCAGTGATACACCCAGAAGGAGGAGAAGGGTGTTAAGGGTAGAAGAAGAAGAAGAAGAAGAGGACGAGAATGAAGACAGTCTGCCAATCTCTGCTGTTCTCAAACTTAAACACCTGAGCCCAGAAGTCAACAGATGATCACACCTGATTGCAAATGCAAATGGTGAAAGTGAAGATTGAAGAAGTAGAACAGCAGAAGCAGCATGATGAGCAATTTCTCAAAATGGTTGACAAGGACTTCCCTCAGTCCTCATCCATTCAAGCAATGAAGAAACAAGCTCTGAGGCTGTACACTCTTAGGCATACATTCCAACATCAAAGAGAAAGAGTGAGGATTTGGCCAGACCCCAGGGTAAGTTCCAGAATACACAAGAAGAACATACCAAGTAGATATCATGGCCAAGTGAAAAAGACTTTGAATGCTACAGTTATGTTGGCTATGGTAGTCTCACCCTGGGAGATTATAGAAGAATTCAAGAGAGCACACAACTCAAAGACAACCCCTCAATCTCTACTTGAGAACAAAATGATCAAGAAGGGGTTGTTATACAAGAGACTTGAAGATCTTCAAAAGAGTGAACTCCAGTAATTGCTAGAAGGCTCTCATCCAGATGAATTCGCATACAAAGAGATCACAACTGTTGAGTTGAAGAATGGGAAGACAGTAAGGTATCTGTCTGAATATTATGGCCCTAAGTTCTTCTTTGAGGGAGAAGCAGAAGAACACACCAAGGAGGAATAAGTTGTTCTCCTTGAGGCCTATGCAAGAGAGTCTTACAGACTCATCAATGGGAATTAGGTTTCATGGTTGGGATAAGACTCTGTGTCCAGTTTCCCCAAGATAGAGTTCCCTTCCACACTTAGCCAATCAAAAGATCAGAAACCTTTTCCCGGCCTGTGCTTACATGATTACCTCTGAAGCTGATCAAGAGGGTGTTTCTGCCAAAGAATAAGTGGGATCATCAATAAACTTAGAGGTCTTGGCTGCATTGGTTCAAGGGGAGTTTGTTGGACCAAAAGAACCAATGAGTTGATCAGAAAAACCTCCAAGTCCCACAGACATTACAACTACTGAAGAAGATCACAACAGCTGAAGACATCAGCTGATTACAAGGTCTGAAGACAAAGTCTGAAGACAAGATCTAAAGATTTCTACTGAAGACAAAGTCTGAAAGTAAAGTACTGAAGACAAAGTCTGAAAGTGAAGTACTGAAGACAAAGTCTGAAGCTATCAGCTGAAGACAACGTCTGAAATAAAAGTCTGAAGAACAAAGACTGAAGACAAAGACTGAAGACAGAGTGATCAGTAGTTATCACAACAGCTGAAGTTATTAACTTCAGTAGTTGTGATGGTTTTCCTTTTCAGTACTTGTAATTTACCTTCAATAGTTTATAGTTTCAGTAGTTTTAGTTCAGTAGTTTTATGTCTTGTACTTAGCATTCTCTGAGATGTGATCAGTTGTTGAGAACATTCTCAGTAGTTTCATAGTTTCAGTTGTTTGTATAATTCTGTTAGATGTCACTATCAAGTGACATCAGCAGATGTCACATTCCTTATAAGGAATGTTGACCTAATTGTAACGTGTGACTTTCAGCCACACGAAAGCATTGGAATGAAATATTCCTTTTGCAGAGTCTCCCTCTCTCTATAAAAGTGTACTATTCCATTGATATCAATTGAGTTCTTGCTAAATTGTCTAATTCATGTTCGAATTCCACGGCAATTACTCTAATTAATCAAACTAAATCACTGATCCTAACAACAGCTGAGGCTGAGTACATTGCTGCTTCAGCTGAACGTTCTCAAGTTCTTTGGTTGGAAAACCAATTACTTGACTATGGTTACAACTTCCTTCAAACTTCAATTTATATAGACAATTCTGCTGCTATGTTTATGACTGCTAATCCTGTGCAACATAGTAAAACAAAACATATTGAAATAAGATATCATTTCTGAGAGATTGCTCAGAAAAGGGTTTGATTAAGTTAGTCAAAGTGGATACGTCAAATCAGCTTGCTGATTTATTCACTAAAGCTTTGATTCAGTTAATTTAACTTTCTGGTTGAGTCTCTAGGAATGATGTTAACTTAGATAATCAAGTTTAAACAAATAAAATAGTGGTAATGATGCTTTATATGACATATGTATGGGAAATGATAGTACACTATAGCTGCTTATCTGAATTCAAAATAACAATAAATCTCAGCAAGTTTCTGATATGTGAGTAGATTCATCTTGAGTGGAAACTAATCTGAGTGCATGCTGTTGGACCAAAAGAACCAATGAGCCAGATCAGAAAAACCTTTAAGTCCAACAGACGTCATAACAACTACTGAAGACCACAACAGCTGAAGACAACAGTGATTACAAAGTCTGAAGACAAGTGCTGAAGACAAGTCTGAAGACAAGTGCTGAATACAAGTCTGAAGACAGTGCTGAAGACAAAGTCTGAAGACACAAGTGCTGAAGACAAAGTCTGAAGACACAAGTGCTGAAGACAAAGTCTGAAGACACAAGTGCTAAAGACAAAGTCTGAAGACACAAGTGCTGAAGACAAAGTCTGAAGACACAAGTGCTGAAGACAAAGTCTGAAGACACAAGTGCTGAAGATAAAGTCTGAAGACACAAGTGCTGAAGACCAAAGTATCAGACGTTGTCACACAGCTGAAGAGGTCTTCTCAGTAGTTGTGACGGTTTACCTTTCAGTAGTTTTATGTTTTATCTTTCAGTAGTTGACACAACAGCTGAAGAATACTTCTTCAGTTGTTGTGCTCATCAGTGTTTTATATTTATCAGTAGTTTTGTAAAACGACTGAAGAGCTTGTTCTTCAGTCGTTGTAGTTTCAGTAGTTTCTTATCAGTAGTTCTTATTTTGTACTTAACACTCTGATATGTTCTCAGTAGTTGTGAACATTTCAGTAGTTTGTTAAGAGTTAGTTATTTTTGTAATAGATCTGCCAGTTGTCACTTACCGTGATAACAGCAGCGATTGCACTCTATATAAGGAGCGTCAACCTAATGTAATAAATGAATGATTTGATCAGAAATATTCGATATTATTGAAACATTCCTTGTTACAGAAATATATTCTCTCGTTATAACCCATTTGTTCTTAATGCATACAAGTATCAAACTCTTGCTACAATTTGTCTAATTCTGTTCTTATTCCGCTGTGCTACGCTCCATTACATCAAACTTGTGATCACTGATCCTGATAAATGGTATCAGAGCAGGTTAATCATTGATCGATCTAATAATTGATCATTGAAACTGCTATTCAAGATCCAAGTTTGACTGAATTAGCATTTTTGTGTTTTGCAAGAAACGGTTATAGAGATTGAATTTTCTGTGTTTTCTGGTCATTCATCCTGAGATTTTCTCTTGGTTTTCATTGAGTCTGTTGTGGTCTTTATAAAAACGTTTAAAAGCTTGAATTAAATTTCATTTGGACTCAAAATGACTACTCCTTCAATGATCCTCACAATACTGGTTCCTCAACCAAGCCTCCAATGCTGGTTAGGATGAGTATAACATATGGCAACGACGAATGCTCCATCACCTGTCTGTTAACAGCGCAGGTTTTGGACATCAGTGGTACATGGTCCACACAAGCCTATGGTGAATAACCCGGAAACCAATCAAATGGTTCCGAAGAGGAGGGAGCAATACTCAGATGAGGATAAGAAGTTGTTTGAGATTGATGCAAAAGCCCATGGAATTCTGGCCATGGCACTGCCTAATGAAATCTATTCTGGGCTAATGCATCATGAAACTGCCCATGACCTCTGGAATGCCTTGAAAGAACAATTTGGAGGAAACAGATAGGTCTTGGCAAATAATAGAGAAATCCTTGCCCAACAATATGAGACATTCATAGGAAGGGTGAGACACTGACTCAACAGTTCGAGCGGTTCTCTTGTTTGATCTCTGAATTAAAAATGGTCAAACATGAGTACACCAATAGCCAGATGAATAACAGATTTCTCAGATCACTGCCTGAGAGATGGGACACATACACTATTGTCCTACGCTCCAGTGCAAATTGGACAAACTATCTCTCACCCAACTCCATGGGAAATTGCTCACATTTGAGAGAGAGATAGAACAGAAACGAAAACGTCTTCATCTGGAAAGCTCACTGAAGACTTTGTACCAGGCAACACTGCCTTGGTTGGTCATGAGTTAGAATATGCTTCATCTGAATGCCAGTATGATGAGCATATTGACTTCTCTTCAAACACTTCTGATTCTGCATTTGTGAGTGTTGATAGTCAGTTTACTGGATGTAATAATGACAATCTATGCTTCATCATGGATGATCTCAAGGGGATTGCTGATGATGACTTAGAAGAGATGGATATTTTGAGCCAAATGGCCTTGATAAATATCAGATCTCAGAAGTTCTACAAAAGAACTGGAAGAAAGTTCCCAGGACTCTCTGGCAAAACCAAAGTTGGTTTTGACAAGAGTAAGTTGAAGTGTCACAAATGCCACAGGCTTGGACACTTTGCTAGAGAATGCAGATCATCTGGATCTAATTCCTCTGCACCTTTTGTGACTTTCCCTGGCAATAGTCAACAACACAGAGGGCAACATCCTGTCAATTCTAGTCATCATTCTCAACCATAATCTCCTGCATATTTTGTTCCTCAGGGTCAAATGCCATATCCTTACCCTTGTTATTACATGCCACAGTCAAATCAGGTTCAAGTTCCTATAGTACCACAACCTCATGCACTACCAGAACCTCAACCATCTCAATCTCATCAACCTCCTCAACCTCAACAACACAGCTTCTTCACCCCTGGAGGTGTTGACTAGAGCAGTTTACCGGATGACATGTCTGGTCATGAACAACTGTTCACAGGTGCTGGTCAACATGGTGGTGATAGTCCTTTTGGAAATCTGGCTCTCATGGCCTTGGACTCTACTGAGGGTTCCTGCTCAAATGCATCATCTTCACAGGTAACTCGGGTATCTTCAGAGGCTAAAGCCAAGTTATGTTCTGAATCATGCATTGCTGCCTTTGTCTCAATTAGAGAGGCAAATGTAGCATTAATAAATCAAAAACTTGAGCTTGAGAAAACCATTTCCAAAAGAAAAGTTGAGTTTGAGTCTGCTTAATTGTAAAAATGATGAGATTTATAAGCTTAAATGCCAACTAAATGATGAAAAGGCTAAGCTAGAGGTTATTCTGGATGACCAGAGAAATCTAAAAGAAACCCTTGCAGTCACCCAGGTAGAGTGTGATCGATGGGTACAATCATGCAAAGGTTTTGAAATGCTTCTTAGTAAGCAATCTGCTTCCAATGTGAAGTTTGGTATTGGTTACAATCACACTACTCCTCTACAGATTTTGCTTCAAGAGCAGAAGTGAAATCTGATGGAGAAAGCAATAACCAATCCACCTCATCATGTGATTCACCTTTTGATAGAGCATCATCAAAAGTTGAAGTCAACACTAAGCCCTCTCAGAACCCATCAGCTGATATTGATGGTTTACTACTGACACTCACATGATAAAAGAGATGATCAACTCAGGAGTTATTTCTGAAAGTCCTGAAAGGACTGGAGAGCAAGATTTAACACCTGAAGTTCAAACTCCAACTAATGACAGCACTGAAGAGAAGAAAACTGTCAGTAGAAAGAGTTTGAAGACTACTAAACAGGAAGTCAAAAAAGCAAATAATGCTTCTAAAGTACTGAAGAGCAAATCTTCAGTAGTTTCATCCTCTTTAGTTGATGATCATCATAAGATGAAGAAGAAACCATGTGAAGTATGTGGTTTGTTCAATCATCTTACAGATGATTGTTGGTACAAAAGGGGATCCAAACTCAAACATAAAGAAGAAATTCAAGAGAAAATGGCTAAAATGAAAACTGAGTTTGGAGCCACATTTGTACCAGCAACATCAAATCCTGTAACCCTCAAGTCCAACAGAAATCCAAAAAGGAAGGGGTTAAACAGGTAACAGCTGAGATTGCTCAAAAGAAGAAGGTGCAACATAGGAACTTATCAAACTCCAATGCCAATGTGTCTGAAGAGCTGAAAGCCTTATCCCAAAATCAGACACAGCTGGTTATGATGGTTCAACATCTATTGGGAAGAGTTAACCAATTAGATGTTCCTATGTTGAAACCACAGAAAAGGAGGTCCAAGCCAAAGGATTCCTTTTCTTCACCAGCTTCTTCCTCTCAGGCTGTTGTTTCCAACAAACATGTTAGTTTACCATTGTTGATGAGAACAGGCCCAAGACCAAAAAGGTTTGGGTCTCAAAATCTAACTAATTTGTTGTATCTTGCAGGGTTCTTCAACATACCTCAGAGGCATCTGGTATGTAGACAGTGGAGGATCCATGCATATGACAGGAAACAGATCACTTCTTAATGACTACTCTCAAGGAAGGAAGGGGTTTGTGTCATTTGGCAATGATGCAAAAGGTTACATCATTGGCAAAGGCTTTGTTTCCAATGGGGAAATAAAGTTTGATGATGTTAACCATGTGGAAAATCTCAAGTACAACCTCTTGAGTGTCAGTCAAATGTGTGACAAAGGCCATGTTGCTCTTTTCACCAGTCAGAACTGTCGGATTCTGTCATCCAAAGTTCTAAATTGATTGATAAGGTGTTGGATGAACACACTCTCCTAAAGGCCAAAGGACAGGAAGAGTGTATGCCTTAGATCTTTCCAAGAAAATAGATCTCAAAGGCCATCCTTGCCTATTTTCCAAGGCTTCCCCCAAGAATCTATTCTATGGCATAGAAGGCTGGGTCATGTTAATCTCAAAAACATGAATCAGCTGATAAACCATGGTTTAGTAAGGGGACTGCCAATGAAGGAGTTCAAGTGTGAAGATAACTGCACTGCCTGTTTAAAAGGAAAAAAGCACAAAGTTTCATTTCCCTCCATAGAAGAACCTAAGTCCACTGCCTGCTTACAGCTTCTTCACATGGATCTCTTTGGTCCTGTGAAAGTGATGAGTATGGCTAAGAAGAAATATGTCTGGTAATTGTGGATGATTACCCCAGATTTGTATGGACTTTCTTCTTGCATTCAAAGGATGAGGCTGCACAGTCCATTATGAACTTTGTGTTACACGTTGAGAAGCAGTATTCCCTACCAGTTAAGTGTGTGAGGAGTGATAATGGTACTGAATTAGAAACCACACACTTGATGAGTTTTACTTATCAAAGGGAATCAAGAGGCAGTATAGCATCCCAAGAACTCCTGAGCAAAATGGAGTAGTGGAGAGAAAGAACAGGACCCTTATTGAAGCTGCAAGGTCCATGTTGGCTGATTCTGGACTGCCAATGACTTTTTGGGCTGAAGCTGTCAATACAGCTTGCTATGTACAGAATAGAGTTCTAGTAAATCAGAGGTTGATGAAGACTCCATATGAAGTTCTTCATCATTTGGCCCCTCTAATTTCATTCTTAGAGCATTTGGGTGTCCTTGTTTCATTCTCAACACACGGGATCAACTCCAAAAATTTGATCCTAAGGTGGATGCAGGGTACTTTGTTGGTTATTCATCAACTTGCAAAGCATACAGAGTCTTCAACTGCAGAACAAAGATGGTTGAAGAGACTCTACATGTTAAGTTAATGAATCTCCTAAGGACAAGATTCCACAAAGCCCTGTGGAGCTATTTGATTTGGACATACTGCAATATTTCCTTATCAAACTCCTGCTGTTGCTCCTGTCAACAGTTCACCACCTGGTGGTACTGCTGGTGATGATGATGATGATAGCAGTACTCACCTCTTCAGGTTTAGTGATCAACTGCCTGATTCAGCTAGACCTGATGTTCCTGTAGCTCAGTAGCACCATCCACAACAAATGCTGATGAGATTTCTTCAAATTCAACCTCCTTTGAATTACCATCCACTGATTGGTTTCAAGGAAATGATTCACCATCACCATCTGTTGCTGCTGAACCTGCTGCAAACACTTGCACAGATCTCATTGTGTATCAAGATCTGAAGAATCACCCTATGTCTCAAATCATTGGTGATATCACTGCTGGCGTATCAACAAGAAGTCAATTGTCAAATTTCTGCTTCTATGCTCTCTTCATCAGTCAGCAAGAGCCAAAGAATTATCACATTGCTTTAAAGGACAATGGATGGGTTGATGCCATGCAGCTTGAGCTTCTTCAGTTCAAGAAACAGCAAGTGTGGGAACTGGTTCCTCTACCTCCAGGTAAGTGTGCAATAGGCACTAAATGGGTGTTTAGGAACAAAACTGATGAAAATGGGCTTATTGTTAAGAACAAGGCCAGACTGGTTGTTCAGGGGTTTGCACAAGAAGAAGGTATTGATTATGATGAAACCTTTGCCCCTGTAGCCAGACTGGAAGCAATTCGATTGTTTTTAGCTTATGCTGCTTATCAAAAACTTAAAGTTTTTCAAATGGATGTCAAAAGTGCATTTTTGTATGGGAAAATTAAAGAAGAGGTTTATGTATGTCAACCACCAGCTTTGAGGACAATAAACATCCTAATTGGGTGTATAAGCTTGATAAGGCTCTTTATGGGTTGAAACAAGCCTAGAGCCTGGTATGAGACATTATCAAACTTTCTTCTGGAAAATGATTTCACTAGAGGCTCCATTGATAAGACTTTATTCATTAAGAAAGCTGGGCAGCATAATCTACTTGTTCAAATTTGTTGATGATATTATTTTTGCATCCTCTGATCCTCAGTTGTGTGATGCCTTTACAAAGTTGATGCAACAGAAGTTTGAAATGAGTGCCATGGGAGAATTACAGTTCTTTCTGGGTTTGCAAATCAAACAAAAGGCTGATGGAATTTTCATTCATCAGTCCAAATACACAAAAGATCTTTTGGAAAAGTGATTTACAAAACTGTAAGCCCTGTTCTACCCCCATGTGTAGCACCACACAACTGGATACAGATCAGAAAGGTAAAGTGGTTGATGAAACACTTTACAGATGTATGATTGGGTCCTTGATGTATTTAACAGCTTCTAGACCAGATATTATGTTGCTACATGTGTTTGTGCTAGATTTCAGGCTGCACCTAAAGAGTCTCATCTGATTGCAGTCAAGAGGATCTTTAGATATTTGCAAGGTACACAATCTCTAGGTTTATGGTATTCCACTGGGCACTCTTGTAATTAGTTGCTTTCTCTGATAGTGACTATGCAGGGTGTAAGTTGACCAGGAAATCAACCTTCTGGTGGATGTCAATCCTAGGCAACTGTTTGATTTCTTGGCAGAGTAAGAAACAAACATCTGTTGCTACATCCACTGCTGAAGCCGAGTACATTGCTGCTGCAAGTTGTACATCCCAAGTACTCTGGCTTCAGAATCAACTTTTGGACTATGGCATTACAGAGACTAAGACTCCGTTATTAATGGATAGTGCTTCAGCTCTTTGCATTGTCAAAAATCCGTCCAGCACTCTAGGACCAAACATATAGAAATTAGACATCATTTTATAAGAGATTTTTTGAAAAGGGTCTAATTAATCCATGTTTGTGCCTAGTGCTGATGAGCTTGCAGACATTTTTACTAAGCCTTTGGATAGTTCAATTTTCCACAACCTGGTGTTAAGGCTTGGTATGCTGCAGCTAGAATAAGTGACAACTACTGATGATCTCAGTAATAAGTACTGGTGATCATTGGTAACCATGTCACATATAAGTACTGATGAGTTCTTTCACCTTCAGCAGCTTTTATAACTACTGAAGGCTAAATGCCTCACAAGTACTGAAGTACTTTATCTGTTCTAAACTACTGATGTAGTTACAACTACTGATGTAGTTACAACTACTGAAATCAGTACAAACAGATAAGTACTGACGTCCTATGAAACACCTGAAAAGCAAATGCAAAGTCTGATGAGTAAGTGTTGAGGACGGTATGAAACAGCTGAAAAGCTAAGAATTGACGAAAACAACTGATGAGTAATTTCTCTTCAGTTGTTTCTACAACTGCTGTTTCAAAACAACTGAAGCCAAAACCATGTCCTCAGTAGTCTACAACTACTGACGACTAACACCAAGTCTTCAGCTATTACAAACTGCTGACAAAACCACTGTCTTCAGTAGTTTCACAACTACTGACGACTGATACCAAGTCTTCAGTTGTTTCATCACCTGAAGTCAAAACTGTCTTCAGTAGTTTTATAACTACTGATGACTAAATCTGACCTCAGCTGTTTCAACTGTCAAGTCTGACGGTTAATACCACGTCATCAGTAGTTTCAACAACTGATGACTCACACCAAAACCTCAGTCGTTTTCTATCCAACCCTTTAAATACCTTATCCCACCTTCAGAGTTTTTATCTTCTCTTCTCAAACCTAACATTCAAAAACTCTCTACCCTCTCTTCATCAATGGCGACCATGCAACTAAAACCACGACACAACTGTGTCGCACATCTCACCAAATCGCCATACTGGACCAAGTTTCACAACGCCATTGATTTAATGGTTCAATCACCCTACAAAACGGTGTTTCTGGTAAATCCCACCATATATGCCGCATCCCTTAACCACTTCTGGAAAAACGTCACTTGGTCTCTGAGGAGAACGACACAGAGTCTCTTCAATCGTTTGTCCATGGCCAAAAAGTGGTCATCACTCCAGACACTCTTCGTCAAACCCTTAATCTGGATGATGCCACTTTCCCAACTGGTTATCCAAAGGGCACAACAGATCAATCATTTGCCCACCATGGATACCAGGGTGACTTGAGTGCATCTACCTTACTGAAGAAACATTTCCCAGATGCTGAACGTCTCATATTTCATATGGTAAATGTATGCCTTGCCTCCAAGACCTCATCATGGGATCAAATGTCCACAAGGTGGCAACAGGTAATGTACTCCATCCTTGAGCAACAACCTTTAAATTTTTCGGAAATACTATTTTCAGAGCTCAAGGATATGGATCCAAAACAAACTGCTAACCGTTGGATATTATATCCTCGGTTCATAATGGCCATAATTGCAAACCAACTTCAAGCTGAGGGACTTGTTGGCCTGGGAGTCCCTGCTATGGCTGTACTGCCTGAAGTATACTCCCGGCACAACTCTGACCAATCACTCAAAATGGCTGCCAAGCTGCACAAACCCACGCAGCTGGAACCCACAGCCACCACCTCCAAATCAAAAGTCCCCACTAAACCCACTAAAAAGAAAACCAAAAAGGCTACTCAGGGAAATGAGTCCCCTGAGGATGCCCCTGCAACACAAACACGGGCTATATCCACTGGTTATAACCCCCTAGTGGATATAAGGACTCTCCCAGCCACAGCCACTCAGGATTCCTCTCAAAAGGAGCCTGCAGCAACCACAGAAGGGGTACCCACCAATCTGGGATCTTCCTCATTTGAGGAGATTGCCATTGAAGAGCACCATTCTCCCCAGGTGCACACTGCTTTTACCCCATCTCCCCATGCAACCGCCCCCCAAAGTCCCACCCTTATCATTGCAAACGTGCTGACTCAGCTGCATGCCTCTCCTCCTCCCCAACAACCACCAACAAGGGGAGAACCACAGCTATTAAGGACGAGGATCACCATGCTTCTGACAACCCACAGCACAGGGGTTTAAATGTTCTATCCTGGTGTGGATATGGAGACTAGAACATCTGGTGAGGCTGCCACCTCTTCTGAATCAGCATATGATCAGACTAAGGCTGGTAACATTCCTAAGACCTCACCAGAGGCAACAGCTGATGAAGGACAAAGTCCTGAGGCTGGAAGTCCCCAGTTCCAAGACAAAGGGGCACATGCTACAAATGGTCTACATCCAGTGCATGTACATCCTGCTACAAGCAGGAGGTCAGGTGATTCAGCATCTGCTGATGATGACCTGGGCTTCTTTTATGACGTTCTTGCCCAGAACACAATCCTAGAGGAGGAAGTCAGTAGGCTGCAAAAACTACTTGACTAACTCTCTCAAGGAGAAAGACCATCTACCACCACATTAACCCAACAGATGGCACCTTCCTGTGAAGGTCCCTTAAACACACAGCCACTACAAAATTCTCAGCCACCTGCCTCTGTTTCTGGCACCATTTCTCAGGACCGAAACCCTCCTGAGCAAATGGATGCTATCCCTCAAAATCCCCTATCTCTCATCACCCACAACTAACCGAATTTGTTATTAAAACTGTTGATGAGAGACTTTATACTGTCTTACAACCTCTGGTGGAGGATGTACTGCGCCAACAACTTTCTGCTACTCAATCCTTGCAACCAATGCACCCAAAAAGGGGGAGAGTTCAGCAGTGAAAGCTAAAAAAGCGGATGGAGAAGGAGAGAGAGAAGAGAAGAGATAAGAGGTGGAAAAAGAGAAGGATTGTGTGTATGAGGCCGAAAAAGAGAAGGAGAATGTGATTGAGAAGGGAGCTGAAATTGAAAAAGTACATGAAAGTCAAAAAGATTTTCATGTCACATACAAGAAAAAGAAGAGTGCTGAGAAAGAGAAGAACTTGAACGAAATGGTTAAAGAGGCTGATGCTGAACACAGCAGATCAATGGACAATATCATTGATTAGCTGTTTAGGCAAGGTTTCGACACTGAAAAGCTGGATTCTGAAATAAGAAGATTAGAGATCGAAGAGATCCAACAAAGATGGGCCAGCTACAGCACTATGGATAGAGAGAGACTTGAGATCATGATCAGATTCATCAGCAAATACCTTGGGAGATCATTGATCGAAGTAAAATCATGGACCAGGGACAGCATCTTGGCCATAACCTCCAAGATCTGTTCGTCTGAGGCATACACTAAGGGGTTAGTAGTCGAAGCTTGAATGAAGCAGGAGCAGGGAGCAGGACTGAGCTAGCCAAATACTCAAAAGCAACACTCACCTCCAAAATGCTAACTCAGCCTGTCAACATTCCCTCTCCAAAACAACCACAACCACAACCCACAAAACCAACTCCCTTACCATCTAAACCAACAACCGATGATGCACCTAAGAAGAAGAAGAGAAGGGTTTGAGGCTAGAAGAAGAAGAAGAAGAGGATGATGTGGAAGAAGATAGGCTGCCTCTGTCTGCAGTCCTAACATTGGCTAAAGCCAAACCCATGCCCATCACTCCCACCTCACAGATGGAAGCTGTGAGAGTAAAGATTGAAGAAGAACAGCAGCAAAAGCTTCATGATGATGAAATGCTGAAAAGCATCGACAAAACTTATGCTGCTTCGTCATCAATAATAAGTATGAAGAAAGAAGCTCTGAGGTTGTACACCCTTGCCAACACATTTCAATATCAGAAGGAAAATGTGAGAGTATGGCCTGATCCTAGGGTGGCTCACAGGATTATAAAGAAAGACATTCCTTCGAGATACAAGGGCCAAGTAAAAAGGATCGTAGATGAAGAGATCACAGTGGTCCTTGTAGTATCACCCTGGGAGATTGTAGAAGACTTCAAGAAGGCCTATGAGACTAAACACCACCCCAAAAGATGTTAAAGAACAGAATTATTAAAAAGGGGTTAGTCTACAAGAGGCTTGAGAACTTCAAACAAAATGAGCTCAGTCTGTTAGTTGAAGGGACTCATCCTGATGAGTTTGCATACAGACAGATTACAACAGTTGAGCTCAAAAATGGTAAACAGGCCAAGTACATCTCAGAGCTGTATGGGTGTGAAGGATTGTTTGATGGTGAAGCCGAGAACCTGACCATGGAAGAACAAATTATGTTTCTCAGAGCATACACCAGAGAATCCTACAGGCTTATACATGGGAAGTGAGTCTCATGGATGGGGGAACAGCTCAGTGTCCAATTCCCCAATACAGAGCTCCCATCCATACATTGCCAACCAAATCATCAGAGACTCATTTCCAGGCCAGTGCTTATATTGGTCATCTTCTCAACTGATCAAGAAGGAAAAAGACCAACCATTCTGCCAACAATAAGTGGGACCTCAATAAAGTTAAAGGTTTTGGCTGCATTGGTTCAGGGGGAGTTTGTTGGACCAAAAGAACCAATGAGCCGGATCAAAAAAACCTTTAAGTCCCACAGACGTCACAACAACTACTGAAGACCACAACAGCTGAAGACAACAGCTGATTACAAAGTCTGAAGACAAGTGCTGAAGACAAAGTCTGAAGACAAGTGCTGAAGACAAAGTCTGAAGACAAGTGCTGAAGACAAAGTCTGAAGACACAAGTGCTGAAGACAAAGTCTGAAGACACAAGTGCTGAAGACAAAGTCTGAAGACACAAGTGCTGAAGACGAAGTCTGAAGACACAAGTGCTGAAGACCAAAGTACCAGACGTTGTCACAACAGCTGAAGAGGTCTTCTTCAGTAGTTGTGACGGTTTACCTTTTAGTAGTTTTATGTTTTATCTTTTCAGTAGTTTGACACAACAGCTGAAGAATACTTCTTCAGTTGTTGTGCTCATCAGTAGTTTTATATTTATCAGTAGTTTTGTAAAACGACTGAAGAGCTTGTTCTCCAGTCATTGTAGTTTCAGTAGTTTCTTATCAGTAGTTTCTTATTTTGTACTCAACACTCTGATATGTTCTCAGTAGTTGTGAAAATTTCAGTAGTTTGTTAAGAGTTAGTTATTTTTGTAATAGATCTGCCAGTTGTCACTTACCCGTGATAACAGCAGCGATTGCACTCTATATAAGGAGCGTCAACCTAATGTAATAAATGAATAATTTGATCAGAAATATTCGATATTATTGAAACATTCCTTATTACAGAAATATATTCTCTCGTTATAACCATATTTGTTCTTAATGCATACAAGTATCAAACTCTTGCTACAATTTGTCTAATTCTTGTTCTTATTTCGCTGTGCTACGCTCCATTACATCAAACTTGTGATCACTGATCCTGATAATGCAAACATAATGCTAAAGTGATTGTTTGTGGGAAACTTCATTTTGAGAATACAAGGTGAGTCTTTTTCTGATCTGACCAAATCACTCATCTAAACACACTATGTACCAACCTTTAGAATAGCTATCTTTGTAAATCATACTCCCTCTGTTTTGTGTAAATAAAGACCTGGTTGTATGATCGCCATACTGAAATTCAGTTACAAACGGTGAACAGATCATGATCCTTATCATCCCTCTGTTCTGTGTAAACAAAGACCTGGGTTAAAGGCACCTCTGTTTTACGTGAGTAAAGACCTGGTGACCGATGATGATCATATCTAGGCTCTCAAAAGAATCCTATGTGATCAATTGTATATTATCTTGAGGTTTTACATCATTGCATTAATGAGATGTCAAATGCATCTCAAGATAGATCTTATAACTTTAAGTACATAGTTCTTAAGTGTGAAAAAGTGATGATTTGACTTGCAAAGGGAGGACAAAATCTTTGTAAATTGAATGTGAAACCCATAATAGTTATTTCTAAATCAACATGAAAACATGATAATCAGCATGCCTAGTTGACACATGAGCTCTTGTATGGATTTAAGTGGATAATATACTTGCAATCAGAACTTTGTTCAGGCATCAATTTAACAACATAACTCATCAGGATGAGGCTTAGTATTATAGTATGATCCCATCATATGTGTATATATGTCTGATCATTTTCATACAGTTACAAATCATGTTTTTCCTCTTAAAGAAATTTCTGATAAATGCTTAAATTCACCATTAATCACAAATTTAGGGAGAGTAAAATACATGAAGTTAAGTATGTTGAGTTACTCAATCAGCATAAATGTCTATCTCGTTATCAATTTGAAGGAATTGGAATCTGAGCATCATCTTAGCTTCTGGATACATGAAAATTTTCTCAAAATCATTTAAGCTTTCTTGTGCTAAATTGCCATGTATACAAAGCCTACAAGGTCCTAAAGCAATAATGGTTCTAACCAATAGACTTGGACCATACAAACAACAATATTTCTCTGCATTGTGCTATCTTAAGCATCAGCAGAAGCTACAGTGCTATCTTAAGCATCAGCAGAAGCTACAATGTAAATCTTAAATGTTTATCCGTAGATTGGTAACTACGGATGAACAAAGATCACCAAATGTAATTAATTTTAAATATTCATCAGCAGATGTTGTCGATTCATAGATATTCTGCGGAAGAATACATTGAGGGTCCCACTTAATAAATGAGATAAATAAATGTGTCTGAGAGTATAAATAATGTGGTTTGACCTCTCAAATTCATTATTCGCTTTTTCAGCTCACTTTTCAGACCTAGAAAAACCCACTCTCAACAAACGTTTTCCCACTTTCTCAGTATTCAAATTTCACCACATCAAAACATTAAACAAACATATATTTGTGTTCTTAATCCACTGTTATTAAGCTAAAACATGTTGTAATATTCAAGAATGAACCATTTGATTCTTGTTTATCTCACAACTGTTCGTATTCTCATATTAATAATGTGATTTTAACGAAGTCTTTTTCTTATGAACAGATGGATAATCGATTTGCGAAAGAACACAATATGTGTGCCTTCTTAAACCCTGATGATCCTGTCTTAGAAAGGCGTCAAGAATTTATCAGATATCTAAGAAGATCAAGGTTGTTCTATGCCTTATCAGCAGAGCCTGTGATTTATCAATCACATATCACTGATTTCTAGAACTCTGCATGCATAGACGAAGACGGTGAAGCTATTGTGGCTACTGTGAAGAATCGAGGACTAAGAATCGACGAACAGACAATAAGAAGGGTTCTTGAGTTGGGAGAAGTCGAAGCTGCTTATCCTGATGTGTTTGAAGATGAATACATAGAAAAAGTATTTCTACTGATGGGATATGATGGTGATTTCAACAAAGGAGAAATCAAGAAAGGAAGACTTTGCCAGCCGTACAGATTTCTCTATCACACTTATCTTAAGTGCATGTCAAATAGAAAATCTGGTCTTGACAGATTCTCAAGGCACATTTCCTCTAGGATTATTGGTGTTTTTGAGGGAAGAATCTACAATTATTCCAAGTACATCTTCAACTGCTTAAGTGATCACATCAAAGTGCAGAAGGCTGATAAGATGTACATGTTTCCAAGGTTTTTGCAACTAATCATTAATGTTGATCTGCCTGGAACTTCTGTGGATGGTGGTGTGTTTAGTCAAGCACACCTTGGCAGATCTGTTCTAAACAAAATTTCTGCGAAATATGAAGGAGGTGATATGGACATGTTTGCACATGTGATTGATGCTGCTGCAAATATCCCTGAAGAGCTTGTGTGGAAAGATGAACAAGAGAATTCTCCAACCAAGTCTGTTCAAGACACTTTCTCACCAGATACATCACCCATACATCAACAGTCTCCAGCCAGCCAGAATACTGAACCAATCTCTCCCATCCACCATCCATCACCAAATCAAGAACAAACACCTCAACCACAATCTCCAGCCAGCTAAAATATAGAACCAATCTCTCCCATCCAACCTCACTCACCAAACAGTCTTTACACTGGGGAGACAGAGTTAGTCTCACAAACAAGTACAGTTAAATTGTCATCATCCAAGACTGAATCCCCAGTACTCTCAAACAAAACTAAACAAGTATCTCCAGTGTCTGATCAACAACAACAACAACAACCTCATCAAGAACTTGCAAATCAACTCATTGAGCTCAGTTCAAGCTCAGCAAGTGTAGACCCAGAAGAATTTAAAGATGATGAGACTGCTTCTGAACATCAGGAAGGAGAAGAAGAAGCAAACCATGTTGATGTAATAGCATACAATGAAGAGGATCTAAGTGATGTTGATATCCCTGTCAGCAAGAGTTATCTGGTTGCTGAGTACAACAAGCTGGTGCTAAAATCAATAAAAGAAAGAAAGCAAAGAATACAGGAGTTGAAGGGAGTAATCAGAGAAAAGGATGAAGAGTTGATGAAGCAAGAAGCTAGAATAAAAAGATTGAGAGAAGATGTCGTGTGCAATAATGAAGTGATTGATGCTCTTCTTCAATAAGATTCTAAACTCAAAGAAGAAGTAAAGAAAGAGAGAGAAGAAAATGAGAAGCTAACAGTGAAAATTGATCAAATCAATGACACTCTCTATGATCAATCAGCTCTGTTAAGAAGAAAAGAAGCAGAGATTGATGAACTAAAAATGAAGTTATGTGCTCTTGAATCAAACCACAAAAGAAACCTGCTGAATCTTCTTCTAGCATCTCATTCAATACTCAAGGAAGAGTAAGTATTTGGGCCCAACAAAGATTCAAGTAATCAATGTTGAAGACTCTCCTAAACGATCAAGATATACATCTTCTGAGCACACTCCTTCTATTAAAAATTTAACATCAAAGCAAGCTGCTAGTGATGAATCTGTGAGTAATGCTAAATGGAAAGAGTTGATTGAAGATAGACCTGACAAAGCTCAAGAAGAATCAAGACTGATGTTCTTCTTTCATCAAAAGACATCATGGAAGAGAGGCCTGAATCTGCTATATTTATGACCCTGATCAACCATGGATTTCCATATGACATGGGTGAAAGGATGAATATGTTGAGATGAAGAACACATTGAAGGAGTTTGAACTTGCAAGCTTTATGATTCCAAATTGTGACTATGAATTTCAGCACCTTTCAATCCATACAAAAGATAAAGAAAGAGTTGGGTCATTGTGCACAGCTAAGCTGAGTAGATAAACATGACTTGCTGGTTACAAGGCCATAACTACAAACCACATGAGCTTAAGGGAGGTCAATAGGAGACTTAGAAGGATGATGGAGCATGTGATGAAAGTTGAGCTGGATACTGGTGTAAAATTCAGAACTGAAGCTCCTCATCCATCTTATGAGTAACAAAGTAAGCTTTCTGCTGAACCTATAAATGTTGAACCTAAAGATCAACACAAAGGAAGGAAAAACTGATCAGAGAGCCAAGAGAAGTAATTCCCGCGCAAAGTATGACCACTGGGCACTACAGTGAGGGAGATAACTGAACAAAAATCCACTCTGATATAACTAATAGACCACCTCACGACTCCTAGTTCTGTGGAAGAAAACAGGATCATGGCCTGGAAATATGATCCAGACTGGGATTGTGCTATTGTTAAAAGAACATCTGGAAGAGTTGAATACTTCCATTATGTATTTTCAGTGGTGAGTCTACTAGAGAATGACATCAAAAATCTTCAAAGCCTGATCATTTGCAATGATCCAATTCACCCTAGAGGAAGAGACTTCTCAACTCTAGTGGGAAAGCTCAAGACTAAGTTTAAAGATGATGTCCTAAGTGAAGCTAAAAGAGAAGATGCAGAGCATCAGAAGAGAATCAAAGGGCTTAAAAGATACAAGTCCAATGCCTTAGAATCTGTAGATGATGAATTCTTGATGAGGGTTGGATACAAAAGTAGAACTACAGCAGCAACAAATTTATTGAAGGAACTCAATTCACATACCCTATAACTGAATGGGGCTATGTTGAGAAAACAAGGAGTTTTGTGTTGTTAAGAAATGCTGAAAACAAGAAAGCTGACGGTATCAAGATCTTTGATCCTGTGGAAATCAAACTACTTCATCCCAGCTACACCTCATACCTCAATGACAAATTCTTTCCGAAGTTGGCCGATGAAAAAGCACAGAATGATTTGTTCCTGCATGTCCATGTGATCCAAGTGATTGACAAATTACATGCCAAAGCCTACAAAAGAAGATATACATGCTGGACTGCTAAAGGGAACAACTTTTGATGAAGTCACTGAACTCAAAATTCAGAGCAAGATGAGTTGGAAGTGATGTATAACAACAATGTGTTAGACACACTTACTACAGAGGAAGATGTCTTGGGAATAAGCTTTGAGACTTGAATAAGTTCAGCAAGATGAAGATCAACTACAAGTATGATGATCAGAAGACTGCTGTGTCTTACTTCTATAATAAGATCATTGCCAGAGTCAAGGAACTTTCATTGTTGAAGAACTGATTGCAAGTATCTAAGCTAAGGGGGAGTATTGTTAGGTCTAGTTTAAGTAGATCTAATTCATTATATAGGCTTAGTACTTGAATTAATATTTGTAATGAATGTTTGTAATTCATTATTGTGTATGCATTAAATATATAGGTTAACCCATGTTTGTGTGTTTGATTTATGTATGGTTGCAGGTACAAACATTATACTCGGTCAACTTATGAAATTGACCAAGTGTAAGAAACATCTAGGATGAACATTTTGTTCTTCCGTAGATATATTTCTTACAAGTAACTATTCATCCGAAGATCCTCTGCGGATGAACAACCAGAAGTGAAGAACAAGATTGCTTCGAAAGAACAAGATGCTTCGGAAGAACAAGACTTCTGCGGAAGAACAATTCTTCTGCGGAAGAACAAGACTTCTGCGGAAGAACAACTCTTCTGCGGAAGAACAAACTCCTACGGAAGACCTATTCCTACGGAGTCCAAACACTTGTATAATGGAAGTGTTACAAGTCAACAACTCAACAAGGCAGTTATGCGAATCCCAAGAAATCCGATGATTCCTTAACTGACACAAATCAAATCCCAAGAGATCTGGTGTTTCCTATAACAAAAACATCATTGTCTATATATATGGATCCTAGGTTTTGATTCAAGTAGGATTGTTTTAGATGATTGATTGAGCGACAACAACATCAGCATTATAACCATCACTTCAAAGTCTCTTAATCAAACCCTAGCAGCCGTCACATCATAACACACTTTGATATCATTCATTCATTATTTTTGTAATCATTAACATGTTCTAATGAAATACATATTAATCATTAATTGTGTTTTGCTACATGTGTTCTTGAACATATCATAACACACTTTGATATCATTCATTCATTATTTTTGTAATCATTAACATGTTCTAATGAAATACATATTAATCATTAATTGTGTTTTGCTACATGTGTTCTTGAACATTTGTTGATATTTAAAGTTATTGATAAACAATTAAACCAAATCAATGTTGATTCCGCAAATGTTGACTTGTCAATCGACCAACATTGATAATTCTTGTTCGCGATCCTTGGATTCACAGAGAACAATTGACTATCATGTGCCTGAACAGCCACTATCAATCATCCATACATTCATGTTTGTCTTGAGTTGTTCCTGCACAAAATAAATGGGTAGTTACATTTGGAAACCCAAGCATTGTTGGTCTTGGGCTTATCAAAAGAAGTTGAAGACAATGCAATAGTAATTGATCCTAATGTCAGATTTGGAGGATCATTTGTTGATGTTGATGAAGAACATTTAGTCACATGGTCTTTTTTTTCTTCCACACCACATTTGGAAGCACAGACTTGTCCTTCAATGCTTTACAAGTTTTTACAACATCAGAAGTTTTGGAGACTAGACCTTTAGAAGATCTTGCCAACACTACAACATGCTTCAATACTTCAAAAGTATTCCTTTCTTCCAAGACCAACTTTTCTTCTGAAGGTAAGTTTTCACTTGTCTTCTTCTTCATTTTGGAGCTTCCGAAAGGAAAAGATTTTCCTTCTGAAGCTTGCCTTTCTTCGTCATCTCAAAAGTTTCTTTCTTATTCATATGGACGATACTTTTTGCATTGTAGAGGAAATCCTTTGCAAGATGAGAAGTACTGCCACACATAACACATTCTATTTTCTTCCATCTAAGCCTTCCTTTGAGAACAAAGCTGAACTTGATCACTTTCCTTCTCCATCTTCTTTTTTGCAACTGATGTAGCAATTCTTTTAAGGTAAGAACTATTGGGAGCTGGCTGGTTCAGGTTGTGTAGCAGTGGTACACAACTGATCAACCTTCTTCATGATGTTAGGATGATTTAAACAAGACCTAGAACTCTTGGTACTAGAGTTTAAGTTTGAGCCTTAACCACCTCAAAACCTGTAGAAATGAAAACTTGAATCTGCATAGAGTTAAAAGTGGCCTTGATCTTTTGAGCCTCTTGGACTTTCTTTTGGGCTTTTTGGATCAAGTTCTTCTTTCTAGACTTTAGCATCCCAACTCTTTTTCTCTCCTCAAGAGAGTAGTGACCCTTCTTACATTCTTCTCTTCACTTTTCTTAGAGTCATCCTTCACTATCTCCTCTTCATCCTCTTCACTCATGGGGTCTATGAAATGAAGCTTATATTCACATGTTCCACACCTAGGAGATCTTACAGACATAATTGTATATGGAGGAGCTATCTTAGTAGATCCCAGTCCCTGGTTATTCTGATAACAAACCTTTGCATGCAAGTATGAGGATATTATGTTCTTGAAGGTCTCTTCTTCAAGAACATATTTTTCTGCCCCAGCTTCACTGATCATAAGCTGAACCTGCCATTCAGTTAACTTAGTGATGAGATCTTTGATTTGAGTCCTATAATATGTATGCTCGTGTTTAAGAGTTGAAATGGTTTTCTCTAAATCTTCTATTTTAAGTTTGTAATCATTTTCAGCTCTTTTGAAATCAGATTTTAAGATTTTAAAGACTCAAGATCAAATCTCATATCTAAGTTATAGGACCTATATCTGTTAACTTTAGCAATACATTTAGGTGAGCAAAGATGTTCCAATACCTTGGCTTCATCATGGTCGATCATTAGTGCTTGATTTGGAGATGCATCTTCCACCTGAATGCTCCAGTCAAAGCCTTCTTCTTCAACAGCAACTACAGCTTACTGCTTTGGCTTCTCATTCTGGTTGGCTTTGTTAGTATAGTTTAGTCTGGTTTGTGCTTGGCCACCTTTTGTACTTGGTGCCTTTCATTCTTAGCAAAGTGTCTCATTTGGTTACAGTTGTAATATTTCACCTTGTTCTTGTCTATCCTAAACTTTCCACTGGTTGTATTGCTAGAAAACATTCTCTTGTCCTCTTGTAGAAGTTCTTGGCTCTATGAGTGAGAAGAGCCATTTGCTGAACTATCTCCATGTACTCCAGATCATTCAGATGGATACAGTCAAGATCTTCAATGGTGAAAAGAAAGTTGTTAGTGCTTTCATCAACAGACACAAAAGCTTGTGAGGAGCATGTCTCTTGGAATGGACTTAAGTGTAACTCTCCTTTGGTGTCTCCGGGAAGGTGTTGAAAGGATCCTTTTGTGAATTGTCAGGGTAGCTAGATAAGATGATGTTTTAGTTCTCTATAATCCCTTTCAACCATATGAAGGGCTGAACTCAATTGATTGTTAGAGTTACTAGATAGATTTTGCATGTTCATCTCCATCTGTTATCCATTAAGAATACCATACAACTTTGTAAGAGTTAGAGCCTTAAGGTTCTCAATTTTCTTGATAATAATACAATCATCTGTCCATTGTCTTAGAAGAGAGGACATGAACTTCCTTACAATGTATTAATTTCAATAGTTACTCTAACATCCATTAAAGTATCCACAATCTCAACATACCTGAAGTATTATTGAGTCATGATTTCACTTGTTTTGAAGGTGAAGTTCTCAAGCTGCTGCTTCAAGAGGTCCTTCTTGTTCTCTTTTGCTTCAATTGACCCTTCATACATGAGCTTCAATGCATCCCATAGCTTCTTGGTAATTTTGCACTTCTTGAAGCCCCTAATTATGGAGTTTGGAAGAGTAGTTTGGAGGGCAGTCATGGCTTCTGATCTATATCTATTCTTTTCCTGTCTTTTTCAGAATATTCAGCCACCTCCTTTGAAATCATACCACCCCTAACAGCAGCTGAAGAGGTTCTTGGTATGTGAGGTCTAGAGATAATAGATTCCCACATCCTAGAGTCTTGAGACTTGATAAAGCCTTCCATTCTTTGACACCAAGTGTCAAAGTCTTCAGGATTGATCAGTGGGGACTTTGTCATGGTTCTAGTTTCCATATCAGCCTTTGTGAGAGCTACCATTTGAGATGTTAAGTATTTTGTGAGACTAAGGGATCTATGATGGTAAGATCTAACAATCAAGAGCCTGAAATGCTCTGATACCAATTGCAAGACCGTTTAAGGGATGGTCAATACACTTAATCTCATAATGTGGATAGTGTTAGAATACTTAATCGATCAAATAGGGAACCGAGACTTATATTATGATACTATGAACACAAGTAAACAAGAGACAGAAACTTAAGAACACAATAAAGTAAAGGTTTTCAAGATTGCAGTATATTGTTTCTCAAATTCTTTTACCAGTGATACCAAGCATAAGGTTAAAATATAAGGACTTGAGATACTTTACAGTACATGCTACAACCGGCCATTCTTTGAAGGCAAGCTAGAAACACTAATCTAGACAATAATAAGATCAATGTAAAGTCAAAAGATAGATTTGTCTTTTGACTAGTGACTATGACATGGCATAGTTCACATCCTAATATATTACAAAAAGAATAAAAGTACACAAAGTAAAAAGTTACAGTCTCAAGACCTCAATGTACAGTTATAAAAAGCTTGCACCATTCACCAACTTGTATAGTTTGTGAGTCTTTAGAGTTGAAGTGAAAAGTTGGTTAGCTTTTTGAAAAGTACATCAGAGAAGCATGTTCTTCAAAGTCTTCAAAAGAAATCAGTTTTCATTTGATTTGGCTTCGGAAGACTTTGTCTTTAAAGCTTCGGAAGACTTCACTTTTGGCTTCGGAAGACTTCACTTTTGGCTTCGGAAGATATTGGTATTGGCTTCGAAAGATTTCATACTTAGAATATTTTCTTGTGCAGAGTATGAAACTTTTGTAACAACTTCTATTTAGTACCAAGTGCATGCATGCCGGAGGAACTTGAGTTTTTTTGGGTGCATCAGTCTTTCTATTAGCATTGCAATAACTTCTCGTTTCAATTGCATATGTTTTTCCTTTATTATTCTAGACAAAGCACTAGATTTATGGCCAATAATACATGAAATTTGCCTAACGCAATTCAAATATGAGTAATAGTATCATGTGGCGATGAAGTATCGCATCAGCATATGTAAAATACATACGAATGAATCAAACTATAATAAAAATCAAACTTTAACACTTATGGGATATAGTACTTACAATAAGCGATATAGCTTAGATGTGGATAAACTTGGTTCATAACTAAATCCAAAATTACTCTAAGGCAAATTACATGCAGTGAACACTATCATATACTGGTGATTTGAAACACATATGATTGTATTTCTCTTCATCGGCATATGAAATAGCTTGACTTTTATTCTAAGTTAGATTATATACATTGAACAATGTCACCTTAGGCTGAACAAATCACATGCAACTGTGATTTGCTCACCCACATTGATGCTTATGATTGTTGTTGTCATCGCCATTTTAGTGCGGTGCCGCATTTCGGTGTGTCATTTATTGCTGATACGATTGGGGAATTCATTTAATGAGTACTATAATCCAAAGAGTACGGTTTTGGAGTTTTCATGTTTTACTAGATCTGGTGATTGGATTCGTTGCTTGTGTGTTTTGATTGGTTAGTTGTTTTATTCCTAATATGTAAAATTCTATGGTTGGTTTTTTAAGTTTGCATCTAGACTCTTGATAAGCAATATAGGGTTTGACCCGAATCGGTTTGCATCTAGACTCTTGAAAATTGTTTCTAATCGTGTGTACGAAACCCAACAGTTCTATGTACTTTTTATAGATTAAAGATTAATCCATAACTCATTACATACATGAATGAAGAATTTAGTAATTTACTATTTTACTAATTGCTTGGATAATAAATTATAAAACAAAACGTATCTAACAAGTAACCATATAATACAAATCACTCCTTATACTTATTACATAGGTAAACCCACACCCAATACATTCTTCTTTCTTTGTCATCTTATTCTTTGCGTATTGCATTATGATATTTCTATGAATATACA
>CM046450.1:77149888-77412187 GCA_025506515.1 Flaveria trinervia | reverse complement strand
TTGTAATAACAATCTTGGCCATGTGGTTTTGCAGACCATACATTTGCATGCAATGTTAATCTTTTGTGAATGTGAAGGCTGTTGTTTCTTGCTTTTCTTTCCTTGTCTTTACAACAATCTTTCCCTTTCCCTTCTGGTCTTTTGTTGGATCTTTCCAAGTTCAGAAGTTCCTACCACCTGGCATCTAGCTGAGATGAACACACCCTTTTGCTTTGGGTCAATGTTCAGCTTTGATTTAGCCACTTTCTTGGCAACTTTATGGCTGCCTTATCTTGATTTCTTTTGGCTTTGGTTGCAAGAGGTTGGTCATCACTAGTAGAGGGATAAGGTCTATCTGGATCTTCCCTGTATAGTCTCCATACTTGGATCACTCTTTGACTCATGAGAAGGTAGGTTAGTAGATGAACCTCTTGCTATTCAGTACCACACCTTGGTTGTCTAATAGAACCATAAGAGTGTGGTGGAGCAATTCATTGGTCCCCAACCAACCTTTGTTTTGAAAATAAGTTTTGAGTGAGAGACTAATGCAAGGATGGCTCAAATTGTTCTCTGAGATAGCATGCTTCCTGGCTTGAGCCTCAGACAAGTTGGATATTAATCCTTTATTTGAGTCTTGTAGTTTATGTGTTCATGTTTTAAAATAGACGTAGTTATTCTATCTCTTCAATTTTTCTTGGATAGTCAGATTTAACTCTTTTAAAGTTAGATTTTAAAATATTTAAAACTCAATATCAGATTTAATCTCCATATTGTATCCTGATTAGTTTTACCACCTTAGCAATCCATCTGAGTGCAACAACCTTGGGTTTGTAAGGAGCACTAATGATAGGATCAAATGAATCAATCTGTGATAATTTGTGAACACAATTCATGAAATCACACAAAGTAATCAAATCAAAACAAGATATCAAAAAAATTCAAGTTTTCATTAATATCAAGCTAAGACAATTACAAGTATGAAAGCAGGTTCGAATCTCTCTATATCTACCTGTAAGACTAGCTATTTATACTGAACCAAAAGTAAGGACTAACTAATTACACAAATAATCCCTATACTATTACAAAATATTAAAAGAAAAATAAAGACAACATGTTAATCTTTCTTAGCACTTAACAATACTCCCCTAAGATTGACATGGTCTTCTATCTTCAAAATCTTCAGTCTTTGACTTCTTTTCTATCTTCATCTTTCTTCAACCTTTATCTTCAACTCTTTGTCTTCATCCTTCAAAGAATCTTTTGGTTCTTCTTTACCTTAAACATCGGCTTCTGTGGTACATCTCTAATTCTTTCAAAGCATTTGAAATTGCAGACTTGAATTTTCTTGCAAGAATGCCTTGTTCTGGTTTAGCTTCATTTGTCTTTATCTCCATCTTGTTCATTCTTTCCAACGCGTCTTTAGATAAGAAAGTAATGTCAATGTTTGCATATAACTCAATAGGGTTTGAACTGTCCTTTGAGATACTTCTAAGACACACTTTCCTTGAGATTCTCATAAATTCAATATCCTTGATATCTTTCTTCATAATATTTGCATAAGCAAGAGCCTTTCCTCAGAGATATTCTTTCCATAGCTGCATTCATCACATTAATAATGGAAATGAAATATTTCTTGTCTTGCTCTGCTATTTCAGAGATACTTTCTCAATCTTTGTACAGACAAAAATGAAATGTAACTTGGATGTAACAATTGAGTTCAAAAGCACCAAAAAGAGTAATCATGTCTTCATCCCATCTTTCTAAATTTCGGACCAACTTGCTCAAATGTCTCAGTGTTATAAAACCATCTGAGGATTGGCTTTGAGTTTTGATTACCATCTATCACTTTCAGACCAGGGGTTGTAACCTTCTTAAAATACTTGTCACAAAATTCAATCATAGAATGTTCCTCCTCTAATGTAATCCCTTGAGCTTTTTATTTTTCTTCAAAGTAGCAAAGTACTCTTTATCTTCTTGATCACATCTCGTGTTAAGAAATTACTTGATCTATCTAATCCTCTTCTTAATAATTCTACAAACATCTGCCACGTTTTGAATCAAGAGGATTGATCAGAGGTATCTATTCAGCTCTTTAAATCTTGCACTGGAAGTTTATGATACTAGAGTAAAAGTGATATACATCACACACAACATTTACTCTCTTATCAAAAATGCATCAAATACTTCATCATCTTCCATGCGATAATCTTTACTTGGTTGGTAAAATCTAGAACAATCATAGCATTTAGCAGTTCAGCAACTGATTGTCCTCTTTGCAATACGTTTCTTACTAAGTCTCCAGTTGTTCTTGAATTATCAAAATATGCCTTTGTTCAATAGAGGCTTTGTAAGTTTGTCTTTCTGGATCAACAAACATTTCAATCAACTCTTTTCTGTGAACATGTGCATCATCATTCTTGACATTTGTTTGATCTCCTGAGGCTTTAACATTCTTGTTCTCTTTGTTTTTCAAGATACGAGGATTATCAGTATCAAGTACTATCATTTTCTTCATTTGTTTCTAGTCTCTTGAAAACTTCTAACAAGGTTCCTCAGTGATACAGATTGTAATCTTTTTAGTTTCCTCCAAGGGTAGTTTCTATATTGCAACCATGATCTTAAAGCTGGAATACTCATATCATCTGGATCAGAATGGTGCAACTCAGAACTAGATAGTTCTTCTACATTTATCACTTCTTTTGCTCTTGTCCATTCACCATGCTCAATAACAATCTCATTTGGATCTATAGGTGCAACTGACTCTACATAAATACATTTCTCATATTCATCGTTAATCTGAGAAACAGTTAGTCCGTCCAAATATACACGATTGTATTTCATCTTCACAAGATAATTATATCTTTCTTCAAAGTCTTGTGGAACTTCATCTTGTTCATGAGTATGTTCTTGTGAAGAGAAATGTGATACAAATTGAGCTTCATCAATATCTTCATCATCTAGAACTTCATCATACCAATCATCATTGTATACTTCCTCAATATCTTCTAAAGCCTCAATATGTTCTTGAACAATTTGTTCTTCAACAGATTCTAAAGTTCTTTGAAGCTTAGAAGAGGATTCAATTTGAATTTTATCTTCTAATTCATTTACTTTTCTTTGCCTTTATCTGCTCAAGATTTTCATCAACATGTATCTCAGTACTTATCACATGTACTGGTGAGATAGGCTTCTGAGCTTCTTTTTCTTTTAGCAAGTCAGCTTTGAGATTTTCATTTTCTTCAGTTAATTTCTTGAACTTCTCCTCAATATCATACTCTTTGATCATAACTTCAAAGTTCTTGATTACATCTTCTTTATCTTTAGCAAACCTTACAATCTTTTCATCTTTTAAGGCATTTTCTTCGGACAACTTTAAATTTTCATCCTTAAGCTTTTGAATTTCTTTTTCAAGAGATATGTTTATCTTTTTCATCCTTTCATTCTCCAATTTCAACTCCTCAAGCTCTTTCTCTTTACTCAGATTTTCTTCTTTCAATCTTTCCTTCTCATCAATGTCCACTGTCTCCTCTGTTTGTGTAGACACATTGTGTGACATACTAACAGGAATTTCTTCTACTCCTTCATTTGCATCAAATTCAAATACTGGATTGGATAAATATCATTCATAAAATCAGAATCAAAGGTGTGATTTTGTGAATCCATTTCTTGTACAGCTTCCTCATGAATAACATCAACATTTCCTTCATTCATAGTTTGTGGTTCATCTCCAGTATCTTCTTCATTTCTTTCTTTAGTTTCTTCTTGATGTGCTTCAGTGGCACCATCATTTACATCATCATCATCATTGTCATCACTTTCTTCACTTGTTGATGAGCTTTCTGAATCTTCATTATCATCATCAATCATAACTTCAACAACATCCTCAATGAGATCATTAGGATCTATTGGTTCATCTTTTGATAAATGGAAGTGTTGTTGATTTATATCACTTCATCATTAGATACATTCCTTATATATTCAAACAGAGGAATGTTCTGAGCACCAGTGATCATTGATAGTCTTTTATAACAGATTCTACATATGCTCTAACTGTAGTATCTTTTCACCAGTAACTCCTTCAGCATACAAATCTGGATTTGCTTCGTTAATGATCAATTGGAGGAATCTTGGTACATCAAGTATTTATTCCTCACTCCTCTTTCAAGGTTGAAAATAAAACCATTTATTATCCACTTAGACATATTGAATCTTCTATTTGTAGCTAAGCAATAATGGGAGATGCAATGTCTACAGGAATGAATCCCAACCAGCATTTCGTTTAGACATGCAATGTTGAAAAATATAGCATAAAAGCTTCCAATGCGTATACACTCGAGCTCAGAAAAATTGCTTTTTCGGAAAATGATCTGGATGACCCATTTGTAGAAAAACCTCTCTATATTCATTGAATGTATATTCTGATAAATCTTCAGGATCATTGTCACCAAGTCTTAGAGCTATTCTGATTCTTCTTCTTCAAATACTTCAAGCATTCTTTCTGATGTAATAAAGCTCTTAGAACTTTGTTTCCTTCATCATCTCTTCAATCTGTGTATTCTCTAGAATCTCTTAATCATTCTTCCATTGATCATTGGTCTTGCACACATAGCATATACATACTTTGTTCTGAGCAGAAATCTAATGATTTCTTCATATTCAATGACTTCTCTATTTCCATCATTTAAGAGGCAGCCACATTATGCTTTGGCTCAAACTTTAATTCTGCCATCTACAACACACAAAGAAAGTATTATGAGAACATTGAATATTGATTAATGAAATTTATTTCTACATATGACTTTTGATTTTGACTTTTGAATTTGACCTTTTATTTTACTTTTGAATTGAGATTTCAAGTTATAAAACATTAATATTTATTCATTTTGAATTCATTATCTAACTTTTCAATTTTGATTTACTTCTTAAAAAATCAAATTTTTTTATTTATATTTTTATTCAAAATTAGGACAGACTGTTATCTTCTTCTTCTTCGGCTATGGAAAAACCAACTGAGTTAAACATCATCAAATCATTTTCACTTTTAGATAAAAACAATACATCAATAAACTCGTAAACAGGTTCTTATCAATAATCCAGTGTCAATTTTTGATATGATACACATTTGATCAGTTAAAACTTGAATTATATAGGGTTCGAACGCCCAAATAGCATTCAAATGCCTATATCAATGCATTGATTTAACCCAAATTTATAGATTTGAATCACAAACTTACATTTATATATTCAAATACTATCTATAATCAACAGGATTGATACGATTTCAGATGAAATGAGGAATAATGATAATCGACAGTCGCAAGTTCAGGGGTTTTTTTGAGATATTTTAAGTGTAAATGAGAAATACGCATAAGTGTTCAATTTATATAAGTGAAATTTTAGGCGTATGAGCTCTGTTTGGGCGTATGATCCCTGTTTAAGCGCATGAAACCCTAAAGTTCACTTATTTGTTAGACGCATGCGCATTGTTTGTGCGTATTGACTCAGACGCATGGGAACTGTTTCAGACGCATAAGCACTGTTTAGGCGCTTTTGCACTGTTCAGTCGCATGGACTTTTTGAAACGTCTAACACTTGAAATTATGAAACATACTATGTAGACGCATGAGACATGTCAAACGTCTAACACTTAGACAAAATCAAACTCATTCACTATTTAGACGCATGGGATTATGATAAATGCCCAACACTTGTAATTTCCATTGATGTATTACAACTGTTTAGACGCATGGGAATGAATCAAACGTCCAAACACTTGAAAATTCTTGAAAATTTCATCATGCTCCTATTGAGGCGCATGTGCACTGTTTAGGTGCATGAGATGACTTTCATGATTTAAACACTTGTGATTCCCAATTTCTTCACTTGCACACTTGAACTTTTTACCTTTTAGTTCCCCAAATTTTGACCTTTTTTCATTTTGCACTTTCAATTCACAAAAAATTATATTCTATTTATTATTATTATTATTATTATTTATAAATTTATTTTGTCCCTTCATTTTAGTCTCAACATAAAATCAAATATCATTTGATTTTCAACTTATGAAGCATTTTTATTTGAAATTTTATGTAGTTTCATATTATATTTTTCAAAAAATACATTTTCAATTTACACAAATACTTTGAACATATAGCATCATCCTTTCAATTCAACATTTTAAATTTTGATTTTGATTATGATTATTTTCTGAGAACAACTATTTCATTTATTACTCCCCCTAAACTTTTAAGTTTGAAAAAAAAACTTATAAGTTTCTTAGGAAAGAGAAGATCACACATCACATTGTGACATTGCCTTCACACACAGAAACATGCATAAAAGCAAAAGAAAATAGAATCAAAATCTAAGATAAACAAAGAATTAATGTCTGCAGTGAGATCATATTAATGAGGATAAGCACATTAAAATAAAATATGTTGGATCTTATATGCCCAAGACACATATAAGATTGATGTGGTTAGTACGTTATGATCCAAGTCGGGTCATACCCAATAACAAGCCAAACAAACACCAATAAATATAGTTCATTGATGAGATCAAACAAATAAATATAGCACCAATTTAGAAAAACGGATTTTCTAAATATTGCTTTTGTAAATGAACAACATTATGAAGATGATTTGTTCATGAGAATTCATTTTTTTCATTAAATTAAGTTAGTTAAACAATGACAAATGAAAGTGTTCTAGTGTTATAAAATAAAAGGGTTTTAATTTTATAAAACAAAAGGTTAAAGTGTAACTTTTATAAAATTTTTTGGGGGGAAACCCCTTTTGAGGGCAGATTCGGCCGCCCATAAAGGGACCATTAAGGCCTTGCCTTGGTCTTGGTTATTTGCATGCTTTTCTCCTCAATTACACTCCATCTTTGTAGAACACTCCTCTCTAAAAGACATCATAAGAAACCTCAAAAACTCCAGCATTATATTCGGGTTTTTGAAGAGCTGAAATCAGCTTGGTGATTTGGTTTTTTTTTGAGGAACAAACAAGAAGCAATCCTTGGTGGAGCATCCTAACAAGCAAGGTGTTAGAAAGGTTTGTGGGTATCATCCCTTGAGGGCTCCTACTTTGTAGTCTTGGCTTTCAAACATCATCATCTTGCCCTTCAATCCACGATTCTAAAGGTAGCTTATGTGGTTGATTTTGTTTTTGATAGTATGTTCTTCCATATAAATAGATCCTTGTCTTGGGTTTTGTTTTAACAAGTATATATATGTTACATATACTCCATTTTTTACCTTATCTCCGCTGCGTTTTTCATATAAATGGTTAATATGACTTTGGTAATGTTCTACAAAACCCATCAATGGCCTCAAGAGCCGGTTATATGGATACATGCTTCAAAAATTGAAATTTTCGGGTCCTTTATTTTATAAAAAGTGGGCTGGAAATTTCTCACATGGAAGTCCCTTTGTTTTTCAAGATATTACTTTTATATGCATGTAAGGATCTTGAAAAATTAAAATCATAAGATGGTTTGTTTGTTTGACCAAAAACCCACTTGTTCTTGGTTTATGTTGGCCGAGATTTTGGGTTCAAAAGGGGCTGCCAATTTCGAATTTTATATACATATTTGGATGTGTTTTTAGTGCATAAAACCTAGCCATGACCTTGTGTTTGATTGTTTGTGGTTGTGATTTCATTTGGTTGTAATAAAGGCTATGTAATTTATTTGTTTCATTTGGTATGTAATAAGTACATTAGTGTGCACTTTTTTTTCCTAGAAATTGTATTAGGATTTTTCCTATGTAACAAGCATTTTGGGGCTGATTTGTAAGACAAAGAAGGTGCCTAAAGATGGTGGTGGAATCACAACACAAAAGGAATACTTGAAGCATTTGGATGCAAGTTCAAGTGGGAGTTCATCAACACAACATTGTGTCATGTTTTTACCCTAGAAATGACCTCTTGACACACTTGTTATGACAAGCAAGTGTGTTCAAAATAGGTGGCTATGGTTATGCACTTATATTTTATGTTTGGTTGATTATTTGGTTGTTTGGATGAGTTTGACATTTTAATTGAAGAAAGATAAACTAGTTAATCAACTAAAATTAATACAAGCATAATATTGGTTCTATCATTAAAGGAATTAATAAAATGAGTTTATTAAGGGTTAATGATTTAATAAAAATGAGTTTTGTTAAAAGGAATCATGAAAATAATTTTTTTAATAAAATACCATGCATTTGAATGCATACAAATAGTATGGTATAATAGGTTTTCTAAAACTAGATTTTAGAACCGCAAAACCCTTTTCTAAACAAGTGTAACACCATCCTTTTAAACAACACTCAATTCACTTGCAACTTATTTATGGGATAAAGGTCACCTAACCATAAATGTAGAAACTTGTGAAGTTGAGGTGAAATTACCATATTTGTGGGATAAAGGTCACCTAACCACTTATATTTGTAAAATCACAAGTGTAGGACGACTTGATTTGGAAATCATGCATTAGGATCACCGAAGCATGACGTACAAGCGGTGTTGATGGGATAAACATGCCAAAAAAACATAAGATGTTTAAACTGATCCCATACAACTAGAAATTGTAATAGGTTACAATTGTCAAACGTTGACTACGTTGTTAATTTAAATAAAGGGATAAAGGTCACCTAATCGATATTTAAATATAACGTTGGGTTCTAGACTTTATTATTAATTGTCTATGAGACATAAAAGGGTATTAATAATTAAAATAATTTGATATCAAAATACTAAATATTGAACTTTGTAAAATTGTAGATGGCTAACAACAACAACTCAATCCTGACCGTCCATAACCTATCACTAAGGACTATCCTTGAAGAGGAACGTCTAAACCATGGGAACTTCATGGACTGGTATCGAAACTTAAGAATCGTTCTCAAACAGAAAAGAAGTCCTATGTGTTAGACGATCCCATTCCCGATCAACCCGATGAGATAACGTAGAGGCCTTTGCCGAGTGGGTCAAATACACCGAGGACTCTGTGCAAGTCTCATGTCTCATGCTAGCGAGTATGATTCCCGATTTGCAAAAGACTTTGAGAACCACAATGCCTATGACATGATCACCCAGTTGAAGGAAATGTTCCAAAAACAATCAAGGGTGGAGCGCTTCGAAACGGTTCGAGCACTTCATGCATGTCGGATGGACGAGACCCAATCGGTATCATCTTACGTTCTCAAGATGAAGAGACACATTGATCGCCTTGAAAGGCTTAACTGTCGTGTGTCTAACGAGTTGGCAATGGATTTGATCCTCAACTCCCTATCCAAGAAGTTTGATAGCTTTGTTATGAATTATAACATGAATGAATAGGACAAGAGCATTGGTGAGCTTCATTCAATGCTCAAACAGCCGAGGCAGGCATGGGTAGAAAGGTTCTACCGGTCCTTACGATCAATGAAGGAGGTAGTAAGAAAGGATCCTCCCCAATCCTAGGGCAAGTTGCCAAAGGGAAGGGGCACGTCAAGGGAAAGGGTAAGGGTAAGGCTAAAGTGGAACCAACCAAACCGAAAGAAAAGAAGCAAAAGGTTGCTCATGAAGATCCGTGTTTTGAGTGTGGTGAGGTATGCCATTGGAAACGCAATTGTCCGGTCTATCACAAAGAATTGAGATCGAAGAGGGAAGCGGGGCAAACCTCAGGTACAATCTCTATGATACATGTTGAGCTAAATGTTATTTCTTCTAACACATGGGTATTAGATACTGGATGTGGGACTCATATTTGTAATTTGTTGCAGGGTTCAAAAGAAGTGAGCATTATTCAAAAGGGGAAATTAGTCCCTTTATGGGCAACAGTGCAAAGGTTCATGTAGAAGCTCAAGGAGACTATATTTTGAAACTTCCAAGTGGTTTGGAAGTTATTTTAAAGAATGTTTTGTATGCTCCTAGCTTGACTAGGAACATTATTTCTGTTTCCCGTCTAAGACAATGTGATTATGATTTCAAGTTTGTTGACAATGACATTCATGTTTTTTTAAATCATATGTTTTATTTTAAGGCTATACCTTGTAATGGTATTTATGAATTGGTTCATAATAATATAACATATGATAGCTCAATGTACCAAGCAACCACCAAAAGGCTCAAATTAGATTTGAGTGATTCCTATCTTTGGCATTGTCGCCTTGGTCACATAAACAAGAATCGTATGCAAAAACTTCAAAAGATTGGTCTTTTAAAAACAAAAGAGATTGATTCATTTGATGTATGCGAGTCTTGTTTACAAGGTAAAATGACAAAGGCCCCTTTTAGTGGGACTAATGAAAGGGCAAATGATTTATTAGGGATCATACATTCGGATGTATGTGGACCTTTTAAACCAATAACTAGGAATGGTGAAAGATACTTCATTATCTTTACCGATGACTATAGTCATTATGGGTATGTGTACTTGTTAAGACACAAACATGAATCTTTTGAAATGTTCAAAATATTCAAGAATGAAGTTGAAAATCAACTCAACAAAATAGTCAAGATTCTTCGTACAGATAGAGGAGGTGAATACCTAAGTAGTGAATTTCAAGAGTATCTTAGAAGTTGTGGGATTGTCTCACAACTTACTCCACCTGGAACACCACAACATAATGGTGTATCTGAGAGGAGGAATCGGACTCTATGGATATGGTTCGATCTATGATGGCTAGAAGTACACTACCACTATCCTTTTGGGGTTTCGCATTGCTCTCTGCGGCCCGTATTTTAATATGGCCCCAACCAAGAAAGTGGAAAGGACACCTTTTAAGTATGGCATGGAAGGGTTCCATCATTATCATATTTAATGTTTGGGGTGTGAGGCTTATCCTAAGCAACACACTCAAAACAAACTAGAAGCCCTATCCATAAAATGTATCTTCATTGGATATCCTAGAGATTGTATTGGATATTATTTCTATGATCCAATAGAACAGAAAGTGTTTATTGCTCGAAAGGCAGAGTTCTTGAAACTAAGTTCCTTTTGGAAGAACCAGTGGAAGAACAATGGAACTTGAAGAGGTTCAAGATTCACAAGACGATACATATTTGGTCGATACTAGCAATCAACATGAGGATGTTGAGAATGATCATATGGATGATCAAGATACACAAAACATTCGCAGATCTGGTAGAACTAGTGTTCCTCCATAGAGATATGGATTTTTCATGGATGGATGCTATGTGGTAGATTCGGATGAACCAACCACATACCATGATGCAATGTCAAAACCTGATTTTGACAAATGGCAAGAAGCCATGAACATTGAGATGCAATCCATGTATGATAACCAAGTTTGGGAATTGGTTACACCACTCTTAAGTCCAAGGTAGTTGGAAGTAAGTGGGTTTTCAAGAAGAAAACCGATATGCATGGAAACTTGGATACCTATAAAGCTAGACTTGTAGCAAAAGGTTTCACTCAAACTCAAGGGGTTGATTACGATGAAACTTTTTCACCTGTAGCCATGCTAAAGTCTATCAGGATATTGTTTGCCATAGAAGCATATTATGACTATGAGATTTGGCAAATGGATGTCAAAACCGCTTTCCTTAATGGATATCTTGAGGGAAGATGTCCATATGGAACAACCTGAAGGTTTTTCGATCCAAAACATCCCAACAAGGTATGCAAGTTAAAGAAGTCATCTACGGATTGAAACAAGTGTCAAGAAGTTGGAATCACCGTTTTGATGATGAAGTAAAGAAATTTGGCTTCATCAAAAACCTGATGAAGCTTGTGTGTATAAGAAAGCTAGTGGGAGCATTATTACTTTCCTGTATTATATGTCGATGACATTCTACTATTTGGAAATGACATTCCAACCTTGGAAGGTGTAAAAACCTGGCTTGGAAGCTGTTTTTCCATTAAGGATCTTGGTGAAGCCACCTATATTTTGGGAATAAAGATATATAGGGATAGATCATGGTGGTTGATAGGTTTAAACCAAAGTGTATACATTGAAAAGATCTTGAAAAGGTTCAAGATGGAGAATTCTAAGAAAGGTTTGGTACCTATTCAAAAGGAGACTATATTGAGCTCATCTCAATGCCCTAGTTCAAAGGTTGAACAAGAAAGAACGAATGGAGTCCCATATGCATCTGCTATTGGATCCATCATGTATGCAATGATATGTACTAGGCCAGACATGTCATGTGCTCTAAGCATGACAAGTAGATATCAACAGAATCCTGGTAATAGTCATTGGATGGCTATTAAAAGTATTTTGAAATACCTTAGAAACACTAAGGATATGTTCTTAATATGGATCTGGTAAGGAGTAGCTCGTTGTAAAGGGCTACACGGATGCGAGTTTCCAAACTGATCGAGATGACTCTCGATCACAGTCGGGATATGTCTTCATTATGAATGGAGGAGCGGTCTCTTGGAAGAGCTCAAAGCAAGATGTAGTGGCACTATCTACAATAGAATTAGAATACATCGCCGCCTCATTGGCAGCTCAAGAAGCTGCGTGGCTTAGGAAGTTCATTGCTGATCTAGGGGTCGTTGCTACCATTCAAGACCCCCTAGAGATCTTTTGCGACAACGAGGGTGCGATTGCTCAAATCAAGGAACCTCGTGCTCATCAAAAGACTCGGCACATTGAACGGAGATTCAACTACATAAGGGATGAAGTTGAAAAGGGAAAGATATGTATTCGCAAAGTACACACTGATCAAAACATTGCGGATCCTTTCACGAAGCTCCTAGATAGGTCAAGCATGAAAGTCATACTTATGCCTTAGGACTTCAATATTCTAGTGATTGGACTTGATCAAATTTTGTATTTGGATATTGGAACTTATGTTATTTGACTTAATTATATGGTTGTATTCTTCATTTGTTCTTCTAGTTTAGCATGTTTCAATCCGTGAATAAGCAATTATTCTAAACGTCCGTAGTCGATCATACTTGTGGGAACAACTATGAATGTAAGACTATAATGAACTTGGATTGGTTGATATTCATAAAGTATGAATATAGAGCAAAAGGTTGCTACCAAGGTTCATTGATATCTATGGGATATAGATATAGGACTGACCCGCTCTCTATTATTTTGCATAGAATCTTTATGATTAGTCATAAGAAATATTTAGTAAAGGCGAATATCACTGTATCCTCAGACCTGAGATACATATTGAGTCTTGATATTCACCAAGTATCATATTTGACTTAGTGCTTTGCTGTTCTGAAACATTATAGTACGTAAGGCTAGGTTCAGGAATTTGTGAAACATTATAGTACATTAATAGTACGTAGGCTAGGTTCAGAATTTGTTACTATTATTCGTTGAGAGTTAGATGTCTAAGGCCTGTTAAAGCTAATCATCGAGAATGACAATTCTGTGTCTTTGGGATTTAACATGACATCTGTAACAAAAGGATGGATGATTAATTCACCTAAAACATTTCAAGTATGGTACTTGAAGGAGATGATGTTATTGAATGGCACCTAGTCATACGTATTAAGGGTAGTAAACTGTTGTTAGGCGGTATTTACTACTTACATCAATTTTCTATGTATCTTGTGCAAGTGGGAGAATGTTGGATCTTATATGCCCAAGACACATATAAGATTGATGTGGTTAGTACATTATGATCCAAGTTGGGTCATACCCAATAACAAGCCAAACAAACACCAATAAATATTTGTTCGTTGATGAGATCAAACAAATAAATATTAGCACCAATTTAGAAAAACAGGTTTTCTAAAATATTGATTTTGTAAATGAACAACATTATGAAGATGATTTGTT
Organism: Flaveria trinervia; assembly: GCA_025506515.1. NCBI lineage: Eukaryota > Viridiplantae > Streptophyta > Magnoliopsida > Asterales > Asteraceae > Flaveria > Flaveria trinervia. Next base: position 77,398,467 of record CM046450.1, on the reverse strand, counting down.
CATGAGAATTCATTTGTTTCATTAAATTAAGTTAATTAAACAGACAAATGAAAGTGTTCTAGTGTTATAAAATTAAAAGGGTTTTAATTTTATAAAACAAAGGGTTAAAGTGTAACTTTTATAAAAGTTTTTGGGGGGAAACTGTCAGGACCAGTGATCACAAGTTTGATGTAATGGAGCGTAGCACAGCGGAATAAGAACAAGAATTAGAGAAATTGTAACAAGAGTTTGATACTTGTATGCATTAAGAACAAATACGGTTATAACGAGAGAATATATTTCTGTAACAAGGAATGTTTCAATAATATCGAATACTTCTGATCAAATCATTCATTTTTATATTAGGTTGACACTCCTTATATAGAGTGCAATCGCTGCTGTGTATCACAGGTAAGTGACAACTGACAGATCTATTACAAAAATAACTAACTCTTAACAACTACTGAAATGTTCACAACTACTGAGAACATATCAGAGTGTTAAGTACAAATAAGAAACTACTGATAAGAAACTACTGAAACTACACGACCGAAGAACAAGCTCTTCAGTCGTTTTACAAACTACTGATAAATATAAAACTACTGATGCACAACAACTGAAGAAGTATTCTTCAGCTGTTGTGTCAAACTACTGAAAAGATAAAACATAAAACTACTGAAAGGTAAACCGTCACAACTACTGAAGAAGACCTCTTCAGTTGTGTGACAACGTCTGATACTTTGGTCTTCAGCACTTGTGTCTTCAGACTTTGTCTTCAGCACTTGTCTTCAGACTTTGTCTTGCACTGTGTCTTCAGACTTTGTCTTCAGCACTTGTGTCTTCAGACTTTGTCTTCAGCACTTTTCTTCAGACTTTGTCTTCAGCACTTGTCTTCAGACTTTGTCTTCAGCACTTGTCTTCAGACTTTGTAATCAGCTGTTGTCTTCAGCTGTTTGTGGTCTTTAGTAGTTGTTGTGACGTCTGTAGGACTTAAAGGTTTTTCTGATCCGGCTCATTGGTTCTTTTGGTCCAACAAACTCCCCCTAAACCAATGCAGCCAAAACCTTTAACTTTATTGAGGTCCCACTTATTGTTGGCAGAATGGTTGGTCTTTTTCCTTCTTGATCAGTTGAGAAGATAACCCATATAAGCACTGGCCTGGAAATGAGTCTCTGATGATTTGGTTGGCAATGTATGATGGGAGCTCTGTATTGGGGAATTGGACACTGAGCTGTTCCCCCATCCATGAGACTCACTTCCATGTATAAGCCTGTAGGATTCTCTGGTGTATGCTCTGAGAAACATAATTTGTTCTTCCATGGTCAGGTTCTCGGCTTCACCATCAAACAATCCTCACGCCCATACAGCTCTGAGATGTACTTGGCCTGTTTACCATTTTTGAGCTTAACTGTTGTAATCTGTCTGTATGCAAACTCATCAGGATGAGTCCCTTCAAGTAACAGACTGAGCTCATTTTGTTTGAAGTTCTCAAGCCTCTTGTAGACTAACCCCTTTTTAATAATTTTGTTCTCTAACATCTTTTGGGGTGGTTGTTTAGTCTCATAGGCCTTCTTGAAATCTTCTACAATCTCCCAGGGTGATACTACAAGGACCACTGTGATCTCTTCATCTACGATCCTTTTTACTTGACCCTTGTATCTCGAAGAATGTCTTTCTTTACAATCCTGTGAGCCACCCTAGGATCAGGCCATACTCTCACCTTTTCCTTCTGATATTGAAATGTGTTGGCAAGTGTACAACCTTAGAGCTCTTTCTTCATACTTATTATTGATGACGAAGCAACATAATTTTGTCGATGCTTTTCAATATTTCATCATCATGAAGCCTTTGCTGCTGTTCTTCTTCATCTTTACCTCATCACAGCTTCCATCTGTGAGGTGGGAGTGATGGGCATGGGTTTGGCTTTAGCCAATGTTAGGACTGCAGACAGAGGCAGCCTATCTCTTCCACATCATCCTCTTCTTCTCTTCTTCTAGCCTCAACACCCTTCTCCTCTCTCTTAGGTGCATCATCGGCTGTTGGTTTTGTGGTTGTGGTTGTGGTTGTTTTGGAGAGGGAATGTGACAGGTTGAGTTAGCATTTGGAGGTGAGTGTTGCTTTTTTCAGTATTTGGCTAGCTCAGTCCTGCTCCCTGCTCCTCCTTCATTCAAAGCTTCGACTACTACCCCTTAGTGTATGCCTCAGACGAACAGATCTGGAGGTTATGGCCAAGATGCTGTCCCTGGTCCTGATTTTACTTCGATCAATGATCTCCCAAGGTATTTGCTGATGATCTGATCATGATCTCAAGTCTCTCTCTATCCATAGTGCTGTAGCTGGCCCATCTTTGTTGGATCTCTTCGATCTCTAATCTTCTTATTTCAGAATCGCTTTTTAGTGTCGAAACCTTGCTAAACAGCTGATCAATGATATTTCCATTGATCTGCTGTGTTCAGCATCAGCCTCTTAAACCATTTGTTCAAGTTCTTCTCTTTCTCAGCACTCTTCTTTTTTCTTGTATGTGACATGAAAATCTTTTTGACTTTCATGTACTTTTTCACTTTCAGCTCCCTTCTTGTTGGACCAAAAGAACCAATGAGCCTGATCAGAGAAACCTCTAAGTCCCACAGGACATCACAACAGCTGAAGAAGACCTGATCAGCTGTTCTAACAAAGTCTGAAGAATACAACTGCTGAAGTACGTCTGAAGTACTGAAGACAAAGACTGAGACAACAGCTGAAAGACAAAGTCTGATGTTCAAGTACTGAAGACATCAGCTGATGTTAACAGCTGATGACAACAGCTGAAGAGGGCTTCTTCAGTTGTTGTGATGGTTTTTCTTCTTCAGTAGTTTTCTTTTCCTTTCAGTAGTTTGTTTACTTTTCTTTTCAGTACTTGTAAACAACTGAAGAGGTTGTTCTTCAGTGTTGTAGTTTCAGTAGTTTTATGTTTTTCAGTAGTTGTAAATAGATGTTTAACACTTAGGAACATTTGTAAGAAGATGTCAGTTGTTGACATCTTCAGTAGTTGTTAAACATCAGTTATAAAACGGTTACATGTCACTTTCAGGTGACATCAGCCTACGTCATTCTTTCTTTATAAGGAAAGATGATTCACCTGTAATCGTGCCTTTTAGGCCGACAATCTTAATGCAATATTCCTTTTGTCGGATATTTCTCTCTCTATAACAAAATTCTCTTATCGTTTTATATCAATTGTTCTTGTTTGAATTTGTTTAATTCTGAGCTATTCCGCTGCTATATTCTGTTCAATCGATTAAACCAAGGGCTGAGATTCTAACAAATGGTATCAGAGCAGGTTAATCATTGATCGATCTAACAATTGATCATTGAAACTGTTCAATCGCTCTAAGTTTAATCGAATTAGCAAAATTCGCAAGGATCTGTTATAGAGATTGAGAGTGTATCGCTTCTGGCCGTTTTATTTGAGGTTCTGTGTGGTTTTGAGCTAAATTATTGTGATTTTACTTGAATCTGTCTGATTTTCCACAATGACTACTGCTTCGAATGATCCTTTCAATACTGGATCCTCTACCACCAAGCCTCCGAGCTGGTGAGGATGAGTATAACATTTGGCAGAGAAATTGCTCCATCACCTGTCTGTCAATAGCTCAGGTTGTTGGACATCTGTGGTACATGGACCACATAAGCCAATGGTGAATGATCCGGAAACAAACCAGTTGGTTCCAAAGAAGAAGGAGCAATACTCCGATGAGGACAAGAAGTTGTTTGAAATCGATGCAAAAGCCCATGGAATTTTGGCTATGGCTATTCCTAATGAGATTTACTCTGGGCTTCTGCATTGTGAGTCTGCTCATGACCTCTGGAATGCCATCAAAGAACGATTTGGCGGTACTGATGAGGTTTTAGCAAACAACAGGGAAATCCTCGCCCAACAATATGAGACTTCTCTCATAGAAAGGGTGAGACTCTGACTCAACAATTTGAGCGGTTTTCATGTTTAATCTCTAAATTGAAAATGGTTAAACATGAATATACCAAGAGTCAGATGAACCATAGATTTCTAAGATCACTGCCTGAGAGATGGAACACATATACCATTGTTCTACGCTCAAATGCTGATGTTGATCGCCTATCTCTCACCCAACTTCACAACGGAAACTGCTTACATTCGAGAGAGAGATAGAGCAGAAAAGGAAATTGGTTTCATCTGGCAAGCTCACTGAGGATTTTGTCCAAGGGAACACTGCCCTGATTGGACATCAAGAGTCAGAATATGCGTCATCTGAAAGCCAGTATGATGAGCATATTGATTTCTCTACAAACACTTCTGAGCCTGCCTTTGTGAGTGTTGATAGTTATTCTGCTGGTAGTAATAGTGACAATCTATGTTTCATCATGGATGATCTCAAGGGGATTGCTGATGATGACTTAGAAGAGATGGATATTTTGAGCCAAATGGCCTTGATAAATATCAGATCTCAGAAGTTCTACAAAAGAACTGGAAGGAATTCCCAGGACTCTCTGGCAAAACCAAAGTTGGTTTTGACAAGAGTAAGTGAAGTGCCATAATGCCACAGGCTTGGGCACTTTGCAAGAGAATGTAGATCATCTGGATCTAACTCTCCTGCACCTTTTGTGACTTTCCCTGGCAATAGTCAACAAAACAGAGGGCAACAACCTGTCAATTCTGGTTATCATCATCAATCACAATCTCCTGCATATTTTGTTCCACAGGGGCCAATGCCATATACATACCCCTGCTATTACATGCCACAACCAGGCCAGTTTCAAGCACCCACTGCTCAGCAACCACATGCACTCCCTGAGCCTCAACCATCCCAATCTCATCACCTAATCAACCTCAACAACACAGCTTCTTCAACAGGAGTTGTTGACTGGAGCAGTTTACCAGATGATGTGTCTGGTAATGAACAACTGTTCTCAGGTGCTGGTCAACATGGTGGTGAGCATCCTTTTGGAAATCTAGCTCTCATGGCTTTGGAATCCTCTGATGGATCATCCTCAAGTACCTCTTCAACCAGGTATCACAGGTATCCTCTGAGGCTAAGGCCAAATTATGTTCTGAACTTGCATAGCAGCATTGCCTCTATTAGAGAAGCAAATGTGGCTTTAATCAATAAAAATGTAGAGCTAGAACAAACAATTTCCAAAAATAAAGCTGAGTTTGAGTCTGTGCTAAAAGAGAAAACTGATGAGATTTACAAATTAAAATGCCAAATTTCTGATGATAAGGCTAGGGAGGATGTACTCTTAGAGAAGTACAAAGACCTCAAAGATACTCTTGCTGTCACCCAGGTAGAGTGTGATCGATGGGTACAATCTTGCAAGGGCTTTGAAATGCTTCTTAGTAAGCAAACAGCTTCCAATGTGAAGTTTGGAATTGGTTATAATCACACTGCTCCTCCTACAGTTTTTGCTTCAAGAGCAGGAGCAGAATCTGATGGAGAAAGTAATGACCAATCCACCTCATCATGTGATTCACTACATGATAAAGCACCATCAGTAGTTGAAGTCAGTAGTAATCCCTCTGTGAACCTATCAGCTGAAATTGATGGTTCAACTGCTGACACTCACATGATCAATGAGTTGATCAACCAAGTGTTATCCCTAGAAGTACTAAGGGTACTGGAGTGCAGGGGATAACATCTGGAGTTCAAATCCTAATGACTGACAGCACTGAAGAGAAGAAAACTGTCAGTAGGAAGGATTTGAAGCCTACTAAGGAAGTTGACAAGAAGGCAAAAAGTGCTTCTAAACTGCTGAAGAGCAAGTCTTCAGTAGTTCATCTCTTTAGTTGATGATCAGCAGAAGATGAAGAAGAAACCATGTGAAATATGTGGTCTATTCAATCATCTCACAGATGATTGTTGGTACAAAAAGGGATCCAAACTCAAACAAAAAGAGAAAATTAAAGAAAACTTGGCTAAAATGAAACTGAGTTTGAGTCCAAGTTTGTATCAGCAGCATCAAATCCTGTTACTCCTATGACCAAAAAGAAATCAAAAAGGAAGGAGTGCAACAGGCAATAGCTGAGGTTGCTCAAAAGAAGATGGTGCAACACAAGAACTCATCATCAAACACCAATACCAATGTGTCTGAAGAGCTGAAAGCTCTCTCCCAGAATCAGACACAGCTGGTAATGATGGTTCAACATCTGTTGGGAAGAGTTAACCAACTTGATGGCCCTGTGTTGAAACCCCAGAAAAGGAGATCCAAGCCGAAGGATTCCTCTTCTACACCATCTCCTTCACCTCAAGCTATTGTGTCCAATAAACCTGTTAGTTTACCATCTGTTGATGAGACCAGGCCCAAAACCAAAAAGGTTTGGGTCTCCAAAACTAACTGATTGTTTATTTATGCAGGTTTCTTCAACATGCCAAAGTAGCATCTGGTATGTAGACAGTGGGGATCTATGCATATGACTGGGAACAACTCACTTCTTAATGACTACTCTCCAGGAAGGAAGGGATTTGTTTCTTTTGGCAATGATGCAAGAGGTTACATCATCGGGAAGGGCTTTGTTTCCAATGGGGAAATAAAGTTTGATGATGTCAACCATGTGGAAAATCTCAAGTATAATCTTTTGAGTGTCAGTCAATTGTGTGACAAAGGCCATGTTGCCCTTTTCACAAGCCAGAACTGCAGGATTCTGTCATCCAAAGTTCTGAGTTTGATTGACAAGGTATTGGATGCTCACACTCTCCTGAAGGCCAACAGGACAGGAAGAGTGTATGCCTTAGATCTTTCCAAGAAAATTGATCTCAAAGGCATCCTTGCCTATTTTCCAAGGCCTCTCCTCAAGAATCTAATCTATGGCATAGAAGGCTGGGACATGTTAATTTCAAGAACATGAATCAGCTGATACACCATAGTTTAGTAAGGGGAATGCCTATGAAGGAGTTCAAGTGTGAAAACAACTGCACTGCTTGTTTGAAAGGAAAACAGCACAAGGTTTCATTTCCACCTATTGAAGAACCAAAGTCCACTGCCTGCTTACAACTTCTTCACATGGATCTCTTTGGTCCTGTGAGAGTGATGAGCATGGCACAGAAGAAATACTGTCTGGTAATTGTGGATGATTACTCCAGATTTGTATGGACTTTCTTTCTACATTCAAAGGATGAAGCTGCACAGAAGATCATAAACTTTGTGTTGTATGCTAAGAAGCAGTATTCCCTCTCAGTCAAGTGTATTAGAAGTGATAATGGAACAGAATTCAGGAACAATACACTTGATGAATTCTACCTTTCCAAGGGAATAAAGAGACAGTTTAGTATTCCAGAACTCCTGAACAGAATGGAGTTGTGGAGAGAAAGAACAGACCTCATTGAAGCTGCAAGGTCTATGTTGGCTGATTCTGGACTGCCATTGACCTTTTGGGCTGAAGCTGTCAACACAGCATGCTATGTGCAGAATAGAGTGCTAATAAATCAGAGGTTGATGAAGACTCCATATGAAGTTCTACATCATTTGGCCCCTCTCATTTCATTGTTAGAGCATTGGGTGTCCCTGTTTCATTCTCAACACAAAGGATCAGCTCCAGAAATTTGATCCTAAGGTGGATGCAGGGTACTTTGTTGGTTATTCATCAACTTGCAAGGCATACAGAGTCTTCAACTGCAGAACAAAGATGGTTGAAGAGACTCTACATGTCAAGTTCAATGAATCTCCAAAGGACAAGATTCCACAAAGCCCTGTGGAGCTCTTTGATTTGGACATACTGCAATATGTTCCTTATCAATCTCCTGTTGTTGCTCCTGTCAACAGTTCACCACCTGGTGTTACTACTGAAGATGATGATGATAGTAGTAATCACCTCTTCAGGTTTAGTGATCAACTGCCTGAGTCCTCTAAACCTGATGCTCCTGTAGCTCCAGCCGCACATCCACAACAAATGCTGATGAGATTTCTGCATCCTCAACTTCATTTGAGTTGCCACCATCTTCATGGTTTCAAGAATCTGCATCAACATCTGCTGCTGCTGAAGACCCTACAAACACTTGCACAGATTTGATTGTTTACCAAGAGCTGAAAAATCACCCAATATCTCAAATCCTTGGTGATATCAATGCTGGTGTCTCAACCAGAAGCCAGTTGTCCAATTTCTGCTTCTATGCTCTCTTCATCAGTCAGCTAGAGCCGAAGAACTATCATGTTGCTTTGAGAGACAATGGATGGGTTGAAGCCATGCAGCTTGAGCTTCTTCAGTTCAAGAAACAGCAAGTGTGGGAGCTTGTTCCTCTACCCCCAGGTAAGTGTGCAATAGGCACTAAATGGGTGTTTAGGAATAAAACTGATGAAAATGGGCTAATTGTTAAGAACAAGGCCAGACTGGTTGTGCAGGGGTTTGCACAAGAAGAAGGTATTGATTATGATGAAACCTTTGCCCCTGTAGCCAGACTGGAGGCAATTAGATTGTTTTTAGCCTATGCTGCACTCCACAATCTTAAAGTTTTCAAATGGATGTCAAAAGTGCTTTTCTATATGGTACAATAAAAGAAGAAGTTTATGTGTGTCAACCACCAGGCTTTGAGGATAATAAGCACCCAGAATGGGTATATAAGCTTGATAAAGGCTTTATGGGTTGAAACAAGCACCTAGAGCTTGGTATGAGACCTTATCAAACTTTCTTCTACAGAATAATTTCACTAGAGGCTCCATAGATAAAACTTTATTTATTAAGAAGGTGGATCAGCATAAGCTACTTGTTCAAATTTATGTTGATGATATTATATTTGCATCCTCTGATCCCCAATTGTGTGAGGATTTCCAAACCTTAATGCAACAGAAGTTTGAAATGAGTGCAATGGGAGAATTACAGTTCTTTCTAGGTTTGCAAATCAAACAAAAAGCTGATGGAATTTTCATTCATCAGTCTAAATACACAAAGATCTTTTGAATAAGTTTGATTTACAAAACTGTAAATCCTGTTCTACTCCCATGTGCAACACCACACAATTGGATGTTGATCAGAAAGGTAAAGGTGTTGATGAAACCCTTTACAGATGTATGATTGGTTCCTTGATGTATTTACAGCTTCTAGACCAGATATTATGTTTGCTACATGTGTTTGTGCTAGATTTCAGGCTGCACCTAAGGAGTCTCATCTGATTGCAGTCAAGAGGATCTTTAGATATCTGCAAGGCACACAATCTCTAGGCTTATGGTATTCCACTGGACATTCTTGCAAATTAGTTGCTTTCTCTGATAGTGACTATGCAGGATGTAAGTTGACCAGGAAATCAACTTCTGGTGGATACCAATTCCTAGGCAACTGTTGATTTCTTGGCAGAGTAAGAAACAAACATCTGTTGCTACATCCACTGCTGAAGCCGAGTACATTGCTGCTGCAAGTTGTACATCCCAAATACTCTGGCTTCAGAATCAACTTTTGGATTATGGCATTACAGAGACTAAGACTCCATTATTAATGGATAGTGCTTCAGCTCTTTGCATTGTCAAAAATCCTGTCCAGCACTCTAGGACCAACATATAGAAATTAGACATCATTTTATAAGAGATTGTTTGAAAAGGGTCTAATTAATCCTATGTTTGTGCCTAGTGCTGATGAGCTTGCAGACATTTTACTAAGCCTTTGGATAGTTCAACTTTCCACAACCTGGTGTTAAGGCTTGGTATGCTGCAGCTAGAATAAGTGACAACTACTGATGATCTCAGTAATTACTGATGATCATTGGTAACCATGTCACATATAAGTACTGATAAGTTATTTTACCCTCAGTAGTTTTTATAACTACTGAAGGCTAAATGCTTTAAGTACTGTACTTTATCTGTTCTAAACTACTGATGTAGTTACAACTACTGAATTCAGTAGAAACAGATAAGTACTGATGTCCTATGAAACAACTGAAAACAGCAAAAAGGCTGATGAGTAAGTGTTGAGGACAGTATGAAACAGCTGAAAGGCTATGAATTGACGACAACTACTGATGAGTACTCTCTCTTCAGTAGTTCACAAACTGCTGTTTCTTTATAAACAACTGAAGCAATACCATGTCTTCAGTAGTTTCACAACTACTGATGACTAACACCAAGTCTTCAGTTGTTTACAACAACTGATGGCAAAACCACGGTCTTCAGTAGTTTCACAACTACTGATGACTAATACCAAGTCCTCAGTTGTTTCACATCTGAAGTCCAACTTGTCTTCAGTAGTTTTTAAAACTACTGATGCCTAAATCAGAGACTTCAGTTGTTTCAACGTCTGATAGTAAACACCATGTCTTCAGTGTTTTATAACTGCTGACCACACCAATACCATCAGTCGTTTCAAACTCTGAAAGTTAATACCACGTCATCAGTAGCTTCAAATACTGATGACTAACACCAAAACCTTCAGTCGTTTCATAACCCGTACCCTATATTTACCTGTTCCCTCTTTCAGAGTTTTTCATTCTTTCACGACCTAACTTTCAAAAGCTCTGAAAACCTTTCACCTTCATTAATGGCGACCATGCAACTCAAACCTCGACACAACTGTGTCGCGTACCTCACAAAATCGCCCTTCTGGACCAAATTTGATAATGCTATAGATCTTATGGTCCAATCCCCACTAAAAACGGCTTTCCTTTTAAATCCAATCATTTATGCCGATTCGCTACGTCAGTTCTGGATGAATGCGACCGTTAATGGAGAATCTATCCATTCATCTATCAACTCGCATAAGGTGGTCATCTCTACTGCTACCATCCGCCAGATATTACTGTTAGATGATGCTGCCTACCCTGTTGGATATCCTAAGCGCCAACTTGATCTTTCTTTAGACAACATGGATATCAGGGTGATCTTAGTGCTTCAACAATCCTGAAGAAACATTTTCCAGATGCTGAACGATTATTATTTCATATGGTAAATGTTTGCCTGGCCCCGAAGACTTCCTCTTGGGATCAACTGTCTTCCAAGATGGCAACAGGTACTGTTCTCTATCCTTGAACAAGACCACTAAACTTCTCTGAAATCATTTTTCTTGAAATCAAGGATATGGCCACAACCACTTTCTAACCGTTGGATACTATATCCTCGGTTTATAATGGCCATAATAGAGAATCAGTTTTCAGCTGAGGGACTAGTTGGTCTGGGAGTCCCTGCTTTGGCTGTATTGCCGGAGGTATACTCCCGACACAACACTGACCAAACTCTCAAACAGGCTGCCAAGCTGCGCAAACCCACGCAGCTGGAACCCACAGCCTCCACCTCCACATCCAAAGTCCCCTCCAAACCCACAAAGAAGAAGCCTAAGAAAGCTACTCAGGGAATTGAGTCCCCTGTGGATGCTCCTGCTGCACCAACGCAGGTTATCTCTGCTGAAATAACCCCCCAGTAGAGACTATGACTCCACCAACTGAAGCCGCTCAGGTTCCTCTCAAAAGGACCTGAAGCAACCACTCAAGGGAAGCCACAATGCTGGGATCCTCCTCACTTGAGGGGATTACCATTGAAGAGCACCACTTGTCCCGGGTGCACACTGCTTCCACACCCTCTCCTGATGCAACCGCCCCTCAAAGCCCTACTATCATTGTTGCAAAAGTGCTGACGCAGTTGCATTCCTCACCCCCCACCCAGACACCAATCACTTACTGGGATAACCTCAACACCTGAGGGGGAGGATCACAATGCTTCTGTCAACCCACAGCACAGGGTTATCATGTTCCATCTTCTAGTGTAGATAAGGAGGTGCGAACTTCTGGTGAGGCTGCCACTGTCTCTGTCTCAGCAAATGACCAGGGTGCAGTTGGTAACATCTCTAAGACCTCACCAGTGGCAACAGCTGATGAAGGACATAGTCCTGAGGCTGGAAGTCCCCAGAACCGAGAACAAGGGCCATGCTATCATTGATCACACTCAAGGCATGTTCATTCCTGACTATGTCAGGAGGTCAGGTGATTCAGTATCAACTGATGATGACCTGAGCTTCTTCTGATGTAGTTGCTCAAAACACCATTCTAGAGGATGAGGTTAGCAGACTCAAAGAGCTGCTGGCCAAGATGTCTCAGGATGAAGTCCATCTGCCACCACAATACACCCACAGATGGCACCTTCTTCTGAAGGTCCCCTACACACTGAGCCAGTATATACTTCCAAGCCACCAGCCTCTGCTTTCGGCACTGATTCTCAGGAACAGAACCATCCTGATCAATCAGTTGCTACCCTTCAAAAATCCCTACCTCTCATCACTCCCATGATCACAGATATCGTGATCAAAGCCCTTGATGAGAGGCTTCCTACAAATACAACCCTTGGTGGAGGAGTTGGTGACTAAATCCCTTTCCTTCTACTGCTCAAACCCTTGCACCCAATGCAACCAAAAAGGGGGAGAGTCAGTTAGTTAAAGGAAAAAGGAAGAGGATAGATGGGGAGAAGGCGAAAGAATCTGAGTTTGTAAATGAGAAGGAGAAGGAGAGTGTGAAGGGAGCTGAAGTGAATGAAAGTCAAAAAGACTTTCATGTCACATATCAAAAGAGAAAAGGAGAGTCTGAGAAGGAGAAGGAGCTGAGGGATATGGTGAAAGAAGCTGACGCCAACCATAACCGTTCAATGGATAAAATCATTGAGCAGTTGTATAGGCAGGGTTTTGACATCCAACAACTAGACTCCGAGATCAGAAGGTTGGAAACAGAGGAGATCAATCAAGATGGGCTAGCTATGATGCCTTAGAAAGAGAAAGGCTGGAGATAATGATCAGATTTATAGCCAAATATTTGGGAAGATCTCTAATTGAAATAAGGGCCTGGACCAGGGACAACATCTTGGCAATAACCACCAAGATTTGTTCGTCTGAAGCATACTCCAAAGGTTTAGTGATTGAGGTATTGAATGAAGCTGGGGTTGGAATCGAAAAGAACTGACAAATTTACCAAAGCCTCCCTTACAGCCAAAATGCTAAAACAGTCTGAAAAGCCTCAATCCTCAAAATCACTATCTCCACAACCCACTAAAACAACCCCTTTACCCTCTAACCAACCATCCAACCACAAAACCAAATCCTTTACCCCCAAAACCCACTGCCAGTGATGTACCTAGCAAAAGAAAAGAAAGGTACTGAGGCCTGATGAAGATGAAGAGGAGGATGAAGACAGACTGCCACTCTCTGCAGTTATTACTTTGCCTAAGGCTAAACCTTGTCCATCACTCCTGCTTCTCAATGCATGATGTAATGATAAAGATTGAAGAGGAACAGATGCAAAACATGATGAGGAAATGCTGAAAAGCATTGACAAAGCATATGCCACATCTTCTTCCATCATCAGCATGAAGAAAGAAGTATTAAGATTGTACACCTTGCTAATACCTTTCAATACCAAAGGGAAAGAGTAAGGATATGGCCTGATCCTAGGGGGCACATCGGATTGTCAAGAAAAATTCCTTCAAGATACAAGGGCCAAGTGAAGAGAGTTGTCGACGAAGACATCACTGTGGTTCTTGTAGTGTCCCTTGGGAAATTGTTGAAGAGTTCAAGAAAGCCTATGAAGCCAAACAACCACCTCAAAAGATGTTAGAGAACAAATTAAAAGAAGGGATTGGTTTACAAAAGACTTGAAAACTTCAAACAAGAAGAGCTCAACAGCTTTAGAAGGGACTCATCCAGATGAGTTTGCCTATAGACAAATACCACGGTTGAGCTCAAGAATGGAAAACAGGCCAAGTACATATCTGAAGTGTATGGCCGAGAAGGATTATTTGATGGTGTGCCCGAGGTGCTGACAATGGATGAGCAAATCATGTTTCTAAGGGCTTACACCAGGGAATCATATAGGCTGATACACGGGAAGTAGATCTCATGGTTGGGGTAACAGCTCGGTGTCCAAGTCCCCAATACAGAGCTCCCAACCATATCATGCCAAACAGATCATCAGAGACTCTTCCCAGGCCGGTGCTGAAAAGGGTCACTTCTCATCTGATCAAGAGGATAAAAAGACCAATCTATCTGCCAAAATAAGTGGGACTCATCAATAACTTAGAGGTTTTGGCTGCATGGTTCAGGGGGAGTTTGTTGGACCAAAAGAACCAATGAGCCTGATCAGAGAAACCTCTAAGTCCCACAGGACATCACAACAGCTGAAGAAGACCTGATCAGCTGTTCTACAAAGTCTGAAGAATACAACTGCTGAAGTACGTCTGAAGTACTGAAGACAAAGACTGAGACAACTGCTGAAAGACAAAGTCTGATGTTCAAGTACTGAAGACATCAGCTGATGTTAACAGCTGATGACAACAGCTGAAGAGGGCTCTTCAGTTGTTGTGATGGTTTTTCTTCTTGAGTAGTTTTCTTTTCCTTTCAGTAGTTTGTTTACTTTTCTTTTCAGTACTTGTAAACAACTGAAGAGGTTGTTCTTCAGTTGTTGTAGTTTCAGTAGTTTTATGTTTTTCAGTAGTTGTAAATAAGATGTTTAACACTTAGGAACATTTGTAAGAAGATGTCAGTTGTTGACATCTCAGTAGTTGTTAACATCAGTAGTTATAAAACGGTTACATGTCACTTTCAGGTGACATCAGCCTACGTCATTCTTTCCTTTATAAGAGATGACTCACCTGTAATCGTGCCTTTTAGGCCGACAATCTTAATGCAATATTCCTTTTGTCGGATATTTCTCTCTCTATAACAAAATTCTCTTATCGTTTTATATCAATTGTTCTTGTTTGAATTTGTTTAATTCTGAGCTATTCCACTGCTATATCTGTTCATCGATTAAACCAAGGGCTGAGATTCTAACAACTTTTCTCAATCACATTCCCTCTCTTTTTTCGGCCTCATACACCAATCCTTCTCTTTTCCAACCCTTATCTTTCTCTTTCTCTCTCTCCTTCTCCATCCTCTTTCTTTTAGCTTTCACTGCCGAACTCTACCCCTTTTTTGGGTGCATTGGTTGCAAGGATTGAGTAGCAGAAAGTTGTTGCGCAGTACATCCTCCACCAGAGGTTGTAAGACAGTAGAAAGTCTCTCATCAACAGTTTTAATAACAAATTCGGTTAGCTGTGGTGTGATGAGAGATAGGGGATTTTGAGGGATAGCATCCATTTGCTCAGGGGTTTTTGGTCCTGAGAAATGGTGCCAGAAATAGAGGTAGGTGGCTGAGATTTTGTATGGCTGTGTGTTTAGGGACCTTCAGAGGAAGGTGCCATCTGTTGGGTTAATGTGGTGGCAGATGGTCTTTCTCCTTGAGAGAGTTGGTCAAGTAGTTTTTGCAGCCTACTGACTTCCTCCTCTAGGACTGTGTTCTGGGCAAGAACATCATAAAAGAAGCCCAGGTCATCATCAGCAGATGCTGAATCCCTGACCCTCCTGCTTGTAGCAGGATGTACATGCACGGGTGTAGACCAGTTGTAGCATGTGCCCCTTTGTCTTGGAACTAGGGACTTCCAGCCTCAGGACTTTGTCCTCATCAGCTGTTGCCTCTGGTGAGGTCTTAGGAATGTTACTAGCCTCAGTCTGATCATATGCTGATTTAGAAGAGGTGGCAGCCTCACCAGATGTTCTGGTCTCCATATCCACACCAGGAGATAGAACATTTAAACCCGGTGTTGTGGGTTGTCAGAAACATGGTGATCCTCGTCCTCAATAGCTGTGGTTCTACCCTTTGTTGGTGGTTGTTGGGGAGGGGACAGGCATGCAGCTGAGTCAGCACGTTTGCAATGATAAGGGTGGGACTTTGGGGGGCGGTTGCATGAGGAGATGGGGTAAAAGCAGTGTGCACCTGGGGAGAATGGCTCTTCAATGGCAATCTCCTCAAATGAGGAAGATCCCAGATTTGTGGGTCCCCTTCTGTGGTTGCTGCAGGCTCCTTTTGAGAGGAATCCTGAGTGGCTGTGGCTGGGAGAGTCCTTATATCCACTAGGGGTTATAACAGTGGATATAGCCTGCGTTTGTGTTGCAGGGTCATCCTCAGGGGACTCATTTCCCTGAGTAGCCTTTTGGTTTTCTTTTTAGTGGGTTTGGGGGACTTTGATTTGGAGGTGGTGGTTGTGGTTCCAGCTACGTGGGTTTGTGCAGCTTGGCAGCCATTTTGAGTGATTGGTCAGAGTTGTGCCGGGAGTATACTTCAGGCAATACAGCCATAGCAGGGGACTCCAGGCCACAAGTCCCTCAGCTTGAAGCTGGTTTTCAATTATGGCCATTATGAACGAGGATATAATATCCAACGGTTAGCAGTTTGTTTTTGAGCCATATCCTTGAGCTCTAAAAATAGTATTTCCGAAAAATTTAAAGGTTGTTGCTCAAGGATGGAGTACATTACCTGTTGCCACCTTGTGGACATTTGATCCTATGATGAGGTCTTGGAGGCAAGGCATACATTTACCATATGAAATATGAGACGTTCGGCATCTGGGAAATGTTTCTTCAGTAAGGTAGATGCACTCAAGTCACCCTGGTATCCATGGTGGGCAAATGATTGATCTGTTGTGCCCTTTGGATAACCAGTTGGGAAAGTAGCATCATCCAGATTAAGGTTTGACGAAGTGTTGGACCAAAAGAACCAATGAGCCAAGATCAGAAAACCTCTAAGTCCCACATGGTATCACAACAACTGCTGAAAGCCTCATCAGTAGTTTGACAAGTGCTGAAGACTTCAACAGCTGAAGATCAAGTGCTGAAGACCTTAACAGCTGAAGAACCAAAGTGCTGAAGTACAACAGCTGAAGAACACAAGTGCTGAAGCTGAAAGACCAAAGTACTGAAGTACAACAGCTGAAGAGTTCACAAGTGCTGAAGATCAACAACTGATGTACAGAGTCTGAAGACAAAGACTGAAGACATGAGCTGATGATATCTACTGAAGTCATCAGCTGATGAAACACTGAAGGTCAAAGTCTGAAGATCAAGTACTGAAGCTCAGTAGTTTGTCACAACTGCTGAAGAGTACTTCTTCAGTAGTTGTGATATCAGTAGTTTTATATTTTTATGTTTCAGTAGTTTTGCAAAACGACTGAGAGCTTGTTCTTCAGTCGTTGTAGTTTCAGTAGTTTTATATTTTGTACTTAACATGCTGATATGTTCTCAGTAGTTGTGAACATTTCAGTAGTTTGTTAAGAATTAGTTATTTTCGTATTGGATCTGCCAGTTGTCACTTTCCGTGATAACAGCAGTGATTGTGCACTCTATATAAGGAGTGACAACCTATTGTAATCAGAGAGGAATGAGTGAATAAATGGAATGAATGATTGATTTGATTAGAAATATCTACATCTATAAACATTCCTAGAAATCAGAAATACATATTCTCCCCTATAACCGTATGCGATCTTAATGCTTACAAGTATCGATTGCTTGCTACAATTTGTCTAATTCTAGTTTGTATTCCGCTGCTTTGTATTCTGATACATCAAACTTGTGATTGCTGATCCTGTCACGAAGAGTGTCTGGAGTGATGACCACTTTTTGGACATGGACAAACGATTGAAGAGACTCTGTGTCGTTCTCCTCAGAGACCAAAGTGACGTTTGTCCAGAAGTGGTTAAGGGATGCGGCATATATGGTGGGATTTACCAGAAACGCCGTTTCGTAGGGTGATTGAACCATTAAATCAATGGCGTTATGAAACTTGGTCCAGTATGGCGATTTGGTGAGATGTGCGACACAGTTGTGTCGTGGTTTTAGTTGCATGGTCGCCATGATGAAGAGAGGGTAGAGAGTTTTTGAACGTTAGGTTTGAAAAGAGAAGATAGAAACTCTGAAGGTGGGATAAGGTATTTAAAGGGTCGGGATAGAAATCGACTGAGGGTTTTGGTGTGAGTCATCAGTTGTTGAAACTACTGATGACGTGGTATTAACCATCAGACGTTGAAACAGCTGAAGTCTCGGATTCAGTCATCAGTAGTTATAAAACTACTGAAGACAGTTTTGACTTCAGGTGATGAAACAACTGAAGACTTGGTATAAGTCATCAGTAGTTGTGAAACTACTGAAGACAGTGGTTTTGTCAGCAGTTGTAAACAGCTGAAGACTTGGTGTTAGTCTTCAGTAGTTGTAAACTACTGAGGACATGGTTTTGGCTTCAGTTGTTTTGAAACAGCAGTTGTAGAAACAACTGAAGAGAAATTACTCATCAGCTGTTTTCGTCAGTTCTTAGCTTTTCAGCTGTTTCATACTGTCCTCAACACTTACTCATAGACTTTGCATATGCTTTTCAGGTGTTTCATAGGACGTCAGTACTTATCTGTTTGTACTGATTTCAGTAGTTGTAACTACATCAGTAGTTTAGAACAATAAAGTACTTCAGTACTTGTGAGGCATTTAGCCTTCAGTAGTTATAAAACTACTGAGGGTGAAAGAGCTCATCAGTACTTATATGTGACATGGTTACCAATGATCACCAGTACTTATTACTGAGATCATCAGTAGTTGTCACTTATTCTAGCTGCAGCATACCAAGCCTTAACACCAGGTTGTGGAAAGTTGAACTATCCAAAGGCTAGTAAAAATGTCTGCAAGCTCATCAGCACTAGGCACAAACATGGGATTAATTAGACCCTTTTCAAAACAATCTCTTATAAAATGATGTCTAATTTCTATATGTTTGGTCCTAGAGTGCTGGACTGGATTTTTGACAATGCAAAGAGCTGAAGCACTATCCATTAATAACGGAGTCTTAGTCTCTGTAATGCCATAGTCCAAAAGTTGATTCTGAAGCCAGAGTACTTGGGATGTACAACTTGCAGCAGCAATGTACTCGGCTTCAGCAGTGGATGTAGCAACAGATGTTTGTTTCTTACTCTGCCAAGAAATCACAACAGTTGCCTAGGAATTGACATCCACCAGAAGTTGATTTCCTGGTCAACTTACACCCTGCATAGTCACGATCAGAGAAAGCAACTAATTTACAAGAGTGCCCAGTGGAATACCATAAACCTAGAGATTGTGTACCTTGCAAATATCTAAAGATCCTCTTGACTGCAATAGATGAGACTCTTTAGGTGCAGCCTGAAATCTACCACAAACACATGTAGCAAACATAATATCTGGTCTAGAAGCTGTTAAATACATCAAGGACCCAATCATACATCTGTAAAGTGTTTCATCAACCACTCTACCTTTCTGATCTGTGTCCAGTTGTGTGGTGCTACACATGGGGGTAGAACAGGGCTTACAGTTTTGTAAATCAGACTTTTCCAAAAGATCTTTTGTGTATTTGGACTGATGAATGAAAATTCCATCAGCCTTTTGTTTGATTTGCAAACCCAGAAAGAACTGTAATTCTCCCATGGCACTCATTTCAAACTTCTGTTGCATCAACTTTGTAAAGGCATCACACAACTGAGGATCAGAGGATGCAAAAATAATATCATCAACATAAATTTGAACAAGTAGATTATGCTGCCCAGCTTTCTTAATGAATAAAGTCTTATCAATGGAGCCTCTAGTGAAATCATTTTCCAGAAGAAAGTTTGATAATGTCTCATACTAGGCTCTAGGAGCTTGTTTCAACCCATAAAGAGCCTTATCAAGCTTATACACCCAATTAGGATGTTTATTGTCCTTAAAGCCTGATGTTGACATACATAAACCTCTTCTTTAATTTTCCCATACAGAAATGCACTTTTGACATCCATTTGAAAAACTTTAAGTTTTTGATAAGCAGCATAAGCTAAAAACAATCAAATTGCTTCCAGTCTGGCTACAGGAGTAAAGGTTTCATCATAATCAATACCTTCTTCTTGTGCAAACCCTTAAACAACCAGTCTGGCCTTGTTCTTAACAATAAGCCCATTTTCATCAGTTTTGTTCCTAAACACTCATTTAGTGCCTATTGCACACTTACCTGGAGGCAGAGGAACCAGTTCCCACACTTGCTGTTTCTTGAACTGAAGAAGCTCAAGCTGCATGGCATCAACCCATCCATTGTCCTTTAAAGCAATGTGATAATTCTTTGGCTCTTGCTGACTGATGAAGAGAACATAGAAGCAGAAATTTGACAATTGACTTCTTGTTGATACGCCAGCAGTGATATCACCAATGATTTGAGACATAGGGTGATTCTTCAGATCTTGATACACAATGAGATCTGTGCAAGTGTTTGCAGCAGGTTCAGCAGCAACAGATGGTGATGGTGAATCGTTTCCTTGAAACCAATAAGGGATGGTAATTCAAAGGATGTTGAATTTGAAGAAATCTCATCAGCATTTGTTGTGGATAGTGCTACTGGAGCTACAGGAACATCAGGTCTAGCTGAATCAGGCAGTTGATCACTAAACCTAAAGAGGTGAGTACTGCTATCATCATCATCATTAGCACCAGCGGTACCACCAGGTGGTGAACTGTTGACAGGAGCAACACCTGGAGTTTGATAAGGAACATATTGCAGTATGTCCAAATCAAATAGCTCCACAGGGCTTTGTGGAATCTTGTCCTTAGGAGATTCATTAAACTTAACATGTAGAGTCTCTTCAACCATCTTTGTTCTGCAGTTGAAGACTCTATATGCTTTGCAAGTTGATGAATAACCAACAAAGTACCCTGCATCCACCTTAGGATCAAATTTTTGGAGTTGATCCCGTTGTTGAGAATGAAACAAGGACACCCAAATGCTCTGAAGAATGAAATTAAGGGGCCAATGATGAAGAACTCATATGAAGTCTTCATCAACCTCTGATTTACTAGAACTCTACTCTGTACATAGCAAGCTGTATTGACAGCTTCAGCCCAAAAAGTCATTGGCATGCCAGAATCAGCCAACATGGACCTTGCAGCTTCAATAAGGGTCCTGTTCTTTCTCTCACTACTCCATTTTGCTCAGGAGTTCTGGGATGCTATACTGCCTCTTGATTCCCTTTGATAAGTAAAACTCATCAAGTGTGTGTTTCAAATTCAGTACCATTATCACTCCTCACACACTTAACTGGTAGGGAATACTGCTTCTCAACGTGTAACACAAAGTTCATATGGACCGTGCAGCTCATCCTTTGAATGCAAGAAGAAAGTCCATACAAATCTGGAGTAATCATCCATAATTACTAGACAGTATTTCTTCTTAGCCATACTCATCACTTTCACAGGACCAAGAGATCCATGTGAGAAGCTGTAAGCAGGCAGTGGACTTAGGTTCTTCTATGGAGGGAAATGAAGCTTTGTGCTGTTTTCCTTTTAAACAGGCAGTGCGGTTATCTTCACACTTGAACTCCTTCATTGGCAGTCCCCTTACTAAACCATGGTTTATCAGCTGATTCATGTTTTTGAGATTAACATGACCCAGCCTTCTATGCCATAGAATAGATTCTTGGGGGAAGCCTTGGAAAATAGGCAAGGATGGCCTTTGAGATCTATTTTCTTGGAAAGATCTAAGGCATACACTCTTCTGTCCTGTTGGCCTTTAGGAAGTGTTTCATCCAACCCTTATCAATCAAATTTAAAACTTTGGATGAGAGAATCCGACAGTTCTGACTGGTGAAAAGAGCAACATGGCCTTTGTCACACATTTGACTAACACTCAAGAGGTTGTACTTGAGATTTTCCACATGGTTAACATCATCAAACTTTATTTCCCCATTGGAAACAAAGCCTTTGCCGATGATGTAACCCTTTGCATCATTGCCAAATGACACAAACCCCTTCCTTCCTTGAGAGTAGTCATAAGAAGTGATCTTTTCCTGTCATATGCATGGATCCTCCACTGTCTACATACCAGATGCCTCTGAGGTATGTTGAAGAACCCTGCAAAATACAAAAATTAGTTAGATATTGAGACCCAAACCTTTTTGGTCTTGGGCCTGTTCTCATCAACAGATGGTAAACTAACATGTTTGTTGGAAACAATAGCCTGAGAGGAAGAACTGGTGAAGAAAAGGAATCCTTTGGCTTGGACCTCCTTTTCTGTGGTTTCAACATAGGAACATCTAATTGGTTAACTCTTCCCAATAATGTTGAACCATCATAACCAGCTGTGTTGATTTTGTGATAAGGCTTTCAGCTCTTGAGACACATTGGCATTGGAGTTTGATAAGTTCCTATGTTGCACCTTCTTCTTTTGAGCAATCTCAGCTGTTACCTGTTTAACCCCTTCCTTTTTGGATTTCTTTTTGGACTTAAGGGTTACATGATTTGATATTGCTGGTACAAATGTGGCTTCAAACTCAGTTTTCATTTTAACCATTTTCTCTTTACTTTCCTCTTTATGTTTGAGTTTGATCCCCTCTTGTACCAACAATCATCTGTAAGATGATTGAACAAACCACATACTTCACATGGTTTCTTCTTCATCTTATGATGATCATCAACTAAAGAGGATGAAACTACTGAAGACTTGCTCTTCAGTACTTTAGAAGCATTATTTGCTTTCTTGACTTCCTCTTTAGTAGTCTTCAAACTCTTTCTACCGACAGTTTTCTTCTCTTTAGTGCTGTCATTAGTTGGAGTTTGAACTTCAGGTGTTAAATCTTGCTCTCCAGTCCTTTCAGGACTTCAGAAATAACTCCTGAGTTGATCATCTCTTTTATCATGTGAGTGTCAGCAGTAGAACCATCAATATCAGCTGATGGGTTCTGAGAGGGCTTAGTGCTGACTTCAACTTTTGATGATGCTCTATCAAAAGGTGAATCACATGATGAGGTGGATTGGTTATTGCTTTCTCCATCAGATTTCACTTCTGCTCTTGAAGCAAAATCTATAGGAGGAGCAGTGTGATTGTAACCAATACCAAACTTCACATTGGAAGCAGATTGCTTACTAAGAAGCATTTCAAAACCTTTGCATGATTGTACCCATCGATCACACTCTACCTGGTGACTGCAAGGGTTTCTTTTAGATTTCTCTGGTCATCCAGAATAACCTCTAGCTTAGACTTTTCATCATTTAGTTGGCATTTAAGCTTATAAATCTCATCATTTTTACAATTAAGAGCAGACTCAAACTCAGCTTTTCTTTGGAAATGGTTTTCTCAAGCTCAAGTTTTTGATTTATTAATGCTACATTTGCCTCTCTAATTGAGACAAAAGCAGCAATACATGATTCAGAACATAACTTGGCTTTAGCCTCTGAAGATACCTGATTACCTGTGAAGATGATGCATTTGAGCAGGAACCCTCAGTAGACTCCAGGGCCATGAGAGCCAGATTCCCAAAAGGACTGTCACCACCATGTTGACCAGCAACTGTGAACAGTTGTTCATGACTAGACATGTCATCCGGTAAACTGCTCCAGTCAACACCTCCAGGGGTGAAGAAGCTGTGTTGTTGAGGTTGAGGAGGTTGATGAGATTGAGATGGTTGAGGTTCTGGTAGTGCATGAGGTTGTGGTACTATAGGAACTTGAACTTGATTTGACTGTGGCATGTAATAACAAGGGTAAGGATATGGCATTTGACCATGAGGAACAAAATATGCAGGAGATTGTGGTTGAGAATGATGACTAGAATTGACAGATGTTGCCCTCTGTGTTGTTGACTATTGCCAGGAAAGTCACAAAAGGTGCAGAGGAATTAGATCCAGATGATCTGCATTCTCTAGCAAAGTGTCCAAGCCGGTGGCATTTGTGACACTTCAACTTACTCTTGTCAAAACCAACTTTGGTTTTGCCAGAGAGTCCTGCGAACTTTCTTCCAGTTCTTTTGTAGAACTTCTAAGATCTGATATTTATCAAGGCCATTTGGCTCAAAATATTCATCTCTTCTAAGTCATCATCAGCAATCCCCTTGAGATCATCCATGATGAAGCATAGATTGTCATTATTACATCCAGTAAACTGACTATCAACACTTACAAATGCAGAATCAGAAGTGTTTGAAGAGAAGTCAATATGCTCATCATACTGGCATTCAGATGAAGCATATTCTAACTCATGACCAACCAAGGCAGTGTTGCCTGGTACAAAGTCTTCAGTGAGCTTTCCAGATGAAGACAATTTTCGTTTCTGTTCTATCTCTCTCTCAAATGTGAGCAATTTCCCATGGAGTTGGGTGAGAGATAGTTTGTCCAAATTTGCATAGGAGCGTAGGACAATAGTGTATGTGTCCCATCTCTCAGGCAGTGATCTGAGAAATCTGTTATTCATCTGGCTATTGGTGTACTCATGTTTGACCATTTTTAATTCAGAGATCAAACAAGAGAACCGCTCGAACTGTTGAGTCAGTGTCTCACCCTTCCTATGAGAGAATGTCTCATATTGTTGGGCAAGGATTTCTCTATTATTTTCCAAGACCTCATCTGTTCCTCCAAATTGTTCTTTCAAGACATTCCAGAGGTCATGGGCAGTTTCATGATGCATTAGCCCAAAGTAGATTTCATTAGGCAGTGCCATGGCCAGAATTCCATGGGCTTTTACATCAATCTCAAACAACTTCTTATCCTCATCTGAGTATTGCTCCCTCCTCTTCGGAACCATTGGATTGGTTTCCGGGTTATTCACCATAGGCTTGTGTGGACCATGTACCACTGATGTCCAACAACCTGTGCTGTTAACAGACAGATGATGGAGCATTCGTTGTTGCCATATGTTATACTCATTCCTAACCAGCATTGGAGGCTTGGTTGAGGAACCAGTATTGTGAGGATCATTGGAAGGAGTAGTTATTTTGAGTCCAAATACAATTTAATTCAAGCTTTTAAAATTTTTTATAAAGACCACAACAGACTCAATGAAAACCAAGAGAAAATCTCAGGATGATTGACCAGAAAACACAGAAAATTCAATCTCTATAACCGTTTCTTGCAAAACACAAAAATGCTAATTCAATCAAACTTGGATCTTGAATAGCAGTTTCAATGATCAATTATTAGATCGATCAATGATTAACCTGCTCTGATACCATTTGTCAGGATCAGTGATCACAAGTTTGATGTAATGGAGCGTAGCATAACGAAATAAGAACAAGACTTAGACAAATTGTAGCAAGAGTTTGATACTTGTATGCATTAAGAACAAATACGGTTATAACGAGAGAATATATTTTTGTAACAAGGAATGTTTCAATAATATCGAATATTTCTGATCAAATCATTCATTTATTATATTAGGTCGACACTCCTTATATAGAGTGCAATCGCTGCTGTTATCACGGGTAAGTGACAACTGGCAGATCTATTACAAAAATAACTAACTCTTAACAAACTACTGAAATATTCACAACTACTGAGAACATATCAGAGTGTTAAGTACAAAATAAGAAACTACTGAAACTACAATGACTGAAGAACAAGCTCTTCAGTCGTTTTACAAAACTACTGATAAATATAAAACTACTGATGAGCACAACAACTGAAGAAGTATTCTTCAGCTGTTGTGTCAAACTACTGAAAGGTAAACCGTCACAACTACTAAAGAAGACCTCTTCAGCTGTTGTGACAACGTCTGATACTTTGGTCTTCAGCACTTGTGTCTTCAGACTTTGTCTTCAGCACTTGTCTTCAGACTTTGTCTTCAGCACTTGTGTCTTCAGACTTTGTCTTCAGCACTTGTGTCTTCAGACTTTGTCTTCAGCACTTGTGTCTTCAGACCTTGTCTTCAGCACTTTTCTTCAGACTTTGTCTTCAGCACTTGTCTTCAGACTTTATCTTCAGCACTTGTCTTCAGACTTTGTAATCAGCTGTTGTCTTTAGCTGTTGTGGTCTTCAGTAGTTGTTGTGACGTCTGTGGGACTTAAAGGTTTTTCTGATCCGGCTCATTGGTTCTTTTGGTCCAACAGAAACCCCTTTTGAGGGGAGATTCGACCGCCCATAAAGGGACCATAAGGCCTTGCCTTGGTCTTGGTTATTTGCATGCTT
Organism: Flaveria trinervia; assembly: GCA_025506515.1. Lineage (NCBI taxonomy): Eukaryota > Viridiplantae > Streptophyta > Magnoliopsida > Asterales > Asteraceae > Flaveria > Flaveria trinervia. The sequence goes on along the minus strand of CM046450.1, from coordinate 77,372,775 downwards.
TTCTCCTCAATTACACTCCATCTTTGTAGAACACTCCTCTCTAAAAGACATCATAAGAAACCTCAAAAATCCAGCATTATATTCGGGTTTTGAAGAGCTGAAATCAGCTTGTGATTTGGTTTTTTTTTGAGGAACAAACAAGAAGCAATCCTTGGTGGAGCATCCTAACAGCAAGGTGTTAGAAAGGTTTGTGGGTATCATCCCTTTAGGGCTCCTACTTTGTAGTCTTGGCTTTCAAACATCATCATCTTGCCCTTCAATCCACGATTCTAAAGGTAGCTTATGTGGTTGATTTTTGTTTTTGATAGTATGTTTTCCATATAAATAGATCCTTGTCTTGGGTTTTGTTTTAACAAGTATATATATGTTACATATACTCACGTTTTTGACCTTATCTCCGCTGCGTTTTCATAATAAAATGGTTAATATGACTTTGGTAATGTTCTACAAAACCCATCAAATAAAGGTGGATAATCATAGACAATGAATAAATCAAGGTCAAGTGTGTTCTAGGTCAGTGATATCACAGCAAAGGAGACACAAGATTTAGGATAGACAATGAGTGTTTTTGACAAATTTATCAACTCACTTACTTTTCCAATTCTTGGATTTATTGGGGTAGATTTAGGTATGACATGATGTAAAACATACACAGACTAAGAGAGCTCAACCATCATCATGATATGCAAGAAAGAACACATACACAACTTATTACCTGAAACATGTATATCACCAGAGTTCATGTTACTTAGTTAATAGAGGATGATCATGGATAACCAGTTGATCATATCTCACTATTCATTTGAATAGTTTGTGCACATTGGCATCTTTTTCATCAAAAAGAGAATCTAGGTCTGTAATCACTTACAACAGAGGATATCTCAGCACTTCAGGTCTATGATCACTCATAACAGAGAAGTGAAATGATGCTTGTAACAGATCTCATGATTTCACATAGTATTAACATGTGTGAGAGGTGTAACTTAACAAACATTCAATCTGATAAGATAAAACAACTCAAAAGTATTCAGATGAATACACACAAGCATGTATGTTTGGTTTGATCACAAGAATTTACTTTTTCAGCATAATAGTCAGATATTGTCTACACAGCATATCTGATCATGTCTAGGCTTTATTAATGAGTGAAGTATGCAACTGATCTCACTAATGTACTATCATTTCTCACATGTTGCAAAACATAATCCTTTCTAAAAGACTCTATTTTTGAAGTTTTGAAATATATTTTTGTATTTGATTTTTCTATGGAAAACAAGAATATCACACACAAAATATAAACAGGCAATTAACAATGAGAGTATAACTTATTATGATCTTTTGATTTAGGGAGATCATATATGATTTATAAGACCAATTGATTCTACTAAATACTCAAACCGTCCTGGTAGGAAGGCTTTAGTAAATAGATCTGCCAACTGTTTTTCTGTTGCAATTGAATCAAAATGATCAATCCCTTTTTAGAGTTATCTCTGAGAAAATGATATCGAATTTTGATTGTTTTGTTTTTGAGTGTTGAACAGGATTAGCTGTTATGAACATAGCAGCTGTGTTGTCAATGTAAATTGGTGTTTTAAGAAAATTAAACCCATAGTCCAGTAATTGATTTTGCAACCAAAGGATTTGAGAACATCCTGCTGATGCAACAATGTACTCAGCTTCTGCAGTTGAAACAGAGACATTTGTTTGTTTCTTACATTGCCATGAGACTAATCTGGGACCGAGAAATTGACATCCACCCGAAGTAGATTTTCTATCTTGACAACAACACCATAATCACTATCTATATATCCATGTAATTCAAAGTTACCCTCGTAAGGATACCAAAGCCCTAAGGCTAGTTTACCTTTGACATACCTAAATATCCTTTTGACAACAATTAAGTGAGATTCTTTTGGGTCTGATTGATACCTGGCACATACACAAACAACATACATAATGTCTGGTCTAGATGCAGTAAGATACATCAAAGAACCAATCATTGATCTGTATAACGTTTGATCAATAGATTTTCCTTTTGGATCAGGTTCAATCTTGTGTTACATCTGCTGGAGTTCGTATAGACTAACAGTCTTGCAACTTAAATTTCTTCAAGAGTTTGTCAACAAACTTCTCTTGATTGACGAAAGTTCCATCGTCAGTTTGCTTGACTTGAAGTCCAAGAAAGAAATTAATCTCTCCATAGAACTCATTTGGAATCGAGATTTCATGATTTCTTCAATTCATTGCACAACTTTGAGCTTGTAGAACCAAATATGATATCATCAACATACACTTGTACACATAAAAGATCATTATTATCCTTCTTTATGAATAAATTTGGATCAATTTTCCCTCTTGTGTATCCATGTTGGATTAAGTGTTGTGATAATGTCTCATACCAAATTCTAGGGGCTTGATGAAGTCCATACAAAGCTTTACTCAGCTTATACACTCGATGTGGAAATTCTGCATCCTTAAAGCCTGGAGGTTGCTTCACAAACACATCGTCAGTGATAGGACCATATAAAAATGCACCCTTTACATCCATTGATACACCTTAAATTTCATGAATGAGGCATAAGCCAGGAAAACTCGAATGGATTCAAGTCTTGCAACTGGTGCAAACACCTCATCATCTATCCCTTCTCCTGTGTGTATCCTGTGCAACAAGTCTTGCTTTGTTCCTTATTACTATACCATGATCATCAGTCTTATTTCTAAACAACCATTTCGTGCCTATAACATTTTCTCCTTCAGGTAAATCCACTAAATTCCACACTTCTTGTTTGCAAATTGAAGTAATTCTTCTTGCATAGCTTCTATCCAACCATTGTCCTTTAATGCTTCGGTAACATTTTTAGGAACAATTTGAGACAAAAACAAGAGTATAAGCACAAGTTTACTTGTTCTGATTTACTCCTTGTTGTTCTCTCATTCAATGGACCAATAATCTGAGAAATTGGATGATTCTTTTGAATACGAGATGTTAGAATCTCATCACATTGAATATTAACATCCAGATTTGTTTGGTTTAAGTTGGAGAGCTTATGTACCAAGTTAGAAGAATGTGGATTGAAGTTTGGTACTTGAGTCGGTGAATTGACAAAGTAATCAAAGTTACCTGTATCAACTACATCACCAGAGATGGATGATGTTCCAGACTCAGGTATCACAAACTCATTACCATCACTAGGAAAAGGTTGTGATCCTTCCTGATCAATTGAGACTGAATGATCTGAAACTGTATTTTCATGGTTTTGTATTGATGAATCCTTGACAAATGATAAAAATGGGTAGTCAGAGCTTGAATCAACTAGGTCATCAGAATCTGAATCCTCACTGAAAGATCCAAGATCTCCTCTTGAGTTCTTCTTACCTGTAGAATCAAGACAATTTGGTTGATCAAACAAGTTAGATTGAAAAGAGTTTGATAATGAATCTAAGTCAAATAACCATGCAAGACCATTTGAAACCGGTGGAAAAGAATTTTCCAAAAATTTAACGTTGAATGTTTCAAGGATTACATTTGTCCTAGAGTTGTAAACTCGATAGGCTTTTGAAACAGATGATATCCAACGAAAAATCCATTATCAGATTTTGCTTCAAATTTTCCTAATTGATCACTTGAATAAGAATCATAACAGGACAACCAAATGATTTAAAAAAGTTTATGTTTGGTTTCCTGCCAAACATTAGCTCATATGGAGTTTTCAATTTATCTTTCACGATTAAGATTCGATTCTGAACGAAACACGCAGTTGATATTGCTTCATCCCAAAAAGTTATAGGAATTTTTGCATCAGCTAACATAGAACGAGCAGCTTCATTAGTGTTCTATTTTTCCTTTCAGCAACTTTATTTTGTTGAGGAGTTCTGGGAGCACTAAACTGATGAGCTATCCCTTTCTGAGCACAAAACATTTCAATGTTAGCATTTTTGAATTCCGTTCCATTATCACTTCTTATTATTTTCACTTTATAGTCTAATTGATTTTCAACTTTAATGATAAATTCTTTTAGTAAATCAGCTCTTTCAGATTTGGCATAAAGAAAGAAAATCCATGAAAATCTTGTGTGGTCATCAATGATAACTAAACAATATGATTTTCGTTCAATACTCTTGACGTTTGTTGGTCCAAAAAGGTCCATATGTAACATCTGAAGAGGTTTGGATGTTGAGTTTATAGGCTTGGACTTATAAGACGCTCTGTATTGCTTTCCCTTCAAACATGCTGAGCAGTGATCATTTGTTGCAAACTTCATATATGGAAGTCAATGACATGATTCCCTGCTACAATATTGTTCATATTCTTGAAATATGAATGACTGAGACGTCTATGCCAAAGCTGGCTTTCATCATTTGATGCCTTGGCAATTAGGGATGTGTTTTAGTTGAAGGATCAACTTGAGACATATCCAATTTGTATACATCTCTGTCTCTCTCAGCTGTAACAGTCACCCAATCTTTGCTTATTTTGAAACCTGGCTTCAAAACATAATAGAATATGATTTGTCACATATTTGAGATACGCCTAAAAGATTAAAGTTCAACTGTGAACAGAAGTTGACTTTATCAAAGCTTATTATCCCATTTGATATTGTTCCTTCTCCGGTTATTTTTCCTCCAGCATCACCACCAAAGGCGACTTGAGTTCCATCTATTGACTTAAAGTCTTGTAACAAGGCAATATTGCCTGTCATGTGCCGACTACACCCACTATCCACATACCATGTATTGATTGGTCTTTTTAGGAGCACCTGCACTACAAGAAAGTTAAGTTGAGATATCTACCCAAGTCGAGATGGTCTTGGGCTTTCCAAATTTATCAACAATTGTAAATTTTTTATAATGAAGATTATTCAAATCAGGTTTATTTTTGATGAATTTACCAATTTTATTTTGAAAATTGTTTGCTTTATTTTAAGAACATTCATATCATTTAATTGATCATCTTTTGAAATGTATTGATGACTAACATTTTTATTAGTCATCCTTACAGATCGTGGTATGAAATTTTCTTGCATGTTATGTTTTGATCTCACATAATTGTTCTTGGAAAAGATCTCAAACCTAAAGTAGATTGATTGATGACTTTTTGAAATCCATTATTTTGATTTCTCAAATATTGTTGATTAACAAATCCTTTGCTCATGTTTAATTTTGCAAAGTTTCTAGTGAGAGATCTATTTCTAAGTAACAATTGCAGTATGTGAGTCTTTTCATCACAATAAGTACAATATTTGTTAAAATAACAATCTGTTGTCGAATGATTTCTCATGTCACATATTGATAGTACTTGTTGAAGTAGCACTTAGCAGCATTATGATTTTCATATCACAAATTTGACAGTACTTTTATGGAGTTAAAAATAGCTTTTTGTTCACTTTTGACATTAACACAATGTTTGATTTTGGTGTCAAATAGTTAAATGTTGTCTTCCATTTTTCACAGTTTGATTTTGTGTCAGATTATTATTCATTTGTTTAACATGAACTTCCTTCTTGAATGTATTAGGAACAAATCTTTTTGCTACAGCGGAAGTCTTTGAATCTGAACTATATTTCAGATCAGAGTTTGATTTGTTCATAATATTTGCTTTATTATTTGGAAGAGAATTCATATTTAACATACCTACTACACAAATTTTATCGGTTTAAGTTTTGATGTTTGATATGTTGCTTTAATCAAAATTTTTGAACTTTTGTTTTGTTCAGATGCCTTTGCTGATTTCTTTCCTTCTTTGATTCTTTGATTTAGAAGAACTTGGTTTATTTTCAGATTGAACATCATCAGAAGAAGATTCCTTTTCTGATTGACTTTGTTCAGATTGATGGTGTTTGAATCTTCTGATTTTCCTATCTGTTGTTTATCGTTGTTTTGGACTTTCACTTCTTCTATTACATCATGAATTTGATATGAAATATTTTGTTTTGGTTGTTTTGGTTCATATGATTTTATCTTGATTGGATGACCATTTTTTATTTTTTCTTGATCTTTTTCCACAAACACTTGAACATTTTCTTTTTCTTCTTCTGCTTCTTGTTTTTTATCTAGAAGACTTTAAGTTTAGCTTTATTTTCAGAGAATGATCATGAGTATTGAAGTTCTTTGGTAGTGTGTTGTAATAGATTCAAGCATAGGTTCATGAGTGAACCTAACCCTGTTTTTTGTTTATCTTTCCTTTCACTAATCAGTTTTTCTAATATCATTTTTGAACTTTTTACTTTTGCCAGATCCATTTGAGTAGCAGCATGTGCTATTTTTTCCTGTTCAAGATTCTTGGTCATCTCTTCTAATTGTTTAGAAACAATTTCTAAATCTTTTATTGTTTTGTTCCATTAAGTTTGGAGAAAGATAATCTTTTGATCTGCAGTTTTATGATCAGATTTAAGTTGGTTATGCATAGATTCTTCTTGTTTTAGCTTTTCACAGATTTTGAATGAATAGTTTCTATAGTGTTCAACATGTTCATATCATGATTTGGTGCAAAGTTTTTCTCTCTCACTTCTAACAGGATTTCAGGAAATTTTGGAACTGTGGTTTCAGTTTTTGAAGTTGAATAGTCAACCTTTGGTTGATCAGACTGTGCCATTAGAGCTACTTCCTTTGTATCCTACTTAGGATCAGACTTGTCGCTCCAATCATAGTCATCATCTTCTTCATCACTTTCCACTTTGGGTCATAGTTTTCTGACTAATCTTCTCCCTGAATTTCTACAATAAGATAAACTTGATGTTAACTCATTGTAAACTGATCTGCATATGCACTCTAATCATAGCCATCTTTTATGCTGACTACTAGAGCTTTCTTTGTTTCATCAGATGATTTGGTTTCATCTTTAAGCTTTGGCATAGGAAGACTTTGATAAGGCTTTTGAAAAGTCTTCTAAGCTTGTTGAAACCTTTGATTGCTTGAGCTTGATTGAGCACTTCCTCTATTATTCCTTGGAGCTTTGCATTCTCTTGAGAAGTGTCCATAACTGTTGCAGTTAAAACATCTAGCTTTTGACTTGTCAAATTCAACAGTCTTGTTTGCACTTGGATTGTATTTCTTGTTGACATAAGAATGTTTTTGAGTCCTGTAGGCAATCATCACCATCTGCCAATTCAGGTCCATCTCTTCAACATCTTCAGGATCCATCTCAAATAAACCTGCAAAACAAAATCTAGTTGAGTTAATGGCTACCTTGATATGCTTGAAAACTGGCCATAAATGCGTGAATGTAGTTTTGGACTCTTCATCCTCTAATAGGATATTAATCACATCTTTAACTTTGCTAGATTTAGCAGAGTTAGATGATAAAGAAGTCTCTGTTTGAATATTTGATGATTGGGACTGTGGTTTAGGAGGAGATTGAGAATGAGACTTAGTTGTATGACCCAAAACCCTAAACCCTAAATGATAAGTCAGTGAAAAATCCTGCTCCAACAAATAGATCTCCCTCTTCTTCAGAACGTTTCTCACTCTTTACCATGAATGCATTCTCTATAGTGATTGCACAAGAAGCAACAAACTGATATTGAGACATTGATGCTGCTCTATCATTGTTCCTTGAGCTTTCATCAATCTCCACTGATTCTTTTTTTGCAATAAGAAGATCTAGATCCATTGGAAACTTCTCAGTATGCTTTAGTGGGTTACAGTTTGTTTCCATGATGATGGTAAAGCATTGAGTATTCTGAGATTTAAATCTTCAAGATCAGGTTTGATACCAGCTGTTGACATCTCAGTTATAAGTTGAACAAATCTGTTCATCATCTGATTTATTGTCTCTCCAGACAAATGTGAAACAATTCTAATTGTCTTTTCAGCTTTTGTTTCTTTAGATTTTGAATCTCCTTACCTCCTTCACAATTGATCTTCAATGCTTTATATAGTGTATATCCAGTTTGATATGCATCAAGCCTTGTAAGAACTTCCAAAGGTAGTCCTTTACACATCAATGAATAGGCTTTAATATCATTCTTAACTCTTTTTCAGATCATCTCCTTGAAGATCATCTTCTGGATAAGGTTCTGGAGAATCTTTAGTGTACACAAACCTCTGTCAGGCCCATCAGTAATTATGGAATGTATGGTCCTTTTTCTATAGATTTCCAAGATCAGTGTCAATGGAATTAAAATGCTGTTTTAGCCTAAGAGACCAATTTTTGAAATCAACTCTATTTTTAAGTTTTGGAACTCTGTTTTCAGAATCTTCTGATTTCATCATTCTTATATTTTTGTTGTTTTAGATTTTGAATTTAAGAAATAAATGCAAAATTTTTGAAAAATTTCTAAGTATCAAGATGATATGTCTAAACAGTGGTTATACTCCCAAACAGTTGATGCACCTGAGTTGAGAAATCTAAGGGAATGCCTTAGAAAATTTTCCAAATGTCTAAGGATTTATGCGTCTGAAAGGTTTCAAGCGACTAAACAGTTGTCAAACGCCTGAATAGTTGTCAAGCGCCTAAACAGTTGTACTTTTTCTCAACAAGTCCGAGATTCTTCTCTTCAACAGTATTCAAACGACTAACTAAAAACGTCTACATGGTGTTAATGCGCCTAACACTTAGACAAATTTTCCAGTCAATCTCAGCTCATGCGACACATTCATCATTTTCATATGAATGTAACAAACTCAAATCTTCTGAATTCTTCAAATGTTGATGAATTCGATTGAAACTTTCCAATTAAGTGAGTTTTATGCCGATAAACATTCTTCTAATATCAATTTCATTCAATTTCAACAACAAATCACTCAATTTTGAGATTTTCAGTTCGAAAACTTCAAACCTTTTTCGAACAACAAATTCAACAAATTGACTTGAATTTGATGAATTGAACTGCTAATTGTGCTTCAAATCATGTTTCTGATGATGAAACACAACTGAAATTCACAAATTTTCAATTGAATTGTATCTCAATCACAGATTCAGTGAGACTTTTGAGGTTTTCAAGTTCGATAAACTTGAAAAATCAATCACTAACAGCTTACCAATACCATTTGATAAGATCAAATGAATCAATATGTGATAATTTGTGAACACAATTCAATGAAAATCACACAAAGTAATTAAATCAAAACAAGATATCAACAAAATTCAAGTTTTCAATAATATCAAGCTAAGACAAATACAAGTATGAAAGCAGGTTCGAATCTCTTTATATCTACCTGCAAGACTAAGCTATTTATACTGAAAACAAAAAGTAAAGGAACTAACTAATTACACAAATAGTCCCTATACTATTACAAAATATTAAAAGACAAATGAAGACAACATGTTAATCTTTCTTAGAGCACTTAACAATTAACGATATACAACCACATTTTACCATCAAGGTATCTGATGAAACCTTCAAAGCGTCTACTCCATTCTCAAAAGTTTTTAGGGGTGATGATAGGTGCTTTAGTCATCGTCCCCATCTCAACTTCAGATTTCTGAATAAGGGCCATTTTAGAGTGTGGTGAAGGAAGGAGTGAAAACAAGTTGATTTGGATGGTAAGATCACACAATCAAGAGCATAAAAAGCTCTGATACCTATTGCAAGATTGATATCTGTCATTAAACACTTGGTTTTCTCTCAAACTCACTTGTACTCACATAGTTCTGATGAAGTAGAATCTCTCAAAGAGTTGATTATAATATACTAAGTAACTTAAGAGCACAAAGAAATAACTTTCAAGGTACTTGTATATATTACTTCTCAACTCAAAGTTTACAAGACTCGTACAAGCATGATACAAGAGTTACAATGAGAAACTATATATATTATCACCTACAACCGGTTATACTTTGATACCAGCTAGAATCCTATAACTAAGGCAGATACTACACAGCTATAGTTAAGGTATTTTAGATAATGTCTTATCTAAGATATGGTAGTCATGATATGTTCATGACTTACCTTTTGTCACCAACTACACTTAGCAACGGTCAACTACATGGTCTTTTGAGAAAACGCCCTGCAGTATTAGAGGTCTGCAATGGAATATCAGAGAATCATACATATGTCCACCGGTCCATAGCAGCATCTTTAGAAGGTTAATTGGCTTCGGAAGAACAAGTTCTTCCGAAGCCTTTTATACTTCGGAAGAGGCTGTTTCTTCTGTGGCTTGAGGATTTCTTCTTCGGAAGTCTTGAACTTCGGAAGATAAGACTTTGTCTTCAGAAGTCTTGAACTTCGGAAGAGAAGACTTTGTCTTCAGAAGTTGGAGCTTTTCCTTCAAAAGATGATCTTGCACTTTTTCTTTGGAAGAACTGCATTTCAATCGAAAGTCCATACTTAGCTTCAGAACTCCTTAATATGTTGCACCAAAAATAGTCTAAGTGTTTGGTTTTGGTTGCACCAGCCTTTCAAGATCCAACACTTCTATTGATCGAGTTTTTCATTGGTCCAGATGGGTGCCCATCAAGACTAATGTGTTCGCTTGGAGAGCCATGTCTAACCAAGTTTCATCCAAAGCCTAAAACGTGGTATGGTAAATAAAGTTATTTGTTCTGCTTTTAGATTTTATGAGGAGAATGCGGATCACATTTTGTAGCTCATATGGTTTGGGACTCGATTATCACTTGGATTAAAATGCCGAGATCTAAAATCACCTTAGTGGAACTTCTTCTTCATGAAGTTAGCTACCTCCTCGAGTCGAGTGGTTCCCAGAGTCTAATTTATGCCATTTTTCTAATTTGGTTGTGGTGCATCTGGAATGGCCAAAATGAGAGGACTTTTAACAACAAAAGAAAAGGTGCGTTCGAGATTATAGGCGACATCAAAACCCTTTCCTATCTTTGGATTAAAACTAGAAGAAAGGTCGGGAATCTAGATTGGAAATTATGGTATAAATTTAACCTTTAACTTCTTGTAGTTTCTCTCACTAGCTTCTTGCTAGTTTTTGTTGAATTTGCTAGTTAAAAAAATAATAAAAATAAAAATAAACATGTCAGTTGACTCTAACTTTGAGCTTGAGTTGGCTTTCACTTTAAGGTAACCTTGTTTTGATAGATGACTTTGATTAATACCATTGACTTTGATTAGACTTTAACCTTGATTAGTAAATTGGACTTATGACATCATGTGACATACATAGGTATGTTTGATACAGGCACTAAAGATTTGAGTTGGACACTTAGATGTATGGATAATTTAAGGGAATAATCAAATAGAGTTGATATGTTACTTATATACCGTAAATTAGACTATTGTTTATAACTCGCTAAACACGAAGAGTCACATAAAAAATATAAAGAAAGAAATTTAATATTGAATATGGCCTAAAGTTCCTAAAGATGAAATTAATTCAATCTAAAGATATCAACTAAAGATATCAAGCCTTTAGCGATTTAAAATCTCACAAAAATTTTTCATAAAACTTTAAAAAAATGAATACGCGAGTTACAGGCGAAGGAAACGATAGGAACAAAGCAATAAAAGAAAAATGGGTCGTGGGCACAAGGGGTCCTTCCTTGGCCCTTGTCACTGTCAAAAATCGTGGGGGGGGGGGGTCCCTTATGTTTTCCACACCTCACAGTTTCATATTTTATATCTTGCTATCTATAGAAACAATACCCTAGCCTCATCCTCTCATCATCATCATTATAGATCACACATATCCCTTCTCCAATGCTTTTTATGTGTCTCAAGCAATCAAGTGTTGTCCTTAGTGAGACATTGATCATCTATGAATTCTAGTAGGATTTTACGTTTCACTTTAATGATTTGATGATCATTTGATCAAGTTATTGAGTTTTTCACCTTTTATCCTTGAATCATTATCTAATAATATCTTTTTGGCATATTCATGGCTGATCTTGAGGTTTTTGCAATGTGCTGATCAATTCATCGAGATATTGGTAAACCATAGCCTAGTTTGTGGTTTTCGTTCATGTATGATATTTTGTTTTGTTGTGATCTATAGTTTGATGGTTCGTGTGACCAATCTTGGGGTAAGAATGACCTAAAACATGAAAAATACAAAAATAAAGTACTCTTAATCAAAAGGCATGAAACCGAATTGTTACGACACCTAAAATAAATTTGGAGAACTAACCAACAAATTAGACATCGCTTAATGGATTCACATAGGTTTGATGATGGATTATGGTAAAATTTAGTACCTTGGTCAAAAGAAATATTATGATATGTTATTGAAAGGTTTTTGGGTAAAAGCGCTAAGAACTAACAAAAACCGGTGCCGCAACGATTAGGAAACGAAATTCATAGAAATTTGAGAGAAAACTTGTGTCAACTTAACATGTCAAGACTCGTCATAAAGGATCAATTTCCAACCTAATTGGTCTCACTTTTAGTTGACAACTTTTGGACCTCCAATTGTGAAAAAAAATTCAAAGGTCTAATTTGAAAAATATTGGCAAAATGTTGGTATGTGTAACAAGGTCATATTTCCCTCATAGTTTATCCAATTAAAGTGATTCTTCTTCTGGAAGTTAGTTTAAGTGTTAGCTTTCAATACCACTGAATTTGTGTCCTTTTGTTGTCTCTTCGACCTCTATGTAGCTCTTGCAAGATCAATGTGCATACAGCTCAACAAGCTGAAATATTAAGTTAAATATGCAGACTTGAACATCAAAATCCTAAATGACGAAAATCAGTTAGTAAACTTATTTAGGGTCAAACATAAGACGTTTAGTTACTATAAACTCATAATTGAATAACAATATTAGGAACATACATTTACTACTATAAATCCTAAGATTAAGTTATATGGTTGATGATTAAGGACGTGATTAAGCTGATTAAAACAAAGTATTGATTAGCTTAAATAAATTGTAATTCGACTTTGTCGTACATTGTAGTTCGTTTGTGACTTTCGGGCTTTAGTTTCATACTTCCTAAATAGAATTGAGTTTCTTGAGCGCTTTTAATATATGTTTTACTTAGTGGAAATGCTTGCTCAAATGTTTTTAAACAATGATGTGACTATATTTTTTCTTTTGACTTATGTTTGCTATTTGGGTAATAAGATTGAGTTTGGATCTCTTGCATTAGAAAGTTTTTGCTCTTAAGTAGCCATGTCTTTTTATAACCTTTTAACTCTAGTTTTGGTGCCGTGAAAAGGTATTGCTAGTGCTAGCGGGTTGACACCCCCACCTTTGTTGTTAGTGTTGGATTACGTACGGGTTCAATTATGTCATATTAGCAATTGGTACTTGTAAGAGTTACACCTTAGACAACGATTTACAAACTCATTTTATTTAATAATTGGCATTTACAAACTAGATCGGGTTTAATTATTTATAAAATTATAAATTATTTATGCAGGACCTATAAAAGGGGGTTATGCACTTTTATAACACACAACACAATTGAAGAGAGTTCTTTAGAACACTTAACAGATCAAATACGAAACTGGTTAACTAATGTAAGAGATGCTAAGAACACAAGTAAATGTGAGATAAAACAAGATAGCAAACACACACATATTTGGTTTTTAAGAATTCTGTATATTGCTTCTCAAGTTCTATTAGAAAGTGTTACGAAAGCATAATGGAAGTTACAAGTACTTGAGATACATATACTACATCCTAAAGCTGACCATACTTTGAAATCTAGTTGGATACATAAGACAGACAACAAAATCAAATGTAGAGTCAAAAGGCAGATTGCCTTTTGACTTGTGACTATGACATGCCACAGGTCACATCCTAATATATTATAAAAAGGATAAATTACATAAAGTAAAAAGCTCAGACTCAAGACCTCAATGTACAGTTTACCAAAAGCATGGACCTTTTCACCAACTTGTGAAAGTTGGTGAACCAAACAGAGTTGCAGCGGAAAGGTTGTCGAGCTTTATGGAAAAGTACATCAAATAATAGCATGTATATAAAATTCTTTAGAAGAAATCTGTGTTCATAAACTGGCTTCGGAAGACTTTGTCTTTAAAGCTTCGGAAGATTTCATATTTGGCTTCGGAAGATATTAGTCTTGGCTTCGGAAGATTTTACACTTAGAATATTTCTCATGTAAGATGTAAAACTTCCGAAGCATTTCTACCTCAGTATTTTAGTGAATGCATGCAGAGAGACTTTCGATGCTATGAATGTTTTGACTACATTAGACTTATTGGAATCCTTACAAACTCCTCCTAGGCTGATGCTACCAAAGCATTTGAAGATCTTTATTAGTTGACAGTCCTCATCATGATGATGACCATGCCCTTCTTCATTCGATGGTCAGGATCACTCAGACTTTCATAGTATCTACTCATCTCAAATAGATCATGCAAAGGTAGGTTGAATAGATCTTACCATGTGTATTCATTCACACCACCTTTATCTCTGATCACATGCCATCTTTCTAGATTAGTTGTGAAGGTCCAAGATAAGATTGGTCTCTCAAAATCAAGAGGAGCCACTTGAATTGATGTTTATTGGGCTGCCTTTTCATACACTTCCTCAGTTTGATCTGATTCACCCTAAGGTATTGAGGTGGATGGTTTAGACTTCTTCTTCTTCTTCTTTGCCTGTGGTTTAGAAGTCATCCTCTTCCTCCTCTTTGATGATATTAATTGAGAAGACTGGTCTGCAACACCTTGTTGATCAGTTTTGTCTTGCTCAGTTGGGTGTTCCTCCCTCATAGGTTTAGAAGGAGAGGGAGTTTGACCCGGCTGTGGATTAGAAGATGAAGCTTGCTGAGGCTTAGTAGGAGGTTCAGGTTGTGTTGTCTTAGGTTGTTCAACCTTGACCTCCACTTCAAGAAGAACTTCACTTGGAGGGGAGTGTAAGTCAAGTAACTCTTCTATTTTGATCTTCTGCTTGATTACCCTGATGTGCTCATCCATTGTAGATGGAGACATAGGGCCAAGTCTCCTTCCGGAGAATCCATACAGCCTGAGGAAGCTCATCATCCTTTTTCTATCAACACACTTTGTCATGCTCTTTTGGATGATGGCCCTTGACCTTGCAACATGTTCCCTCATCTTTCACTTAGTTGCCTTTTGTTCTTTAAGTAATTCAGGCTCAAGCTATTTGAGATACTCAACTCTATGTACTTAAAAGACAAGGGAAGAAGTGCGATTCCTGGTATGGGCCTGTGGCACTCAGGTAGGTGATGATATTGATCCAATCAGTCTCTTTGTCTACCTGAGGTTATTATGGAGCCACAGCCTCTTGTGTAGGACATTCTTGAACTGGGGAGAAAGTGGGAATATGCTTGTATAATCTCTTTTGTCTCTTCTCCTCTGTGAAGAACTTATAGGTTCTATGTTTGTGACGACTTTCTCCCCCTTTTGGTAGCATCATCTCCTTGCATAGATGAGATAGAGGTTAGATTAATCACATTTACAGGTTCTTGTGCTCCTAGTTGAGCTCTTCTTAAAGGTCTCCCAGCTAGTTTTCCTTAAGATAAGATATCTCAAGTTGCTAATCATTGACTCTATTTTGTAAGGTAGTCACCTAAGATTCAAGATGACTAACCTTGGAGACTAGGTAGGTGTTTTGACAGTTTTTTCACCTTTAGCCTCAAATTTCCCTCATCTTTATGAGAAGAATCATGGGGGGATGAGAGAATGAGACTGGAGCCCTCTCTCCCATCACCAGCATGAAGTTTTTGGCTGTTGGTTTTCCTCTACTATTGACAACTTCAGTTGAAGTGTCAATGGGCTGAGTTGCCATGGTTGAGGTCTGAATGATGTAATCACTTGCTGAAGTGAGAACCTCTTCCATATGGATATTTTGAATAGGTTTAGAAGTATCCACCTTAGTAATAGATGACTGATATGCACTAGACATAGGTGACTCAGGAGCACTCATCTCTCTTTGAGTAGGGGAGGAGTAGAAAGATTCTGGTACTCACTAAAACCTAAATCCTTATCAGTATAGAAGTCAAGGTTGGGAATTGGGTGGTTTAAGTCTAGAGGCTGGGGATGGTAACTGTCCCTTAAAGGTTGTTCACCTGAGTGTTGAGACTCAGAGTGAAGGCTTAAGGTAGTTGGGCTTGTGAGCTTATTAGGCTGAGCATGAGGAACCTCAACACTAATCTTTGAAGAGATGGGAGTGGTTTTCTCCTCAGGAGAAGTGGAAGCTCTAGTATCCACTTCCTCCTGTATGGGTGAGTGTATGGGGGCCTACACAGACTCAATAGCTTGAGCAGGGGTTTGTTTGGATTTTCTTTTGTAAGTGAGGGTGATTTGAGGGCTTTTTGGTGGTTGGGAAGTGGAAGGTGTGGGTTCAACACTAGCTTGCTTTGCTAGGTTGTCACCTTGAGCAATGAGCTCTAACATTTTTGGGACAAGGGCTATTTCTACCCCTGAGAAGCCAACACTTGGCTTCTTCAAGATTTTAAAGATGTCGGGCTTCATCTGTCCCAGTTTAAGAATATTACTTGTTTCCCTCAACTATGAGCCCAGTTCACAGTTGAGAATGTATTGAACATATCTACAAAACATGTAATACTCTAAGGAGTCCAAGTTAGCAAGTTTAAGAATACTCTATTGAACATAGCCCATCTGCTTAAAAAACTGATTTAAAGCCTCCTTTCGGAAGAACAACTCACCTTCTTCATCATCCAACTGAAGATGATTGTTGATGATGGTCGGAGTGATAAAGATTGTCCTCCCCTGCAATATGGCATACAGTGCCTTCTCCCCATCCATAATGACCTCTTGGCAAGTCTTTCTAAATTCAAGCAAGTGATCATCATAAAGAGTAGGATCAATGGTGAAGGAGGTGAAGTAGTTTGACAGAGCCAGAAAACGTCAAACCTCTGAGAAAGTATCATCTTTCTCAGAGTTGAATAGAGCAACCTGTTCGGAGATTTAGATTTGCCATTTTGAGAAGCTTAAGGGTGAAGGAAGATGACAAACAATGACAGTTTGGGAGAATTTAGGTTAGAGAAATAGTGCAAATGAAGAACATAGTGAAAGAGGGAGAAACCGTTGGGTTTATATGTGAAAAGGATCTAAGACAAAGCTAATGAAAGAGGATAAACTTTGAAATCCAGAAGTTGGTCCCACCTCTAAAAAAGTACTTTTCTTTTGCCCAAAAAGTAGTTTTCTTGGAAGTCGAGAAATATTCCGAAGGTTATTTTGCTTCGGAAGTTCTTTAAGAAAAGCTTCCAAAGACAAATTGACTTCGAAAGATATTTCAAAATTTTTTTTGAGAATTTTTATTTGGAAGAGATTTAGAACTCAGAGTATTTATTCTATGAAGAATAAAAACTCCCGAAGGGAATTTGCTTTCAAAAGAAAATTTGTTCTTATAAAACATACAAGTATTTAAGTCAATTTTAAGCTTTGAAAGATAGTTCAGAAATTTGAATCTTTGTTCATCAAAAGCTTTGGTGAACAGATCAGCATATTGTTCATTTGTGTTAACCTTGACTAAATTGATTAATCCCTTTTCAAAGTTATCTCTAATCAAATGATACCTGATATTGATGTGCTTTGTCCTTGAGTGTTGCACATGATATTCTATAATTGAGATAGAAATGTTGTTGTCTATGTGAATGGGAGACTCCTTGAAGTTGAATCCATAGTCTAACATCTAATTTTGAATCTAAAGCACTTGAGCACAGCAGGTTGCAGCAACAATGTATTGAGCCTCAACAGTTGATGTAGATTTATAGGTTGTTTCTTACATTTCCAACAGACTATCCTTCCACAAGAAATTGACATCCTCCTGACGTATACATTGCAGTCATATTGCAGCCACCATAGTCACTATTGGTATAGGCATACAGATTGAAGTCAGAGTTCTTTGGATAACAAAGGCCAAGGGATGGAGCACCTTTGAGATATCTTAGAATTCTTTTGATATTGATTAGGTGAGACATGTTGGGGTTGGCTTGATATCTCGCATAGATACATGTAGCAAACAAGATATCAGGCTTGCCAGCTTTGAGGTACATAAGAGACCCAATCATTGCCCTAAAGAGATGCTCGTCAACACACTCCCCCTTAAGATCAGGTCTAAGGGAGTGATTTCTGGCTATGGGCGTCTTAGCAACCTTAGAATCAGTCATGTTGAATCTTTTAACTATGTCTTGAACATACTTTGACTGACTTATGAAGATGCCATTGTCAACTTGCTTCACTTGTATTCTTAGAAAGAAATTGAGTTTCCCCATGGCACTCATTTAAAACCTGTCTTTCATTAGCTTTTCAAAGTCTTTGCAATGCTTTGAATTAGTTGACCCAAAGATAATGTCATCCACATATACTTGAACTAGCATAATGTCATTTCCTCTCCCTTTGATGAAGAGAGTTCCATCAATAGTACCCCCTCTTGTAGCCATGCTGACAAAGATACTGTGATAGAGTCTCATACCACTTTCTTGGTGCTTGGTTCTGCCCATAAAGAGCCTTATCAAGCTTGCAGACATAATTAGGATGATCATTTGCAAACCCAGGTGGTTGTATGACATACACCTCTTCATCAATCACCCCATAAAAAAAATCACACTTGACATCAAGCTGGTAAACCTTGAAGTTCTTGGATGCAGTAAAAGCTAGGAATATCATGATAGTTTCAAGTCTTGCCATCGAAGCAAAGACATTTGTGTAGTAGATTCCTTCTTCTTGACTATATCCATGAACAACTAGTTTGGCCATGTTCTTGATGACGAGTCCTCAATCGTCCTTCTTATTTTTAAACCCCCATTTGGTTCCTATAGTATATTCCTTTGAGGAAGAGGACATATATTCCAAACCTTCTGCCTTTTGAATTGAAGCAACTCCTCTTGCATAGATTCAACCTAACTTCCATTCTTTAGAGCCTCATCAATTTTCTTTGGCTCTACCTGGGACAAGAAACAAGAGTGAAGACAAACTTTTGCATCATAGGTTTGTCCTCTTGTTCTTACCCCTGTATCAACATCTCCAATGATGTTTGTGGAAGGGTCAGACTTGTGGATCCTTAGCTGAGAGATCACAGCAAGTTTCTTAGATAGATTTAAATTAGAGAAATTCGGATCTGGCAATGAGGATTCACCCTCCACATCAGCACACTTATTAAGACTAACTTGATCCAATAAGTGTCTGACATCATTGATGTTGTCCTCAATGGAGTGGTTATTAGCATCAAGAAATTCTTGATCACTGTCACCACCACCATGTTCTCCAACATTTGAAGCTCCTTCCTCTAAGTTGTGTGCCTCTAAGCTGGATTTTGAAGACACTCCAAAAGCATTAGCAGGATTTGTCATTGGTGTGTTGGTAGAAGCATCATTTGCAGGATTTGTTAGCACTGGAGTTGAAGATGTGTAGCTTGAAGGTCTTCTTAGCTCAAATCTTGAATTAAGATCATCTGTAGGTAATATATATGTAGACCCTTAAACATGCTCATAAGATTTGTTAAAACAGTTGGTAACTAAATCAAGATCAACTAGCCAATCAAGACTAGAACCTTTCACACTGGGAGTATGTCATTGAAAGTCACATTGGCTGACTCTTCAACTATTCTAGTTCTGAGATTATATACTCTATAAGCTTTAGCTTGGGAAGTGTATCCAATAAAGTGTCCATCGTCTGATTTCTCGACAAACGTGGCAATTTGATCTTTGATATTCAATATGGTGTAAGGATATCCAAATGACGTGAGAAAACCAAAAAAAGTTTTCCTCTTATGCCAGAATTCATAAGGAGTCTTACCATTAGTCTTATCCACTAAAACTTTGTTTTGCACATAGTAGGCAGTATTGACTGCCTCAGCCCAGAAGGTGATGGGCAGTTTAGAGTCAAATAACATAGTTCTTCCAGCTTCAATAAGTATCTTGTTTCTCCTCTCAACAACACAATTTGCTAAGGAGTCTCGAGAGCACTATATTGTCTTGTAATATCCTTTTTATCATAAAATGTATCAAGGATTTGGTTCTTGAATTTAGTTCGTTGGTCACATCTTATGGTCTTGACCTTGTGATCACATTGATTCTCAATCTTTAAGTTGAAATTCTTTAGAATCTCAAGAGTCTCATCCTTAGTTCTAAGAAAGAAGACCCATGTGAATCTTGTAAAGTCATCTGTGATCACGAAACAGTAAGAGTCCTTCCTAGACTCATTACACCAGTAGGTCCAAAGAGATCCAATGATCATCACTAGTAAACTCTTTCTTTGGCATTCTAGTTACCAAATCATTCTTAATAAGGTTATTCATGTTCTTAAAGTTTACGTGGCTCATTCTTTTATGCTGGCGGAAAGACCCGTCACTATTTGCTTTAGACAGAAAGCATGAAACTTCTCCTGAGGGAGATGTTTCTTGCAAATCCATTTTGTACATGTTCTATCTCCTGGGGGCTCTGAGTAGAATATGCTCTTGATGAATGACCACCCCAGGCTTGAGAACAATGCTCTCATGCTTAGTAAAGAGCATGTTATGACTTTGATTACAAAATTGAGATGCACTTAGAAAATTGTACCCAATCTCCTGGACAAAATTTATCTTTTCAATGCTGAGCTTACCATTTGTGACCTAGTCCCTTCCTTAATGTAACCTCCTGCATCTCCTCCAAAAGCAACTGGTCCTCCATTAATTCTTTCAAGGTTTTAGAGTAGTGACCTATTGCCTGTCAAGTGCCTAGAACAACCACTGGCAATGCTCCATATATTTTTGTTTGTCTTGAGCTGTTCCTGCACAAAAGAGATGGTTAGTTTCATTTGGAAACCCAAGCCTTATTGGTCTTGGGCTTATCAAAAGAAGTTGAAGACAATGCAACAATAATTGATCCTATAGTCATGTTGGAGGAGTAATTTGCTAATGTTGATGAAGAACTTTTAGCCACTTCTTCTTTCTTTGACTTCCACACCACCTTTGGAAGCTTAGACTTGACCTTTAATACTTCGGAAGTTTTGTTGAATTCGGAAGTTTTGATGAATTGGCCTTCGAAAGATCTTGCTTTCACTGCAGCAGGCTTTAGTACATCAGAAGTATTCCTTTCTTCCAAGACCAAAGTTTCTTCTGAAGGCAAGTTTCCACTTGGCTTCTTCTTCATTTTGGAGCTTCCAAAGAAAAGAGATTTTCCTTTCAAAGTTTGCTTCTTCTTCTCTAGACACTTAGAAGATTCTTTCTTTGTAATGTGGAGAGTACTATTTTGATTGTAAACACAATCTTTAGCAAAGTGTGAGGTACTCCCACACATAACACAATCCATTTTCTTCCTTCCAGGAGTCTTGTTTTGTGAACAAGGATGAACTTGATCACTTTCACTCTCCATCTTCATCTTCTCATATGATGTGGCAATTCTTGTAGGGTTAGAACTACCTTTGGAGCTTGATGGTTCATGTTGTATAGTAGTGGTGCACAACTTATTAGCCTTCTTCATGATGGTGGGATGACTTTGACATGAACTAGAACTCTTGTTGTTGGAGTTCAAGTTTGTGTCCTTAGCTTTAACCACTTCAAATCTTGCGGAAACAAATACTTGTTTCTGTGCAGTGTTGAAGGTGGCCTTGATCTCTTTAGCCTTCTTTGCCTTTCTCTTGCTCTTTCTCATCAAGTTCTTTCTCTTGGACTTGGTTAACCCAAAAGCTTTGCTCTCCTCAGAGGGATGATGACCCTTCTTAGAATGCTCTTCTTCACTCCTCTTAGAGCCATTCTTCATCATCTCCTCTTCATCCTCTTCAATCAAAGGGTCTATGAGGGGAAGCTCATCTTCACAAGTTCCACACCTATGAGATCTTACCGACAAGACCGTGTGTGGAGGAGCTATCTCACAAGATCTCAGTCCCTGTTTATACTGATAATAAACTTTTGCATGAAAGGATGAGGATATCATGTTCTTGAAGGTTTCTTCTTCAAGAACACATTTTTCTGTCCTGGCTTTGCATATCACAAGCTCAACTTGGCATTCAGTCAACTTGGTTATGAGATCCATGATCTGAGTCCTATAATTGGTGTGTTCATAAGTTAGACCTGAAATAGTTTTCTCTAAGTCCTCTATTTTTAACTTGTAATCATTTTAACCCTTTTTGAAATTAGATTTCAATATATTTAAGGACTCAAGATCAGATCTTATCTCTAAGTTGTAAGACCTATATCTATTAACTTTAGCAATACATTCAAGAGTGCAAAGATGTTCCAATACCTTGGCTTCATCATGGTCAGCCATGAGTACTTGATTTGGAGATGCATCTTCCACCTAAAAGCTCCAGTCAAAGCCTCCTTCTTCAACAGCAACTGCAGCTTGCTGCTTTAGCCTCTCATTCTCGGGAGCTCTCTTAGTGTAGTTTGGTTTGGCTTGAGTCTGGCCACCATTTGTTCTTGGTGCCTTGCATTCTCTTGCAAAGTGTCCCATCTGGTTACAGTTGTAACACTTTACCTTGCTCTTATCCAGACCAAACATTCCATTGGCTGCATTGCTAGGAAACTTCCTCCCTGTCCTCTTGTAGAACTTCTTGGTTGTGTGAGTGAGAAGAGCCATTTGCTGAACTATCTCCATATACTCTAGATCATCTCGATGGATACAATCCAAGTCTTCAAGGGTGAAGAGAAAGTTTCCTGTGGATTCATCAGCAAAAACAAAGGCATGCGAAGAACTTGTCTCTTGGAAGGGACTTCCTTGAGTGTAGCTTTCTCTTGGAGTCTCTTGGAAGGTGATGAATGGACCCTTTTGTGAGTTGTCAAGGTAGCATTTGAGATGATGTTGAGGTTCTATGCTATCCCTTTTAGTCACATGAAGGGCTGAACTCATTTGATTGCTAGAGTTACCAGATGAGTTTTGCATGTTCATCTCCATCTAGTATCCACTGAGAATATCATACAACTTAGTCAAAGTAAGAGTCTTAAGGTTCTTAATCCTCTTGATAACAACACAGTAATGTCTCCATTGTCTAGGAAGAGAGGACATAAACTTCCTCATAATGTCTTTGTTCTCAAGAGTTACTCCAACATCCATTAAAGTATCCACAATCTCAACATACCTGAAGTATTGTTGAGTCATCGTCTCACCTATTTTAAAGGTGTAGTTTTCAAACTACTACTTGAGGAGATCCTTCTTGTTCTCCATGGCTTCAGTAGAACATGCTTCCCATAGTTGGTTGGTAGTCTTGCACTTCTTGAAGCCTCTATAGATGGAGTTTGGAAGAGTAGTTTGAAGGGTTGTCATGGCTTTTTGATCAATCTCTATTATCTTCCTTTCTTCATCAGAGAAATCAGCCACAACCTTTGGAATCATACCACCACTAGTAGTAAATAAGGTGCTTGGTATGTAAGGTCCTTCAATAACAGAGTCTCACATCCTGGACTCTTGAGACTTGATAAAGCCTTCCATTCTTTGACACCAAGTATCAAAGTCTTCATGAGTGATCAGTGGAGATTTTGTCATAGTTCCAGTTTCCATATCAGCCTTAGTGATAGTTGCCATTTGAGCGGTTAAGTGTTTTGTGTGTGTGAGGGACATTAAGATGGTAAGATCTTATATCAAGAGCTTTTCAGGCTCTGATACCAAATACAGGACCGTTAGAAGGGGTTATGCATTTTTACAACACAACAACACAATTGAGGAAAGTTATTTAGAACACTTAACAGATCAAATAGGGAATTGGTTAACTAATGTAAGAGATGCTAAGAACATAAGTAAATGTGAGACAGAACAAGATAGCAAACAACACAAGTATTTGGTTTTTAAGAATGTTGTATATTGCTTGTCAAGTTTTATTACAAAGTGTTACAAAGGCATAATGGATAGTTACAAGCACTTGAGATACATATACTACATCCTACAGCCGCCATACTTTGAAACCCAGCTATATACATAAGACTAGACAACAAAATCAAATGTAGAGTCAAAAGGCAGATTAATATTAACCACCCTAGTCGCCCCCTTATTGGCTGGCCACCGTTAATCCGAAGACCGCTGCAGTCGACTCCAATCATCTTGGTCACACCCTTCTAGTGCTCGTTTGTTTCTAGCATATAATTGTTTAGCCCATGGTGCCTCAAACGATTATTTAATGACCAATTTATATTACATCTCACCAATAGGTTAATATTATTCTGTATGTTGGAATACAACAAGCTTATTAAAGAATATTGTCTGCCTTAATCAATGAAACATGTTCTCACATCCAAACAACCATATACTAAGATATAAACATAAGTATCATTTAAGGCAAACACTAATTATTATTCACAGTTCCTTTACAGGTTTTGTAGATACAAATAAATTTTGCAAGTGTTCGCAGGGGACGAAGAAACGCCCACAATGGATGGATAAGTAATCATAGCGGACGAAGTCTAAAGAATATCCAAGTACTCACAGTGGATGAACAAGTCCACAACTAATTAACAAGTCCACAGTCGATGTTCATTATTCATAGGGGATGAACAACATCACAGTCGACACCATCAAACCAAACAACCAAGTGTTCATAGTGGACAACCAAGTGTTCACAATAGGCAACTATCATTAATCAATAGACAACTTAGTCTCTCATCCATAATGGACAATCTATCATCTACAATGAACACTTTATCACCCACAACGGGCAACACTTAGACTTAGGATTATTATGAATTTGTTTTTATATAAGGGTACTATTGTAATTGTACATAATATATGCATAGGTTATAAATAGCCTTGTACCCTAATCCTTTGTAAGCTTTTGTGATAGGTTCAAATGGATCGATTTGTGTGTATGATATAATGCAATTGACAAAGTAATCAAGAGATGCAATTATCATAAAAATTCATCGAAGTTTCATTGATATTAGCAAAGGATTACAATATACATAGAGAGAGTTCTCAAAGTCTAAGTATATGTGTTCCTGCACAAAATACATATAATCC
This sequence comes from Flaveria trinervia, assembly GCA_025506515.1. Taxonomy (NCBI): domain Eukaryota; kingdom Viridiplantae; phylum Streptophyta; class Magnoliopsida; order Asterales; family Asteraceae; genus Flaveria; species Flaveria trinervia. The sequence continues at coordinate 77,348,053 of CM046450.1, read as the reverse complement.
TATTTCTACTAATAAAAAAACAAAGTACCATATAAAGCACTTCCAAACCAATCCTGAGATGGTTACAATCAGATCTTTTTCCCAATCATATTCATTTCTAACTAGCTTAAGGTGAAAGTCTGTGGAGTCATAGAAACCATCTTAGGAGTCATAGAAACCATCCAGCTTTGAGGAAAAAACCATCAATTACTTTCAATCTTGCATTGGTAATTTTCTCAAAATATTTATCCCTAAAGGCTTCCAAATAGTCTATATTAATGGATGTGCTTGACTCTCCTTTGTCTTTCCTCTTTAACTTTTGAAAATACATCTTGTCTTCTTGATCACATATTGTTTGCAAAAATGATGTCATTCTTGAAATTCCTCTGTCAAGAAGATTTACAAAGTTCTCTCCCCTACCAGTCTTAGAGGGGTTTATGAGACGTAACTTATGCAATTCCTTTAAGTATTAGACAGGGAGTGTTATGATGCTTGAATAAAAGTGATAAACATCACATATAACATTAATTCTCTTTATCAAAAAAGCATCAAACACCTCATCATACTTCCATGTCACTATCTTCACTTCCTTTGTCTTATTAGGAACAATCATAGCATTTAAGAACTCTAAAATGATTGTTTTATCTAAAGTACATTTCTTACTAAATCTCCAGGAGATCTAGCTTTGTTCAAAAGTTGTTTCTAATCTAAAGCAACTTTATAAGCACTCTACTCTGAATTTGGAAACATACCCATCAATTCCTTCCTCTTTTCATAAGTTCTTCGTACTAACTCCATTGATTTAATCTCCTGCGGTTTCAGGATTCTGGTTCCCTTTGTAATGTCAAGATATTGTGGATTATCCATGTCTAAGATAATCATCTTGTTGTACATATTTTCTATCTCTTGAAAGCTCTTGACTAATCTTCTTAAAGATTCACCTTGAAGTCTTTTTAGCCTTTTCTATGGATAATTCCTTGATTGAAACCATGTCCTTAGAGCTGGAATACTCATACCTTCAGGATCAAGATGGTGCAACTCTGTCATAGAATTTTCATCTACGCTTAAGCTTTCACTCATAGGAGCCTATTCACCAGGTTCTAAGTTTATCTTATTAGGATCCACTGGTGATGACGACTCTGCAATCATACACTTTTCATATTCTTCATTTATCTGAGTCACTGTCAGACCATCAAGGAATACTCTATCATACTTCTTCTTGACAAGATAATTATATATGTCTTCAAAGTCTATTGGAATATCATCTTGAACATTAGTGACATGCAAGTCAACTAAATCACACATATCTTCATCTTACAACACTTCACCATACCATTCCTCTAGTAAATCTAAATCAATATCATCCAGTGCTTTTATTTGTTCTTGAACATTCTCTTCCTTAACATTCTCAAATTCCTCAACAATCTTTTGAATCTTATCTGGAACATTAGATGTTTTAACTTCATCTAACTTCCTTTTTCCTTTTTAACATTCACTAAAATTTATATTATTAGCTTCTTGAGATTCTTTCTCAGTTACTTTCTCAATAACAATCACTTATGTTTCCTTTTATTTTCAATTAGACTTTCTTTTAACTTCTCCACTTTTCTTCAAACAATCTTTTAACTTTATCTTCATAATCATTAATCATAAGTTCTTTCTTTACATCATTTGCTTTTAATACAACATTCTCTTCTTGAAGTTTTTGTATTATTTCATCTTGATCTACAATCTTTGCTTTTAGCTCTTCTATTGTTTCATTATCAATATCAGTCTCTGTTTGAACACATACATCATTGGTTTGCTTCAATTCTGATTCATTCACACCAGTTTTTGGCTCATATAGGATAGTTTTATGAACTCAAAATCAAAAGTTTGATTATGATCCAAACTTGTCTCAACATCATCAGTCACATCAACATTTTCTACATGTTCTTCTTCTCCTTAATCATTAATTTCAGTTTCAGCTTCAGGATCATCATCTCTAACATCCTTAGCTCTATGATCAGAAATAGTTTATTCAATATTCATTTGTTAGGACCGTGTACGTACAGAGTACTAACTGATAATGCGTGAACCAGATCAAATAGTGTGGAATCCTATTTGATTAGCGATCCAATCAGTGAGAACACAATCCCGATCAATCTAACGATTAAAGAAACGTTATGACCATCTCACAATCCCTTGCAAATCAAGAATCATTGTGAATTGAGACTTGATTTGCTAAAGGGGAGCAATATCATATTCATCTTGCTGTGAAGTTTTATCTGCTTGATTTAAACATTCAACACATCAATCATTAGTAATTAATCAAGACATTTAAACATAAATAAACATAGATAATCATATATTATATTAATTTAATATTTGAATCAAGTACAAAAGTTTTCTAAATACAGAACATCTAATCTTTACTTTTATCTTGATCGGTCAATTCTTTAACCGGAGAAGATAAAGACAAGGGTCCTTGATCTTGAGCCCTCTTAGAACGCCTCTCTTGACCCTGAGTATAAGCTGATGCAGCAGCATTACCTTCTTCGTCATCATCATCTCCTTTCTTCTCTTCACTATGTCCTTTATCATCACCCTCATCTTCTTCACTCGACTCATCCTCATCCTCATCCTCATCATCATATCATCATCATCACCATCATCATCATCATCATCTCCTTCCCTAATCTTTAGAGGCTCATCTTTGGATCCTTTAAGCCTGAGCATCATCTTCTTGTTCTTTCTCTCTAGCTCCTCTATCCTCCGAACTGAATGCGCATTCTATTCCTGCAGCTGTGTAGTCTGTCGAGCTTGAGTAGCATTGAGCTCCATAAGCTGATTGAGATGTGCAGCTCTTTGCTCATCGGCTGCTAGTAGCTTTATCACCATACGGTTGAGGTTGGCTAGTTGTTCCTCCACCCCGATAGAGGGTAGAGTGGGTCCATGGCTCATTGGGACTTGAGTGGAAGTCTTGGCCTGTTGTTGGTGGTGGTGGATGTGGTGCATATGGGAGGTGGAATTGGGGTGAATGGTGAAGGGGTGGCTATGGTAGTAGTGGTAGGAGGTGTGATAGTGGTGGTAGGGGGTGTGGTACTGGTGGTAGAGGGTGTGCTAGTGGTGGTGGTAGTTGTGGTTGAGGTGGTGTGATTGGGGTTGAGTAAGAGTGAGATTCTTACTGTGAATCGATATGATAATCAAGTCAGTGATTGAATGGCGGAAACAAACAATCAAAGAACATTCAATGCAAGAAAATAACTCATAAATGCTTTGGTATTGTATATATGAAAGTTGATAAATTACAGAGAATAAGTACAACCAAAATTCTCTATGTATCAGCCGTCACGTCAAGTACTAGGTTATCTATTGTATTTATATGCAGACAAGATGCCTTTTACAAAATTACTAAACTACACCTATACTATTACATCAGAACTAGTCTAAGTCTTCATATGCATCTTTGCTTGTTCATCCGCATTGACAAATGCGGATGAGTTAACTTGATCAGCATTTCTTGACTTGATCATCCGCATTAGTATGTTGGTCATCCGCATTGGTTAATGTGGGTGAACAAATACATATGCGCATTTGTTCGGTCATCCGCATTTGTCTAATGCGGATGAGCAAAGTCTTGTCCGTGTTAACTTTTAGTCTTCCGTATTTATCAATGTGGAAGATCAAATACTTGTTTGTATTTGCATTATGTCTTCCGCATTGACAAATGCGGAAGATAGCACTTGTTCTTTTTCTTAGAATTATTTTCATCCGCATTTCTTCTTGGACTTAAGGGATTCCAGCAGAGCAATCATCAAATCACCCATTGAGTTGGCATGTATGATCCTTTCAGGGTGCAACAATACTCCCCCTAAGGATTATACAGCCTAGTTTTCTTCAATGTTTGGATGGTGATTGATGTTGTGATGATTCTGTTGGGTCTTCTGGTAGTGTAAAAGGTGCTGCTTGTCTTGGATCCAAAATTGCCTTGATCATGTTGACAAAATCTTGAGCATGTGACATTTTGTCCTTGCTTAGTATATGAATCTTCATTCTGATCATATCATGAATGGCTTCAAGTGGTAGTTTCTTTAGAGAAATTGGTTCCCAAATAGACACTGTTGATAGCTCATCCCTGTGAATCAAAAGAGAACCATCTACATCGACTTCAAGTTTGACAATGTTGCCCAACTATAAAGGTGTCTTCTTCTTCTTCCTTTCCTCCCTCTTAGCACTAATATAATCATAAGCCATCTTCAATATTTTGATACACTTTAGAAAGAAATGTAGATCTTCTTGACCCAATTTGTTTGATATCTCTCTGAAGTGCCTTGTGTATATGTATTGAATGTATGATTGATCTAGTAGTCTCACTTCATAGCCACTGAACAATCTGATTTCAGCACCTTCTTTGCCTCCCCACTTCCTCTCAATCACCAATTCATAGGTCTTCTCATAATAATAAACATTTGAGATTGGTGTTGAGGAATGTGTACCAGCCACCATTTTTCTTTTCAATGATTCAGTAGGTTTCACTCTAAGTTCTAGAAACACTACTTCTTCAGCTGGTTTTGACTGTTTCATCTCTAGAGGGTTCTTGAAAGTTTTGTCTTTTATCATACATGTTGCTTTTAGTGAATTGAAGTTGTTGGTTCTGTAGAACATTTTAAGTATACCTTCAAATTCATATCCTCTAAACATGGGATTATGGTTGATCAGCTCTAGATTAGGCAGTTCTTTCAGGTCATGAATCTCAAGTGCATTTACCAGAGCAGAGTACTCTGTAAAAATTGCACTAGACCAGAGATCCTTTTAACCATAAACATATTCCATGAACTATCATACTTCCATGCAATAATTTTCTGGTTTGTTTTGCCTTTTGGAGTAGATACTCCTCTGATCATCTCAGCAGTGGTCAACCCTTCCTGAAGTTTCAGTTGGGAGGGTTCAGCAAACCACTCTGGATATTTATGAATAACAGGTGCAAGATAGTCTTGATCTTTATGAGTAAGATTCATGTCATGTGCAGAAACTCTTGATCTTGGCTTCTTATTAAGCACTTCTTCTTCCAACTGCTTTAACTTTTCCTTCTTATCATTTATCAACCTAAGTGTTGTAGCTTTTAGTGAATTAGTCTTCATGTTTGCCAATTTTCTTTTGGTGAATCCTTGACTGGTGAGGTAATCGTTCATTTCCTTATCTGGCATGCTATAAGGATTAGAAAATAGTGGTTCATGAGTTGGGGATGATTTCTTCATTGAAGACAACTTGGGTAGGGAACCTTTCTTGACAATGGTCTTTCATACCTAGTTGGTTTCTTCATAGAAGACTCTTTATGCATTGGAGCATCTTTTGTGATTGCTTTTTCATATTTTGTTTCAACATTTAGATCTAGCAACTTTTTGACTTTATCTTCCTCTTCCTTCATTCCTTGATAGGTCATCCCAAATACTTCATCTGGATCATACCCTTGATTGATCAGAAACATTGCTTTGATCATTAAGTCATCAGTTTGGGCTTTTGACACCATTTCTTCCACTGCTTGTTCCGTTTTCATAGGACTGTCCATATGAACATCCTTTTTAGAATCATATCCACCAGCTATCTCTCTTTCTTCTAGATCAATGATAACAGATTGTTTCTTTAATGGAGCTTCAGCCTGCTCTTGTTCTTCAAGAAATTCAGCAATTGCTACCAAGCTTCTTGGATCATCTTTCTGTTCTTAACACTTTTTTCTTCAATCACTGGTCTTTTACCCTTAGCCTTTTCAGCTAGATATTTTCTCTTTCTTGAATATGTTTGAAGTTATGGACTTGAATTTTTAGCCTTTTCAATCACTTCAGACATTTTCTTAGGTGTGGTTTGTTCTTGATCATTCACTTCTATTTCTTCCATCTCTTTTTCTGTTTCCTTTTCTTTTTCTTTTTCCTTTTCACACATTTCTCTTATCTTTTCTTTTTGTTCTTAAGTCAATGACACAGCAGAGACAATCTGCATGCTCAGCTCTTTCTCCAAAGGAATTGGAGATTTGGGGATGAATACAGTAGGGTCAGAATCAGTCCTTTAATTGTTCACAAATTCCCAAAAGTCATAATCTACACTGAATTCTTCAGATGTAAAGCTGTCTAAAGCACTAAAAAGTTCCTCAATTCAGCTTTCTTAGTGTGAGCAGCATCTGTTTTTCCAGAGTATATCACCATCTCTAGAATTTGTTCCTCATGCTTTGTTTGACTTGTATCTTCTTCTTGTTCTTCATTGTCGGAGACAGACTGGTTCTCATCATTATCAACCTTTTCTTGTTCTTCATCATCAACCTTTTCTTGTTATCTTTCCTTTCATCAGCCACTTCACTTCTTTGAATCTCAATTATCAGCTCAAGTTCAGAGATCCTTTGTTTTTGCTATGAATTTCTTTTTCAAGATTAGAGATGATTTCAGCTTGTTCTTCTATAATGTTCTCTTGTTCATCCATTGCTATAGTTTGAATGGCAAGAGTGTCAACATGGCCACTGAATTCTTCTCTTGAATGATTGAGTGCAGCTTTTAAAGTTTCAATGTCTTTTTCTTTCTCCTTTATTTAGCTTCATGTTTTTCTTTGAGATCTTTTAGCTCCTGCTCCTTTTCATCAAGCTCTAGAATTCTATCATCAATTATTCTAGCCCTTCTGTTTAAAATCCTTTCCACCTTTTGTAGGAGCTCAAATATAAGTTTATCTTTTTCATCAGGCCTATTTTCATTAGATTCGGCAAAGCATTCTAAGGGAGCAGTCTCAGAAGTTGCTCTCTTTGTAGGAATTTGAGTATGATGATCCTCCTCATCAGAAGATAATTTGGATGCTTTAGAAGCACTAGTTGATCCTCCAACTTCAGCAGGGTAATCATGGGATGGCAAAGGTTGGTATGGTGAGATAGGTGATTGATGAGGTGGTGATATTGGAGAATGATGATGAGGTGACATTGGTGATGGATGAGGGGTTGTTTGTGGTGTTGGTTATGGTGATGGTTGTGGTGTTGGTTGTGGTGATGGTTGTGGTGTTGGTTGTGGTGATGGTTGTGGTGTTGGTTGTGGTGATGGTTGTGGTGCAGCTTGTTCTTGTGCTTGACCTTCTTGATTTATTTGCTGAATCATCCATGGAAGAAGAGTTGAGTGAGCACCACTGTAAAAGTTTCTTGGGTCCCTCTTCTTAATGTATTTGTAGGATCTTGCATCATTGTGAGGAATATCAAGCACGGTCCCTCATTAGCAATATCAGGAAATGATTCATTGATCAGGCATTGAAGAAATCTTGGATACATCAAGAACTTATCTCTTCTCCCTTCTTGAATGTTTGATATCAGGCCATTGAAAACATAGGCAGACATATTGAATGGCCTGTTAGTGCAGAGAGCACAGATTGCTGAGGATGTGATGACTGGAATGTCATTCCATCCTGTCTTTCTCTTGGGCAGATAGTGTTGAAACATATGAATTAGGAATCTACAAGGTAGATCAACCAATCCTTTAAAAATTTGTTTTGCTTCATATCCTCCTCCATAACCAATTTCAGCAAAAAATGTGGTTATTTCTTCATCATCTAGCTCCAGAGGTGCATTAGCATCATCACCAAATTGTAAGCATCCTCTAACAGAATCTTCAGTGATACTCAGAGTGTGATCATTGTTGATTCTCCCAGTTAATGTTCTAACACCATCAGCTTCAACTACCTCAGCTGAGTTCCAGAAGGACCTGATGAGATTCTCATAGATTATGGGTCTCACAATGATAGCATAGGCTACCCTTGTGGTACATAAGAATCTGATCATATCTCTAAGTCGTCAGCTTCAGGCACATCGGGGTTTAAATAACCGCTGACATTATGGAGCTTGCTCCATGTAAGGTTTGCCATGTAATCTGCGTAGGAGACATGTGTGTCAGTTATCAGTTTGACTTTAAATGGTCAAGGATGAATGCTTGTCATTTCTGTTGCATTGTTGTCATAGCAAATGGTGAGTTTGTTATTCAACAATCACAGTTTCTATGTTTGAACCATTAATGAGAAATTGTTTCATTGATTTGATACATATTTTTTATTTTTCACCATGTTCTGTTCTTACAACAAACATGAATGTCATGGTTTTCATGATGAGAAGAATTTATGTTGGTTTGCATGCTCATTGAAGTCGAAAAGCTGTATCATGTAACATCAATAAGACATGTTTTTGTGTTCTTCATTATCAGTTGGTTCATTGTTTGATTTAGGTTTACCCGTCTGAAATTTAGATCTTGATTAAAATTTTCATGGAAATTTCACCTTGTTTCAGATACAAATGTGGTTCCAGAATCGATAGCAAGAGCCGATTGAGTAGAATCACACGAAAATCTTTGATTGTTTATGATGAAGATGATTGAAGATGGTGTACTGTGCGTTTGCGCTCGTCTCACTATAAAGTCTCTCAAATTTGAAAAGTATTAAATGACCCATTTAACTTCCTTTAAATAGTCAAATAATGGCTTTTAAAGATTTTACAAGTTTAAGAGCAAATGCAGTCACCACTGTAGCAAATGCGAAATGCTAAAAAAAATTAACTTTTGGTCATCCGCATTTGTTGACTGTAGCAAACATGGAAGACAAAAACTTTGGACTTTGATTATCCGTATTTGGTCACTGTTGTAAATGCGGAAGAATAACTTGTGATTTTGTTCATCAGCATTAACACACTGTAGCAAATGCGGTAGTGTTGTTACTTGTTTCATCCTATCCATATTTGTACATTGTAGCAAATGCGATAGAACAAAGTCAATCAGCATTTGTGCGACTACACCAAATGCGGTTAACACTTGGTCAGCATTGCACTATAGCAACTGTGAGAGAGAGATGTTCATCCACATTTGACTACTGTAGCAAATGCGGTAGAGTAAAATCCACATTTACTTAACACACTAATGCGGTAGAGTAAGATCATTTTCCGTATTAGTTACATGCATTGAGTTACCTTCACCCGCATTAACCAATGCACTTACCTACATTAACTTTTGAACTTAATCAAAAGTTAATGTGATTGAATTGATTATTCATCTTATGAAGATTTGTCATTGATTATTATTCTTATGAAGTTGACTGTTGAAGTTGTCAATTCTTGCTTGGATTGACTTGTATGTCACAAGTGATACAAGTTTCCCAATTTTGACAGATCTTGGACTTATCATGGTTCTAAGAATCTGCATAAGCTGAGATATAATGGTGTGACTTTTTGCAACAACACCAACCGAAATTCTTTTTGTTTTGTTTTCAAAGTTAAGTTAATAAACAAAAATTTGGACTTTCTCAGAATTTTAAATTACTCCCCTAAAGTTTATATCCATATTTGGATAGAAACTTTAAAGATTTAAAACCATTGAATATTATTTTGATTATTAATAATGAAGAGAATTATCTCTTTGTTGGGATCATATCAATCTTACATTACACTTGCGCATCCTTTATGATTAAATGGACATGATCATGAACTTGAAGATTGAAGGTATGTTTGTCCACTTAACTCATACCTGTTTGATATTTTGATGCGAATGACTTTTATCATGTTTTGGTTGATTTAATTATTCTATGTGTACCTCACACACATTAGCATGGAATGATCAACCCTCCTTATACAATGCATGGTAGAACTTTTGCACAACTTTTCTTACCAGGTCATTTAAGTTATGATATCTCATTTGCACTGTCCTCAGTGGGATTCTTTTACTTTGATCCTTTTTCATGATGATCCACATTGGGATTCTTTTCACTTCACTTTGGAAGGTGATCCATGATATGATTCTTTTGTTCATTCACTTGGAATGTATTACTTTTGTTGATTCATCCAATTTTGGATGTGTTCCACATTGGGAATCTTTTGGATCATAACATCTGCAATATGTGCAAGTTTCATCAGGTCTTTGCTCAGCAAAACAAAGACGGAACATGATGTGGTGAAAGAGATTCATAAAGTATCATTACCTCGTGTGTTTAGGCTACTACACACACGTGCATTCAGATAAGCCAATACATACATGTACTTTGTAACAAGAGTTTCACAATTGAATAAGTCTTTAATTCATCACTGCATGTATCTTTTATTCCAAGTTGAGCCTACGAACATATCTGTTAAGTCATTTCAATCTTTCACATTTTGAAATTAAGCACAGTGAATGATATAACGACTATAATTATATCATTTCCCAAAGAATTCTTTTCTTCATCAAACTTGATTTCTTTTTGTGGTTTTCTGATGTTTTTAATTGTTTTTAATGTTTTTCATGGTTTTTACTCAAGGTTAATCATGCCAATTGACTAAACCAGGAATTCAAACCTACTAGGTTCAAATGCCTTGGTAAACAAATCAGCTAATTGATTTTTAGTTGGTACTTGAATCAATTTGATTAAACCTTTTTCAGCAAAGTCTCTCAAAAAGTGACATCTAATCTCAATATGTTTTGTTTTTGAGTGTTGAAGTAGATTATTAGTTATAAAAACAGCTGCTGTGTTGTCAATAGAAATTGGTGTGTGCAAGAAGTTAAAACCATAATCAAGCATCTAGTTTTGAATCCAGAGTACTTGAGAGCAACATGCTAATGCAGCAATATACTCAGCTTCTATTGTGGACACAGATACATTTGTCCGCTTCTTGCATTGCCAGGATACTAGTTTGGGACCAAGAAATTGACAACCGCCAGAGGTGGATTTTCTGTTGAAGTTGCATCCTCCATAATCACTGTCTGTGTAGGCATAGAGATTAAATTCTCCTTCCTTTGGATACCATAACCCAAGAGCTGGTTTGCCCTTCAGAAATCTGAATATCCTCTTGACTAGGTTCACATGTGATTCTTTTGGATCAGCTTGATATCTGGCACACACACAAACACCAACCATAATGTCAGGCTTACTCGTTGTTAGATACATAAGTGAACCAATCATTCATCGATAGTGAGTCTGATCCACTAATTTTCCATCAGGTTCAGGTTCAATCTTCATTTTAGTATCCACAGGAGTTCTGATAGACTGACAATCAGCAAAGTGAAATTTCTTCAACATGGTTTCTACATATTTTGATTGATTGATGAAGATTGCATCTGCTGTCTGTTGGACTTGCACCCCTTGAAAGAAGGTGAGTTGCCCTATAACACTCATTTGGAACTTTGAGTGTATAAGGTCTTCAAATTCTTTGCAGAGTTGCTTGTTTGTCGAGCCAAATATAATGTCATCCACGTAGATCTAACTAACATCATATCCTTTCCTCTTTTTCTTCTGAAGAGAGTCTGATCAATCTTTCCTCTTTCATACCCATGTTCAAAATGAAAGGATGATAAAGTCTCAAACCATTTTCTTGGTGCTTGATGAAGACCATACAGAGCTTTGTCGAGCTTGTAAACTCGGTGAGGGAAATCTGGATCTTCAAAGCTAGGTGGTTGACTCACATAGACCTCGTCAGCAATCTTTCCATACAGGAAGGCGCACGTTACATCCATTTGATAAACGGTAAATTTCATGGATGCAGAATATGCAAGATAGATTCTGATTGCTTCTATCCTGGAAACAGGTGCAAACACTTCGTCGTAGTCGATTCCTTATCTTGAGTGTATCCCTGTGCCACTAGTCTTGCTTTGTTTCTGATGACGATCCCTCTATCATCGATCTTGTTCCTGTACAACCATCAGGTACCGATAGGGTATTGTACTTCAGGAAGATCTACCACTTGCCATACTTCTTGCTTCTTGAATTGGATTAATTCTTCCTGCATTGCTTCAATCCAGCTATCGTCTTGAAGTGCCTCTTTGATGTTTTTGGGTACTGTTTGACATAGAAAGCATGAGAACAAACAGATGTTCGCAATACTGAACTTGCTTCTTGTCACCCTCTCATTAAGATCACCAATAATGGTTTCAACTGGATGATTCTTGTGTATTCTTGTGGTTGGAATCGTTTCACTAGCAATAGTTACATCAAGATTGGAGACATTCAGTTCATTATGGTTAGAGGCACTTTCATCTAGTACTGTTATTGAATTATGAAGATAGTCAACTTCTGTTTTAGTTACTACTACTACATCTTTAGTAGCACTGAGATTGCTTGCATTTTTTGATGTTCCTTGTGTTTCAACTGGAGGAGAAGCCTGTTTTCGATTTCTGATCTCATTTGACAAGTAATCTGAGTGAGATGGTACCAGGTTAGGACCTTCTTCAGAAGAAACATTTAGTTTTTTGACAGTTGTCTCATGGATCAGCTTGAAGAGGAACATCTTTATTCATGTGTTCATCAAATGTTGGTGGAATCAATGGATAATTATCTTTTCTTTCTACAGCTGATGAAGTATCACTTGAATGTATATTTCCTGCATTAGACAAGTGAAACTGGTCAAATGATTTTGTAAACGTGTCAATATCAAATAACCAGTCAGGACCATTTATAGATTTAGGAAATGAATGTTCCTTGAATTGAACATTTGTAGAGTCATCAATAATGTTCAATCTAGGATTGAACACTCTATAGGCCTTTGAAACAGAATAGTAACCTACAAAGAATCCTTCATCAGACTTGGATGAAAATTTTCCCAAATGGTCTTGGGTGTTTAATATTGAGACTGGACAACCAAATGATTTGAGGAATCCAATAAATGGTTTCCTATGAAAGGGCAATTCATAAGGTGTCATGTTACTTTCTTTAACAATCAGAATTTGATTTTGTACAAAGCACGATGTGTTAACTGCTTCAGCCCAGAAGGTGATTGGCAGTTTAGCATCTGCTAGCATCGTTCTTGCTACTTCAATCAGTGTTCTATTTCGCCTTTCAGCTACCCCATTTTGTTGAGGAGTTCTACCTGCACTGAATTGATGAGCCATGCCTTTGGTTGTACAAAAGGAACTCATACTTTCATTTTTGAACTCATTACCATATTCAATTTTAGTGATAAATTCTTGTATGATTTGGGATGCCTCATTTTTATGAAGTAAAAAGAACACCCATATGAATCGTGAAAAGTCATCAATGATCAATAAACAATACTGTTTCTTTCCCATACTCATTACATGAGTTGGTCCAAATAGATCCATGTGAAGTAGCTTCAATGGAGTATTGTTAGTGTTCACAAGCTTGGTTTTGTGAGACAATTTGTGTTGTTTACCTTTGAGGCATGCTGAACATTGATCAATAAAATTGAATTCTTTTTTAGGAAGACCAATGACACGGTTTCCTTTGACTAACTTTTTCATATTTTTAAAGTTGGTGTGCCCCAACGTCTATGCCAAAGTTGTGACTCATCAAATGATGTTTTAGACAAAAGACATGTTTCTTCTTTAGGTGATGCAGAGCACAGGTTTAAGACATATGTATTATTCTTCCTTGGTGTCTTTAAGACAACCCATTCTTCAGAGATCTGAAATCTAGGTTCAGAATGTAGCAACGAGTGTTTGTAAAGTGAGCGAATATTTCTTGTCACAGATCTGAGACACACTTAGCAGAATGAATTCAGTTGTTCACAGTAGTTCACTCTGTCAAAACTCAGCATCCCGTTTGTCACAGATCCTTCTCCTGTAATTCTACCACCTTCTGAATCTCCACCAAATTCCATAGTAGTTCCTTGTATGTGCTTGAAGTCATGAAGAAGGGAACGATCTCCAGTCATGTGTTGGGAGCATCCACTATCTACGTACCATAGGCTATTAGACCTGTGTGGATGAACCTGCAAGCAAAAAGAACTAATTAAAATAAGGAACCCAAGCTATGATGTCTTGGGTTTCCCGTTCCTATTGATGATGGTGACCTCCTGGTATTTCCCTTTTAAATTGTGGTTTAGATGGAGGTGTTCTCGGAGATTTTTGGTGATGAATGGGTTGAGTCATCTCATCAAAATCTACTGAGGATTCAAATGAGTAATGAAATTATTGGTCTCTGTTTCTTTGTAGAAATTGAGCCCATTTTTTATTATCAAAGTAGATTTTTGTTTTGGAAGGTCAAGTTTGTGTTTCATTATGAGATGATTTCTTTGACCCTTCCTCAATTCCGTCAATTATTCATGTCATTGTTGATCGAGGTGTCCTAGATTGAGTATTGTGAAAATGAGGCTAACAGAAGCATCACAGTGGATGTTTTTAAGATGGGCTTGTGTTGGGGAATTCTCAAACCTTCTGACTGAAGTAACAATCAAATATATGTGATTGTTCATGTCATAGATTGAACAATACTTGTTGAAGTAGCAGTTTTTGGTGGAGTGATTGTTCATTCACAGATATAAGCAATATGATTAACGAAGCATTTATCTGGTCTTGTGATTGACATTTCACAAATGTTATAATACATTTGTTGTTCCATGATAAGATTTTCTTGTGTGCTCATGATATTTTTCTTTTGATGAGTCATTTTCTTTAGATTTTATTGTGTGACTCAACTCATATTTCCTTGCATCAGCCATTTTAGTGGCTTCACAACACTAGCTTTGCTTTAATTGTCTGGGTTGTTTTGTTTCTCAACCTATTTCTTACTTACTTTTCAGTGGTCAACATGTTCATTGTTGCAGATATCAAACCTGTTAGGATCTCAGCCCTTGGTTAATCGATTGAACAGATATAGCAGCGGAATAGCTCAGAATTAGACAAATTCAAACAAGAACAATTGATATAAAACGATAAAAGAATTTTGTTATAGAGAGAGAAATATCCGACAAAAGGAATATTGCATTAAGATTGTCGGCCTCAAAGGCACGATTACATGTGAGTCATCTTTCCTTATAAAGGAAAGAATGACGTAGATGATGTCACCTGAAAGTGACATGTAACCGTTTTATAACTACTGATGTTTAACAACTACTGAAGATGTCAACAACTGACATCTTCTTACAAATGTTCCTAAGTGTTAAACATCTCATTTACAACTACTGAAAAACATAAAACTACTGAACTACAACAACTGAAGAACAACCTCTTCAGTTGTTTACAAGTACTGAAAAGAAAAATAAACAAACTACTGAAAGGAAAAGAAAACTACTGAAGAAGAAAAACCATCACAACAACTGAAGAAGCCCTCTTCAGCTGTTGTCATCAGCTGTTAACATCAGCTGATGTCTTCAGTACTTGAACATCAGACTTTGTCTTTCAGCTGTTGATCTTCAGTCTTTGTCTTCAGTACTTGTTGAAGTCTTCAGACTTTAGATCTTCAGCTGTTGTCTCAGTCTTTGTCTTCAGTACTTCAGACGTACTTCAGCAGTTGTATCTTCAGACTTTGTAGAACAGCTGATCAGGTTCTTCAGCTGTTGTGATGTCTTGTGGGACTTAGAGGTTTCTCTGATCAGGCTCATTGGTTCTTTTGGTCCAACAAACTCCCCCTGAACCAATGCAGCCAAAACCTCTAAGTTATTGACGAGTCCCACTTATTTTGGCAGATAGATTGGTCTCTTAATCCTCTTGATCAGATGAGAAGTGACCCTTTTTCAGCACCGGCCTGGGAAGAAGTCTCTGATGATCTGTTTGGCATGATATGGTTGGGAGCTGTATTGGGGACTTGGACACCGAGCTGTTGCCCCAACCATGAGATCTACTTCCCGTGTATCAGCCTATATGATTCCCTGGTGTAAGCCCTTAAAAACATGATTTGCTCATCCATTGTCAGCACCTCGGGCACACCATCAAATAATCCTTCTCGGCCATACACTTCAGATATGTACTTGGCCTGTTTTCCATTCTTGAGCTCAACCGTGGTTATTGTCTATAAGCAAACTCATCTGGATGAGTTCCTTCTAAGAGCAGGTTGAGCTCTTCTTGTTTGAAGTTTTCAAGTCGTTTGTAAACCAATCCCTTCTTTATAATTTTGTTCTCTAACATCTTTTGAGGTGGGTTTGGCTTCATAGGCTTTCTTGAACTCTTCAACAATTTCCCAAGGGGACACTACAAGCACCACAGTGATGTCTTCGTCGACAACTCTCTTCACTTGGCCCTTGTATCTTGAAGGAATTTCTTTCTTGACAATCCGGTGTGCCACCCTAGGATCAGGCCATATCCTTACTCTTCCCTTTGGTATTGAAAGGTATTAGCAAGGGTGTACAATCTTAATACTTCTTTCTTCATGCTGATCATTGAAGAGGATGTAGCATATGCTTTGTCAATGCTTTTCAGCATTTCCTCATCATGTTTTTGCATCTGTTCCTCTTCAATCTTTATCATTACATCATGCATTTGAGAAGCAGGAGTGATGGACATTGGTTTAGCCTTAGGCAAAGTAATGACTGCAGAGAGTGGCAGTCTGTCTTCATCCTCCTCTTCATCTTCATCAGGCCTCAGTACCTTCTTTTCTTTTGGCTAGGTACATCACTGGCAATGGTTTTAGAGGTAAAGGATTTGGTTTTGTGGGTTGGATGGTTGGTTTAGAGGGTAAAGGAGTTGTTTTAGTGGGTTGTGGAGATAGTGATTTTGAGGATTGAGGCTTTTCAGACTGTTTTAGCATTTTGGCTGTAAGGGAGGCTTTGGTAAATTTTGTCAGTTCTTTTCGATTCCCAACCCCAGCTTCATTCAATACCTCAATCACTAAACCTTTGGAGTATTCTTCAGACGAACAAATCTTGGTGGTTATTGCCAAGATGTTGTCCCTGGTCCAGGCCCTTATTTCCATTAGAGATCTTCCCAAGTATTTAGCTATAAATCTGATCATTATCTCCAGCCTTTCTCTTTCTAAGGCATCATAGCTAGCCCATCTTGAATTGATCTCCTCTGTTTCCATCCTTCTGATCTCGGAGTCTAGTTGTTTGATGTCAAAACCCTGCCTATACAACTGCTCAATGATTTTATCCATTGAACGGTTATGGTTGGCGTCAGCTTCTTTCACCATATCCTTCAGCTCCTTCTCCTTCTCAGACTCTCCTTTTCTCTTTTGATATGTGACATGAAAGTTTTTGACTTTCATTCACTTCAGCTCCCTTCACACTCTCCTTCTCCTTCTCATTTACAACCTCAGATTCTTTCGCCTTCTCCCCATCTATCCTCTTCCTTTTTCCTTTAACTAACTGACTCTCCCCCTTTTTGGTTGCATTGGGTGCAAGGGTTTGAGCAGTAGAAAGAGATTTAGTCACCAACTCCTCCACCAAGGGTTGTATTATTGTAGGAAGCCTCTCATCAATGGCTTTGATCACTATATCTGTGATCATGGAGTGATGAGAGGTAGGGAATTTTGAAAGGTAGCAACTGATTGATCAGGATGGTTCTGTTCCTGAGAATCAGTGCCGAAAGCAGAGGCTGGTGGCTTGGAAGTATATACTGGCTCAGTGTGTAGGGGACCTTCAGAAGAAGGTGCCATCTGTGGGTGTATTGTGGTGGCAGATGGACTTGCATCCTGAGACATCTTGGCCAGCAGCTCTTTGAGTCTGCTAACCTCATCCTCTAGAATGGTGTTTTGAGCAACTACATCATAGAAGAAGCTCAGGTCATCATCAGTTGTGACTGAATCACCTGACCTCCTGACAAAGTCAGAAGAACATGCCTTGAGTGTAGATCAATTGTAGCATGTGCCCCTTGTTCTCGGTTCTGGGGACTTCCAGCCTCAGGACTATGTCCTTCATCAGCTGTTGCCACTGGTGAGGACTTAGAGATGTTACCAACTGCATCCTGGTCATTTGCTGAGTCAGGAGCAGTGGCAGCCTCACCAGAAGTTCGCACCTCCTTATCTACACTAGAAGATGGAACATGATAACCCCTGTGCTGTGGGTTGACAGAAGCATTGTGATCCTCCCCCTCAGGTGTTGAGGTTATCCCAGTAGTAATTGGTGTCTGGGTGGGGGGTGAGGAATGCAACTGCGTCAGCACTTTTGCAACAATGATAGTAGGGCTTTGAGGGGCGGTTGCATCAGGAGAGGGTGTGGAAGCAGTGTGCACCCGGGACAGGTGGTGCTCTTCAATGGTAATCCCCTCAAGTGAGGAGGATCCCAGCATTGTGGCTTCCCTTTGAGTGGTTGCTTCAGGTTCCTTTTGAGAGGAAACCTGAGCGGCTTCAGTTGGTGGAGTCACAGTCTCTAGGGGGGTTATTTCCAGCAGAGATAACCTGCGTTGGTGCAGCAGGAGCATCCACAGGGGACTCAATTCCCTGAGTAGCTTTCTTAGGCTTCTTCTTTGTGGGTTTGGAGGGGACTTTGGATGTGGAGGTGGAGGCTGTGGGTTCCAGCTGCGTGGGTTTGCGCAGCTTGGCAGCCTGTTTGAGAGTTTGGTCAGTGTTGTGTCGGGAGTATACCTCCGGCAATACAGCCAAAGCAGGGACTCCCAGACCAACTAGTCCCTCAGCAGAAAGCTGATTCTCTATTATGGCCATTATAAACCGAGGATATAGTATCCAACGGTTAGAAAGTGGTTTTGTGGCCATATCCTTGAGTTCAAGAAAAATTATTTCAGAAAAGTTTAGTGGTTCTTGTTCAAGGATAGAGAACAATACCTGTTGCCATCTGGAAGACAGTTGATCCCAAGAGGAAGTCTTCGGAGCCAGGCAAACATTTACCATATGAAATAATAATCGTTCAGCATCTGGAAAATGTTTCTTCAGGATTGTTGAAGCACTAAGATCACCCTGATATCCATGTTGTCCAAAGGAAAGATCAAGTTGGCGCTTAGGATATCCAACAGGGTAGGCAGCATCATCTAACAGTAAATTTGGCGGATGGTAGCAGTAGAGATGACCACCTTATGCGAGTTGATAGATGAATGGATAGATTCTCCATTAACGGTCGCATTCATCCAGAACTGACGTAGCGAATCGGCATAAATGATTGGATTTAAAAGGAAAGCCGTTTTTAGTGGGGATTGGACCATAAGATCTATAGCATTTTCAAATTGGTCCAGAAGGGCGATTTTGTAAGGTACGCGACACAGTTGTGTCGAGGTTTGAGTTGCATGGTCGCCATTAATGAAGGTGAAAGGTTTTCAGAGCTTTTGAAAAGTTAGGTCGTGAAAGAATGAAAAACTCTGAAAGAGGGATCAGGTATATATAGGGTACGGGTTATGAAACGACTGAAGGTTTTGGTGTTAGTCATCAGTATTTGAAGCTACTGATGACGTGGTATTAACTTTCAGACGTTTGAAACGACTGATGGTATTGGTGTGGTCAGCAGTTATAAAACAACTGAAGACATGGTGTTTACTATCAGACGTTGAAACAACTGAAGTCTCTGATTTAGGCATCAGTAGTTTTAAAAACTACTGAAGACAAGTTGGACTTCAGATGTTGAAACAACTGAGGACTTGGTATTAGTCATCAGTAGTTGTGAAACTACTGAAGACCGTGGTTTTGCCATCAGTTGTTGTAAACAACTGAAGACTTGGTGTTAGTCATCAGTAGTGTGAAACTACTGAAGACATGGTATTGCTTCAGTTGTTTATAAAGAAACAGCAGTTTGTGAACTACTGAAGAGAGAGTACTCATCAGTAGTTGTCGTCAATTCATAGCCTTTCAGCTGTTTCATACTGTCCTCAACACTTACTCATCAGCTTTTAGCTGTTTTCAGTTGTTTCATAGGACATCAGTACTTATCTGTTTCTACTGATTTCAGTAGTTGTAACTACATCAGTAGTGTAGAACAGAAAGTACAGTACTTAAAGCATTTAGCCTTCAGTAGTTATAAAAACTACTGAGGGTAAAATAACTCATCAGTACTTATATGTGACATGGTTACCAATGATCATCAGTAATTACTGAGATCATCAGTAGTTGTCACTTATTCTAGCTGCAGCATACCAAGCCTTAACACCAGGTTGTGGAAAGTTGAACTATCCAAAGGCTTAGTAAAAATGTCTGCAAGCTCATCAGCACTAGGCACAAACATAGGATTAATTAGACCCTTTTCAAAACAATCTCTTATAAAATGATGTCTAATTTCTATATGTTTGGTCCTAGAGTGCTGGACAGGATTTTTGACAATGCAAAGAGCTGAAGCACTATCCATTAATAATGGAGTCTTAGTCTCTGTAATGCCATAATCCAAAAGTTGATTCTGAAGCCAGAGTATTTGGGATGTACAACTTGCAGCAGCAATGTACTCGGCTTCAGCAGTGGATGTAGCAACAGATGTTTGTTTCTTACTCTGCCAAGAAATCAAACAGTTGCCTAGGAATTGGCATCCACCAGAAGTTGATTTCCTGGTCAACTTACATCCTGCATAGTCACTATCAGAGAAAGCAACTAATTTGCAAGAATGTCCAGTGGAATACCATAAGCCTAGAGATTGTGTGCCTTGCAGATATCTAAAGATCCTCTTGACTGCAATCAGATGAGACTCCTTAGGTGCAGCCTGAAATCTAGCACAAACACATGTAGCAAACATAATATCTGGTCTAGAAGCTGTTAAATACATCAAGGAACCAATCATACATCTGTAAAGGGTTTCATCAACACCTTTACCTTTCTGATCAACATCCAATTGTGTGGTGTTGCACATGGGAGTAGAACAGGATTTACAGTTTTGTAAATCAAACTTATTCAAAAGATCTTTTGTGTATTTAGACTGATGAATGAAAATTCCATCAGCTTTTTGTTTGATTTGCAAACCTAGAAAGAACTGTAATTCTCCCATTGCACTCATTTCAAACTTCTGTTGCATTAAGGTTTGGAAATCCTCACACAATTGGGGATCAGAGGATGCAAATATAATATCATCAACATAAATTTGAACAAGTAGCTTATGCTGATCCACCTTCTTAATAAATAAAGTTTTATCTATGGAGCCTCTAGTGAAATTATTCTGTAGAAGAAAGTTTGATAAGGTCTCATACCAAGCTCTAGGTGCTTGTTTCAACCCATAAAGAGCTTTATCAAGCTTATATACCCATTCTGGGTGCTTATTATCCTCAAAGCCTGGTGGTTGACACACATAAACTTCTTCTTTTATTGTACCATATAGAAAAGCACTTTTGACATCCATTTGGAAAACTTTAAGATTGTGGAGTGCAGCATAGGCTAAAAACAATCTAATTGCCTCCAGTCTGGCTACAGGGGCAAAGGTTTCATCATAATCAATACCTTCTTCTTGTGCAAACCCCTGCACAACCAGTCTGGCCTTGTTCTTAACAATTAGCCCATTTTCATCAGTTTTATTCCTAAACACCCATTTAGTGCCTATTGCACACTTACCTGGGGGTAGAGGAACAAGCTCCCACACTTGCTGTTTCTTGAACTGAAGAAGCTCAAGCTGCATGGCTTCAACCCATCCATTGTCCCTCAAAGCAACATGATAGTTCTTCGGCTCTAGCTGACTGATGAAGAGAGCATAGAAGCAGAAATTGGACAACTGGCTTCTGGTTGAGACACCAGCATTGATATCACCAAGGATTTGAGATATTGGGTGATTTTTCAGCTCTTGGTAAACAATCAAATCTGTGCAAGTGTTTGTAGGGTCTTCAGCAGCAGCAGATGTTGATGCAGATTCTTGAAACCATGAAGATGGTGGCAACTCAAATGAAGTTGAGGATGCAGAAATCTCATCAGCATTTGTTGTGGATGGTGCGGCTGGAGCTACAGGAGCATCAGGTTTAGAGGACTCAGGCAGTTGATCACTAAACCTGAAGAGGTGATTACTACTATCATCATCATCTTCAGTAGTAACACCAGGTGGTGAACTGTTGACAGGAGCAACAGCAGGAGATTGATAAGGAACATATTGCAGTATGTCCAAATCAAAGAGCTCCACAGGGCTTTGTGGAATCTTGTCCTTTGGAGATTCATTGAATTGACATGTAAAGTCTCTTCAACCATCTTTGTTCTGCAGTTGAAGACTCTGTATGCCTTGCAAGTTGATGAATAACCAACAAAATACCCTGCATCCACCTTAGGATCAAATTTCTGGAGCTGATCCTTTGTGTTGAGAATGAAACAGGGACACCCAAATGCTCTAAAAATGAAATGAGAGGGGCCAAATGATGTAGAACTTCATATGGAGTCTTCATCAACCTCTGATTTATTAGCACTCTATTCTGCACATAGCATGCTGTGTTGACAGCTTCAGCCCAAAAGGTCAATGGCAGTCCAGAATCAGCCAACATAGACCTTGCAGCTTCAATGAGGGTCCTGTTCTTTCTCTCCACAACTCCATTCTGTTCAGGAGTTCTTGGAATACTAAACTGTCTCTTTATTCCCTTGGAAAGGTAGAATTCATCAAGTGTATTGTTCCTGAATTCTGTTCCATTATCACTTCTAATACACTTGACTGAGAGGGAATACTGCTTCTCAGCATACAACACAAAGTTTATGATCTTCTGTGCAGCTTCATCCTTTGAATGTAGAAAGAAAGTCCATACAAATCTGGAGTAATCATCCACAATTACCAGACAGTATTTTTCTGTGCCATGCTCATCACTCTCACAGGACCAAAGAGATCCATGTGAAGAAGTTGTAAGCAGGCAGTGGACTTTGGTTCTTCAATAGGTGGAAATGAAACCTTGTGCTGTTTTCCTTTCAAACAAGCAGTGCAGTTGTTTTCACACTTGAACTCCTTCATAGGCATTCCCCTTACTAAACTATGGTGTCAGCTGATTCATGTTCTTGAAATTAACATGTCCCAGCCTTCTATGCCATAGATTAGATTCTTGAGGAGAGGCCTTGGAAAATAGGCAAGGATGGCCTTTGAGATCAATTTTCTTGGAAAGATCTAAGGCATACACTCTTCCTGTCCTGTTGGCCTTCAGGAGAGTGTGAGCATCCAATACCTTGTCAATCAAACTCAGAACTTTGGATGACAGAATCCTGCAGTTCTGGCTTGTGAAAAGGGCAACATGGCCTTTGTCACACAATTGACTGACACTCAAAAGATTATACTTGAGATTTTCCACATGGTTGACATCATCAAACTTATTTCCCCATTGGAAACAAAGCCCTTCCCGATGATGTAACCTCTTGCATCATTGCCAAAAGAAACAAATCCCTTCCTTCCTGGAGAGTAGTCATTAAGAAGTGAGTTGTTCCCAGTCATATGCATAGATCCCCCACTGTCTACATACCAGATGCTACTTTGGCATGTTGAAGAAACCTGCATAAATAAACAATCAGTTAGTTTTGGAGACCCAAACCTTTTTGGTTTTGGGCCTGGTCTCATCAACAGATGGTAAACTAACAGGTTTATTGGACACAATAGCTTGAGGTGAAGGAGATGGTGTAGAAGAGGAATCCTTCGGCTTGGATCTCCTTTTCTGGGGTTTCAACACAGGGCCATCAAGTTGGTTAACTCTTCCCAACAGATGTTGAACCATCATTACCAGCTGTGTCTGATTCTGGGAGAGAGCTTTCAGCTCTTCAGACACATTGGTATTGGTGTTTGATGATGAGTTCTTGTGTTGCACCATCTTCTTTTGAGCAACCTCAGCTATTGCCTGTTGCACTCCTTCCTTTTTAGATTTCTTTTGGTCATAGGAGTAACAGGATTTGATGCTGCTGGTACAAACTTGGACTCAAACTCAGTTTTCATTTTAGCCAAATTTTCTTTAATTTTCTCTTTTTGTTTGAGTTTGGATCCCTTTTTGTACCAACAATCATCTGTGAGATGATTGAATAGACCACATATTTCACATGGTTTCTTCTTCATCTTCTGTTGATCATCAACTAAAGAAGATGAAACTACTGAAGACTTGCTCTTCAGCAGTTTAGAAGCACTTTTTGCCTTCTTGTCAACTTCCTTAGTAGGCTTCAAATCCTTCCTACTGACAGTTTTCTTCTCTTCAGTGCTGTCAGTCATTAGGATTTGAACTCCAGATGTTATCCCCTGCTCTCCAGTACCCTCAGTACTTCTAGGGATAACACTTGGGTTGATCAACTCATTGATCATGTGAGTGTCAGCAGTTGAACCATCAATATCAGCTGATAGGTTCACAGAGGGATTACTACTGACTTCAACTACTGATGGTGCTTTATCAAGTAGTGAATCACATGATGAGGTGGATTGGTCATTACTTTCTCCATCAGATTCCGCTCCTGCTCTTGAAGCAAAAACTGTAGGAGGAGCAGTGTGATTATAACCAATTCCAAACTTCACATTGGAAGCTGTTTGCTTACTAAGAAGCATTTCAAAGCCCTTGCAAGATTGTACCCATCGATCACACTCTACCTGGGTGACAGCAAGAGTATCTTTGAGGTCTTTGTACTTCTCTAAGAGTACATCCTCCCTAGCCTTATCATCAGAAATTTGGCATTTTAATTTGTAAATCTCATCAGTTTTCTCTTTTAGCACAGACTCAAACTCAGCTTTATTTTTGGAAATTGTTTGTTCTAGCTCTACATTTTTATTGATTAAAGCCACATTTGCTTCTCTAATAGAGGCAAATGCTGCTATGCAAGTTTCAGAACATAATTTGGCCTTAGCCTCAGAGGATACCTGTGATACCTGTGTTGAAGAGGTATTTGAGGATGATCCATCAGAGGATTCCAAAGCCATGAGAGCTAGATTTCCAAAAGGATGCTCACCACCATGTTGACCAGCACCTGAGAACAGTTGTTCATTACCAGACACATCATCTGGTAAACTGCTCCAGTCAACAACTCCTGGTGTGAAGAAGCTGTGTTGTTGAAGTTGATTAGGTTGATGAGATTGGGATGGTTGAGGCTCAGGGAGTGCATGTGGTTGCTGAGCAGTGGGTGCTTGAACCTGGCCTGGTTGTGGCATGTAATAGCAGGGGTATGGATATGGCATTGGCCCCTGTGGAACAAAATATGCAGGAGATTGTGGTTGATGATGATAACCAGAATTGACAGGTTGTTGCCCTCTGTTTTGTTGACTATTGCCAGGGAAAGTCACAAAAGGTGCAGGAGAGTTAGATCCAGATGATCTACATTCTCTTGCAAAGTGCCCAAGCCTGTGGCATTTATGGCACTTCAACTTACTCTTGTCAAAACCAACTTTGGTTTTGCCAGAGAGTCCTGGGAATTTCCTTCCAGTTCTTTTGTAGAACTTCTGAGATCTGATATTTATCAAGGCCATTTGGCTCAAAATATCCATCTCTTCTAAGTCATCATCAGCAATCCCCTTGAGATCATCCATGATGAAACATAGATTGTCACTATTACTACCAGCAGAATAACTATCAACACTCACAAAGGCAGGCTCAGAAGTGTTTGTAGAGAAATCAATATGCTCATCATACTGGCTTTCAGATGACGCATATTCTGACTCTTGATGTCCAATCAGGGCAGTGTTCCCTTGGACAAAATCCTCAGTGAGCTTGCCAGATGAAACCAATTTCCTTTTCTGCTCTATCTCTCTCTCGAATGTAAGCAGTTTCCCATGAAGTTGGGTGAGAGATAGGCGATCAACATCAGCATTTGAGCGTAGAACAATGGTATATGTGTTCCATCTCTCAGGCAGTGATCTTAAAAATCTATGGTTCATCTGACTCCTGGTATATTCATGTTTAACCATTTTCAATTCAGAGATTAAACATGAAAACCGCTCAAATTGTTGAGTCAGAGTCTCACCCTTTCTATGAGAGAAAGTCTCATATTGTTGGGCGAGGATTTCCCTGTTGTTTGCTAAAACCTCATCAGTACCACCAAATTGTTCTTTGATGGCATTCCAGAGGTCATGAGCAGACTCACAATGCAGAAGCCCAGAGTAAATCTCATTAGGAATAGCCATAGCCAAAATTCCATGGGCTTTTGCATCGATTTCAAACAACTTCTTGTCCTCATCGGAGTATTGCTCCTTCTTTGGAACCAACTGGTTGTTTCCGGATCATTCACCATTGGCTTATGTGGTCCATGTACCACAGATGTCCAACAACCTGAGCTATTGACAGACAGGTGATGGAGCAATCTTCTCTGCCAAATGTTATACTCATCCTCACCAAGATCGGAGGCTTGGTAGAGGATCCAGTATTGAAAGGATCATTAGAAGAAGTAGTCATTGTGGAAAATCAGACAGATTCAAGTAAAATCACAATAAATTTAGCTCAAAACCACACAGAACCTCAAATAAAACGGCCAGAAGCGATACACTCTCAATCTCTATAACAGATCCTTGCGAATTTTGCTAATTCGATTAAACTTAGAGCGATTGAACAGTTTCAATGATCAATTGTTAGATCGATCAATGATTAACCTGCTCTGATACCATTTGTTAGGATCTCAGCCCTTGGTTTAATCGATTGAACAGATATAGCAGCGGAATAGCTCAGAATTAGACAAATTCAAACAAGAACAATTGATATAAAACGATAAAAGAATTTTGTTATAGAGAGAGAATATCCGACAAAAGGAATATTGCATTAAGATTGTCGGCCTCAAAGGCACGATTACAGGTGAGTCATCTTTCCTTATAAAGGAAAGAATGACGTAGACTGATGTCACCTGAAAGTGACATGTAACCGTTTTATAACTACTGATGTTTAACAACTACTGAAGATGTCAACAACTGACATCTTCTTACAAATGTTCCTAAGTGTTAACATCTCATTTACAACTACTGAAAAACATAAAACTACTGAAACTACAACAATGAAGAACAACCTCTTCAGTTGTTTACAAGTACTGAAAAGGAAAATAAACAAACTACTGAAAGAAAAGAAAACTATGAAGAAGAAAAACCATCACAACAACTGAAGAAGCCCTCTTCAGCTGTTGTCATCAGCTGTTAACATCAGCTGATGTCTTCAGTACTTTAACATCAGACTTTGTCTTTCAGCTGTTGATCTTCAGTCTTTGTCTTCAGTACTTGTTGAAGTCTTCAGACTTTAGATTCAGCTGTTGTCTCAGTCTTTGTCTTCAGTACTTCAGACGTACTTTAGCAGTTGTATTCTTCAGACTTTGTAGAACAGCTGATCAGGTCTTCTTCAGCTGTTGTGATGTCTTGTGGGACTTAGAGGTTTCTCTGATCAGGCTCATTGGTTCTTTTGGTCCAACAAAACCCAACTCCCTGTCTTAATCTTGAAGACTGAGGGTCTAATGATGTTTTATGTGATGAACTCAGTGTTACTGTTTGTTTCTTTTGTAGTGAAACATTTTCTAATTTGCTTGAATTTTGTGGAGATATATCTCATTATCAGAACTACTCTCAGCAGTGGGTTTCACTATCTTCACATATTTCTTTTACCTTATAAAACAGATGGTATGAATTTTATAAAAGACAATTGCTTTTACAGTGCTTGATGGTTCAGGACACTCACTGTCTTGTCAGAACACTCTTTGATTTGATTGGGTGACCTAACTTGATTTTATCCTCATTTGTTTCAATATAACATCAGGTTTGTTTTGAGGATTGGCACCTGTTTTACTACAGATTTAGGTCATAGTTTTAGTTTCAATGCATGAGTGGTGAGACAGATTCAGGCATGACAGTGTAGTGTCATTGTATGGTGGAGGACATGAATTATACCCAATCCTGACATGTCCTTTGGATCCTTTTGAGAATCAAGCATCTCTTGCAGCTTGACTGAAGACATTTGAAACTTTTAAAGTTTCACTTCAGTCATAGATTGTTGAGCCTTAGATTGAGCTAACTTTTTAGTAAGTAGCTCATTCTCAGCTGCAAGAGTGTACTTCTCACCATGCAGTTTTCTTAGTCAGAGATGAGAGATTTAATTTTGATTTCAAAGTTTTTTATTTCTCTCTTCAACATCTCTGACTTTACATTTTCTTCTTTGACTTTATCAGCCAATTTATGGTTATGCTCCTTATAACCTTGCAATTCTTTAATGCAATTTTCACTACAAAGGTTAGATTTTATCTCAGTAGGCATTAGAGATGGTCCATCGTTGATGTGAGCCATAAGAGCATGATTTTGAAATTGAGGCTTGACTTCCTCTGCATACACACTCTAGTCACATACCCCATCTTTCTTTATCACTAAGGCACTGGCAGAAGACTGACTTCTTCCATGAGCTTGATTTGTCAGTTGGGGTGGATTCTCATATGATTGGTGTTGATGATACTGCTGTTGTTGGTTGTTTGAGTGAAAGCTTGAGTTATGCTGTGAGGATGATTGGCCTGGAGAGTTCCTTTGATAGTTGGTTCTCTTGGGGGCATTACACTCTCTTGAGAAGTGGCCAGCCATGCCACAGTTGAAGCATTTCACCTTGGATTTATCATATCCAAGTTTTGTATTTTCATTCAGGCTCAACTTTCTTCCTTTTCTGAAGAATTTCTCTCATTGCAATCATGGCCATTTGCCATTGTAGATCCATTTCTTCCACATCATCTGGATCCATTTCCTCCATATCTTCTTGAATTAGATGAGCAGAAGTGAGTATTCCTCCCAAGTAGCTTCAAAGCTTGCAACAAAGGCATTGTAAGTTGCCTTTTGTTCTTCTGATCTTGAGTCTTCAGGAGTAGTTTGAGGAGTAGCATTGACTCTAAGTGTTTGAGATGAGGTTAAAGGATGATTGATTGGTGGAGTTGCAATGAACCTAGTGTTGTTCATTTGGCCTCTTGATGAGATAAAATCCTCTTCCTTAGTGATGAGGCATTTTCCACAGAATGAGATTATGATGGAAATTTGTAAGCTTCAATCACTCTTGTCCACTAAGATTTCTTCTTCTTTCATCATGTTCTAAAGCTTCAATTTTGGCTATCATGATGTCTAAAGTAGTACTCTCAAGATCTGATAGGATCAAATGGTATCAGAGCTGTTGGTAAGCTGTTAGTGATTGATTTTCATTTTAAGTTCATTGAACTTGAAAACCTAAAAAATCTCACTGAATCTGTGATTGAGATACAATTCAATTGAAAAATTATGAATTTCAGTTGTGTTTCATCATCAGAAACGTGATTTGAATCATAATTAGCAGATCAATTCATCAAATTCAAGTAAACTGTAGAATTTGTTGTTCGAAAATAGCTTGAAGTTTCGAACTGAAATTTCAAAATTGATTGATTTGTTGTTGAAACTGAAGAAATTGATATTAAGAAGAATGTTTATCGGCATAAAACTCATCTAATTGAAAAGTTTCAATCGAATTCATCAACATTTGAAGAATTCAGAAGATTTGAGTTTGTTACATTCATTTGAAGATGATGAATGTGTCGCATGAGCTGAGATTGACTGAATTTGTCTAAGTGTTAGACGCATTAACACTATGTAGACGTTTTTAGTCAGTCATTTGAGTACTGTTGAAGAGAATCCCAGACGTATCACCTGTGTTAAGTTGATAACTATTCAGACGCTTGACAACTGTTTAGGCGTTTGACAACTATTCAGGCGTTTGACAACTGTTTAGGCGTTTGACAACTATTCAGGCGTTTGACAACTGTTTAGGCGCTTGAAACCTTCCATACGCATTAATACTTAGACATTTTGAAAATTTTTCTAAGGCATTCCCTTAGACGTTTCTCAACTTAGACGCATCAACTGTTGAGACGTTTGAATACTGTTTAGACGTTTTAACCTTGATACTTAGATTTTTTTTTAAAAAAAATATAATAATGGTAAAATCAGAAGATTCTGAAAACATAGTTCCAAAGCTTAAAAATAGAGCTGATTTCAAAAATTGGTCTCTTAGACTAAAACAGCATTTTAATTCTATTGACACTGATCTCTGGAAATCTATAGAAAAAGGACCATACATTCCTATAATAACTGATGGACCAGACAGAGGATTTGTGTATACTAAAGATTCTCCAGAACCTTATCCAAAAGATGATCTTCAAGGTGATGATCTGAAAAGAGTTAAGAATGATATTAAAGCCTATTCATTAATATGTAAAGGACTACCTTTGGAAGTTCTTACAAAGCTAGATGCATATCAAACTGGATATACACTATATAAAGCATTGAAGATCATTTGTGAAGGAGGTAAAGAGATTCAAAATTTAAAGAAACAAAAGCTGAAAGGACAATTAGAATTGTTTCAACATTTGTCTGGAGAGACAATAAATCAAATGATGAACAGATTTGTTCAACTCATAACTGAGATGTCAACAGCTGTATCAAACCTAATCTTGAAGATTTAAATCTCAGACTACTCAATGCTTTACCATTATCATGGAAACAAACTGTAACTTTACTAAAGCATACTGAGAAGTTTCCAATGGATCTAGATCTTCTTATTGCAAATATAGAATCAGTGAATATTGATGAATGCTCATGTAACAATGATAGAGCAGCATCAATGTCTCAATATCAGTTTGTTGCTTCTCCTGCAACCACCATAGAAAATGCATTCATGGCAAAGAGTGAGAAAAGTCCTGAAGAAGAAGGAGATCTGTTTGTAGGAGCAGGATTTTTCACTGACTCATCATTTACCAGTGCACCTGCATATACAACTCAATCTCATTCTCAATGTCCTCCTAAAACACAGTCACAATCATCAAACATTCAGACAGAGACTTCTTCATCATCTAACTCTACTAAATCTAGCAAAGTTAAAGATGTGATTAACATCTTGTTAGAGGATGAAGAGTCCAAAACTGCATTTATTACTTTTATGGCTAGCTTTCAAGCATATCAAGGTAGCCATTTAACTCAACTAGATTTTGTTTTAAAGGATTTATTTGAGATGGATCCTGAAGATGTTGAAGAGATGGACCTGAATTGGCAGATGGTGATGATTGCCTACAGGACTCAAAAACATTCTTATGTCAACAAGAAATACAAGCCTAGTGCAAACAAGACTGTTGGATTTGACAAGTAAAAATCTAGATGTTTCAACTGCAATAGTTATGGACACTTCTCAAGAGAATGTAAAGCTCCAAGGAATAATGGAGGAAGTGCTCATTCAAGCTCAAATAATCAAAGGTTTCAACAAGCTCAGAAGACTTTTCAAAAGCCATATCAAAGTCTTCCCATGCCAGAGCTTAAAGATGAAACCAAACCATCTGATGAAACACAGAAAGCACTAGTAGTCAACATAAAAGATGGATATGATCGGAGTGCATGTGCAGACCAATTTACAAATGAATTAACATCAAGTTTATCTCTTATTGCAAAAATTCAAGAGGAAGATTGGTCAGAAAACAATGACCCAAAAGGGGAAAGTGATGAAGAGGAAGATAACTATGATTGGAGTGACAAGTTTGATCCTAAAGAGGATACATAGGAAGTAGCTCTAATGGTTCAGTCTGATCAACCAAAGGTTAAATCTTCTACTTCATCATCTGAAACCACAGTTCCAAAATTTTCTGAAATACCATCAGAAGTAACAGAAAAGCTTTGCTACAAATCATGTTTTGAACATGTTGAACACTACAGAAACTATTCATTCAAAATCTGTGAAAAGCTAAAACAAGAGGAATCTATGCATAACCAACTTAAATCTGATCATAAAACTGCAGATCAAAAGATTATCTCTCTTCAAAATTCATGGAACAAAACAATCAAAGATTTAGAAATTGTTACAAAACAACTAGAAGAGATGACCAAGAATCTTGAACAAGAGAAAAGAGCACATGCTACTACTCAAGTTGATCTAGCAAAAGTTAAGAGTTCAAAAATGATAGTAGAAAAACTAACCAGTGAAAGGAAAGATAAACAAAAAGCAGGATTAGGTTTCACTCATGAACCTATGCCTAAATCTATCACAAACACACTACCAGAGAATTTCAATACTCATGATTATTCACCAGAAAACAAAGCAAAGCTTAAAGCCTTTCAGATCAAAACCAAGAATGCAAAAGAGGAAAAAGAAAATGTTCAAGTGTTTGTTGAAAAAGATCAAGAAAGAAATCAAAAATGGACATCCAATCAAGATAAAATCATATGAACCAAAACAACCAAAACAAAATATCTCTTCTAATCAATTCACAATGTAATAGAAGAAGTCAGAGTTCAAAACAAGGATAAACAACAGATAGGAACATCAGAAGATTCAAACACCATCAACATGAAACAATTTCAATCAGAAAAGGAATCTTCTTCTCATGATGTTCAATCTAAAAATAAACCAAGCTCTTCTAAATCAAAGAATCAAGAAGAAGAAAGAATATATAAAAGTAACATCTAAACAAAACAAAAGTTCAACAAAATTGATTAAAGCAACAAATCAAACATCAAAACTAAAACCAATTAAATTTGTGTCAGCAGGTATGTTAAATATGAATTCTCTTTCAAATAATATATCAAATGTTATGAACAAATCAAACTCAGATCTGAAATCTAGTTTAGATTCAAAGACTTCCGCTGTAGCAAAAAGATTTTTTTCTAATACATTCAAGAAGGAAATTCATGTTAAACAAATGAACAATAATCTGACACAAAATCAAACTGTGAAAAATGAAAGACAATAGTTTAACTATATGACACCAAAATCAAACATTATGTCATTGTCAAAAGTTAACAAAAAATTGTTTTTAATGCCACAAAAGTACTGTGAAATTTGTGATATGAAAAATCACAATACTGCTGAGTGCTACTTTAACAAGTACTGTCACATATGTGACATGAGAAATCATTCAACAGCAGATTGTTATTATAACAAATATTGTGCTTATTGTGATGAAAAGACTCATAATATTGCAGATTGTTACTTTAGAAATAGATCTCTCACTAGAAACTTTGCAAAATCAAACATGAGCAAAGGATTTGCTAATCCACAGTATTTGAGAGATAAAACTAATGGATTTCAAAGAGACATTAATCAACCTAATGTAGGTTTGAGATTTTTTCCTAAGAACAATTACAGGAGCTCAAAACACAACATGCAAGAACACTTTATACCAAGATCTGTAAGGATGACTAATAAAACATTTCAAAAGATGATAAATCAAATGGTATATATGTTCACAAAAATAAATCAAACAATTTTCAGAATAAAATTGGAAAAGTCATCAAAAATAAACCTAATTTGAATAATCTCCATTATAAACAATTTACAATTGTTGACAAATTTGGAAAGCCCAAGACCATTTCGGCTTGGGTAGATATTTCAACTTAACTTTCTTGTAGTGCGGGTACGCCCAAAAAGACCAATCAATACATGGTATGTGGATAGTGGGTGTAGTCGGCACATGACAGGCAATACTGCCTTGTTACAAGATTTTAAGTCAAAAGATGGAACTCACGTCGCCTTTAGTGGTGATGCTGGAGGAAAAATAACTGGAGAAGGAACAATATCAAATGGGATAATAAGCTTTGATAAAGTCAAATTTTGTTCACAGTTGAACTTTAATCTTTTAAGTGTATCCCAAATTTGTGACAAATCTTATTCTGTTCTGTTTGATAATTCATTCTGTTATGTTTTGAAGCCAGGTTTCAAGATAAGTAAAGATTGCGTTATTGTTACAGTTGAGAGAGAGAGATGTATACAAATTGGATATGTCTCAAGTTGATCCTTCAACTGAAACAACATGCCTAATTGCAAAGGCATCAAATGATGAAAGCCAACTATGGCATAGACGTCTCGGTCATTCAAACCTCAAGAACATGAACAAGCTTGTAGCAGGAAATCATGTAATTGGTCTTCCATCTAAGAAGTTTGCAACAAATGATCACTGCTCGGCATGTTTGAAGGGAAAGAACTCAGAGCGTCTTATAAGTCCAAGCCAATAAACTCAACATCCAACCTCTTCAGATGTTACATATGGACCTCTTTGGACCAACAAATTTCAAGAGTATTGGACGAAAATCATATTGTTTAGTTATCATTGATGACTTTACAAGATTTTCATGGGTTTTCTTTCTATATGCCAAATTTGAAACAGCTGAGTTATTAAAAGAATTTATCATTAAAGTTGAAAATCAATTAGACTACAAAGTGAAAATAATAAGAAGTGATAATGGAACAAAATTGAAAAATGCTAACATTGAAATGTTTTGTGCACAGAAAGGGATAGCCCAGAACTCCTCAACAAAATGGAGTTGCTGAAAGGAAGAATAGAACACTGATTGAAGCTGCTCGTTCTGTGTTAGCTAATGCAAAAATTCCTATCACTTTTTAGGATGAAGCAATATCAACTGCGTGTTTCGTTCATAATCAAATCTTAATTGTAAAAGATAAACTGAAAACTCCATATGAGTTAATGTTTGGCAGAAAACAAACATAAACTTTTTAAAATCATTTGGTTGTCCTGTTATGATTCTTAATTCAAGTGATCAATTAGGAAAATTTGATGCAAAATCTGATAATGGATTTTTTGTTGGATATTCATCAGTTTCAAAAGCCTATCCAGTCTACAACTCTAGGAGAAAATGTAATCATTGAAACATTCAACGTTAAATTTATGGAAAATTATTTTCCATCAGTTTCAAATGGTCATGCATGGTTATTTGATCTAGATTCATTGTCAAACTCTTTTCAATCTAATTTGTTTGATCAATCAAATTGTTTTAATTCTACAGATAAGAAGAACTCAAGAGGAGATCTTGGATCTTTCAGTGAAGATTCCGATTCTGATGACCCAGATGATTCAAGCTCAGACTATCCATTTTTATCATTTGTTAAGGATTTAACAATACAAAATCATGATAATACAGTTTTAGATCATACCGAGTCAATTAATCAGGAAGAATCGCAAAATATTCCTAATGATGGTAATGAGTTTGTGATAACTGAGTCTGGAACATCATCCATTTCAGGTGATGTAGTTGATACAGGTAACTTTGATTACTTTGTCAACTCACCTACTCAAGTTCCAAACTTCAATCCACATTCTTCTACGTTAATACATGAGTTGTCCAACTTGAATCAAACAAATTTGGATGTTAATGTTCAATGTGATGAGATCACTACATCTCGTATTCATAAGAATCATCCAATTTCTCAAATTATTGGTTCATTGAATGAGAGAACAACAAGGAGTAAAGTAGAAAAAGCAAACGTATGCTTATATTCTTGTTTTCTTTCTCAAATTGTTCCTAAAAATGTTACCGAAGCATTAAAGGACAATGGTTGGATAGAAGCCATGCAAGAAGAATTACTTCAATTCCGCAAACAAGAAGTGTGGAATTTGGTGGATCTACCTGAAGGAGAAAATGTAATTGGCACGAAATGGTTATTTAGAAATAAGACTGATGATCGTGGTGTTGTAATAAGGAACAAAGCAAGACTTGTTGCACAAGGATACACACAGGAAGAAGGTATAGATTGTGATGAAGTGTTTGCACCAGTTGCAAGACTTGAATCTATTCGAGTTTTTCCAGCTTATGCTTCATTCATGAAATTTAAGGTGTATCAAATGGATGTAAAGGGTGCATTTTTATATGGTCCAATTACTGATGATGTATTTGTGAAGCAACCTCAAGGCTTTGAGGATGCACAATTTCCACATCGAGTATATAAACTGAGTAAAGCTTTATATGGACTTCATCAAGCCCCTAGAATTTGGTATGAGACGTTATCACAACACTTAACCCCAACATGGATACACACGAGGGAAAATTGATCCTACTTTATTCATAAAGAGGGCAATAATGATCTTTTATGTGTACAAGTGTATGTTGATGATATCATATTTGGTTCTACATGTCCAAAATTGTGCAATGAATTTGAAGAAATAATGAAATCTCGATTCGAAATGAGTTCTATGGGAGAGATTAACTTCTTTCTTGGACTTCAAGTCTAGCAAACTGCAGATGGAATTTTCATCAATCAAGAAAAGTTTGTTGACAAGCTCTTAAAGAAATTTAAGTTGCAAGACTGTCAGTCCATACGAACTCCAGCAGATGTTAACACCAAGATTGAACCTGATCCAAAAGGAAAATCTATTGACCAAACGTTATACAGATCAATGATTAGTTCTTTGATGTATCTTACTGCATCTAGACCAGACATTATGTATGCTGTTTGTGTATGTGCCAGGTATCAATCAGACCCCGAAAGAATCTCACTTAATTGCTATCAAAAGAATATTCAGGTATCTCAAAGGTAAACCAGCCTTAAGGCTTTGGTATCCTTACGAGGGTAACTTTGAACTATATGGATATACTAATAGTGATTATGGTGGATGTTGTCAAGATAGAAAATCTACTTCGGTGGGTGTCAATTTCTTGGTCCCAGATTAGTCTCATGGCAATGCAAGAAACAAACAAATGTCTCTGTTTCAACTGCAGAAGCTGAGTACATTGCTGCATCAGTAGGATGTTCTCAAATTCTTTGGTTGCAAAATCAATTACTAGATTATGGATTCAACTTTCTTAAAACACCAATCTATATTGATAACACAGCTGCTATTTTCATAACAGCTAATCCTGTTCAACACTCAAAAACAAAACATATCGAAATTCGATATCATTTTCTTAGAGATAACTCTGAAAAAGGATTAATCATATTGATTCAAATTGCAACAGAAAAACAATTGGCAGATCTATTTACTAAAGCCTTCCTACCAGGACGGTTTGAGTACTTAGTAGAATCAATTGGTCTTATAAATCATATGTGATCTCCCTAAATCAAAAGATCATAATAAGTGATACTCTCATTGTGAATTGCCTGTTTATATTTTTGTGTGTGTGTGATTTTATGTTTTTCATAGAAAAATCAAATACAAAAATATATAACAAAAATACAAAAATATTTTTTATAAGGATTATGTTTTGCAATATGTGAGAAATGATGGTACATTAGTGAGATCAGTTGCATACTTCACTCATTCATAAAGTCTAGACATGATCAGATATGATGTGTAGCTAATATCTGACTCTTATGCTCAAAAGTAAATTCTTGTGATCAAACTAAATATACATGCTTGTGTGTATTCATCTGAGTACTTTTGAGTAGCTTTAGCTTATGAGAATGAATGTATGTTATGATACATCTCTCACACTTGTTAAAACTATGTGAAATCATGAGATCTATTACAAAGCATCATTTCACTTCTCTGTTATGAGTCATCATAGACCAGAAGTACTGAGATATCCTCTGTTGTAAGTCATTACAGACCTGGATTCTCTTTTTGATGCAAAAAGATGCCAATGTGCACAACCTATTCAAAAGAATAGTCAGAGCTGATCAAATGGTTATCCATGATCATCCTCTATTAACTACGTAACATGAACTCTGGTGATATCTATGTTTCAGGTAATAAGTTGAGCATGTGTTCATTCTTACATTTCATATGATAGTTGAATTCTCTTAGTCTCTGTATGCTTTACATCATGTCATATCTAAATCAACACTAATCAATCCAAGAATTGAAAAGTAAGTGAGTTGATAGTTGTGTCAAAAACACTCATTGTTTGTCCTTAGATCTTGTATCTCCTTTGCTGTGAAATCACTGACCTGGAAGATACTTGATCAGATTTATTCATTGTCTATGACTATCCACATTCATTTTATTTTAATGTGCTGATCTTCATTAATATGATCTCTCTGCAGAGATTTATTCTTTGTTTAAATATTAAATTTTAATTCTATTTTCATTTTTTATGCATGTCTTTGTGTGTGAAGGCAATGTCTCAATGTGATGTGTTATCTTATTCCCTTTCATAAGAAACTTATAAGTTTTTCAAACTTAAAAGTTTAGGGGGAGTAATAAATGAAAGAGTTGTTCTTTGAAAATATTCAATAATCATAATCAAAATTTGAAATGTTGAATTGAAAGGATGATGCTTTGTGTTCAAAGTATTTGTGTAATCTGAAAATAGAATGTGTTTGAAAATTACAATACGAATATACATAATCTTGCAAATAAATGATTTTTAAGTTGAAAATCAGATGATATTTGATTTTATGTTGAGACTAAAATGAAGGGACAAAAGAAATTTAAAAAGAAATTTAAAAAGAAGTTTAAAAAGAAATTTAAAAAGAAACTAAAAGAAATACAAAATAAAAATAAAATAAAAAATAAAAATTTTATAAATTAAAAGTGCAAAATGCAAAAAGTTCAAAATTTGGGGATCTAAATGGTAAAAAATGTGAATGTGAAGAAATTGGAAATCACAAGTGTTTGAAATTCAACTCATGCACCTAAACAGTGCACATGCGCCTCAATAAGAGCATGATGAAATTTTCAGGATTATACAAGTGTTAGACGTTTTCCATGCGTCTAAACAGTTGTAATACATCTATGAAAATTACAAGTGTTGGACGTTTGATTCATTCCCATGCGTCTAAACAGTTGTAATACATCTGAAAATTTCAAGTATTGGGCGTTTGTGATAATCCCATGCGTCTAAATAGTGTGTTAGACGTATTTGATATCTCATGCGTCTATATAGTTTCAAAAATTCAAGTATTAGACTTTTTACAAAGTCCATGCGACTGAACAGTGCAAAAGCGCCTAAACAGTGCTTATGCGTCTGAACAGTTCTCATGCGTCTGAACAGTTCTGTTGCGTCTGACTTAAAAGCACAACAGTGCTCATGTGTCTAACAAAATAAGTGAATTCTAGGTTTTCATACGCCCAAACAGGGACCATACGTCCAAACAGGGCTCATACGCCTAAAATTTCACTTATATAATTGAACACTTATGCGTATTTTTCATTCACACTTCAAAATCTCAGAACCAAAACCCTTGAACTACGTCTGTCAAGCTTAAACACAACATTATTTCATCTGAAATCAATCAAATCCTTTGAGTATACGTTGCATTTGGATATATAAGCGTAAGTTTGTGATTAAAATACATAATTTTTGATTAAATCAGTGATTTGAAAGAGACGGTTGAATGCTATTTGGGTGTTCAAACATATATAATCCTAGTTTAATCTGATAAAATGAGAATCATATCAAATATTGATAATGGATTACTATAAGAACACATTTGCGAGTCTGTTGATGTATTGTTTTGATGTTAAAGTGAAATTTTTTTTAATGAAGAAATCAGTCGATTTTCATAGTCGAAGAAGAAGAAGATGAACAGACAATTAATTCTTTGAACAAAAATAAATAAAAATAAAAATTAAATCAAAATTGAAATGTTAAATAATAAATTCAAAATGAAAAAAGATTAATGTTTTACAATTTGAAATCTTAATTCAAAAGTAAAAATAAAAAGGTCAAATTAAAAGGTCAAAATCAAAAGTCATATGTAGAAATACATTTCATTAATCAATATTCAATGTTCTCATAATACTTTTGTTATGTTTTGCAGATGGCAGATTTAAAATTTGAGCCAAAGCATAATCTAGCTGCATTTTTAGACGATGAAAATAGAGAAGCAACTGGATATGAAGATATTATCAGATTTCTACTCAGAACAAAATATGTGTATGCTATGTGTGCAAGGCCCATGATTAATGGAAGAATGATTAAAAAATTCTGGAGAACAGCAAAAGTTGAAAGAGATGATCAAGGAAACAAAGTTTTAAGAGCCTTCATTACTTCAGAAAGAATGATTGAAGTTTCTGAAGAAGCAATTAGACAAGCTCTAAGACTGGGAGATAATGATCCTGAAGATTTATCTCAATATACATTTAATGAATGTAGAGAAGTTTTTCTATAGATGGGTCATCCAGATCATTTCCCGAAGAAACAGTTTTTCAGTGCTCGTGTATTCAAACATTGGAAGCTTTTATGCTACATATTTCAACATTGCATGTCAAAAAGAAGTGCGGGTTGGGATTCATTCCCTGTTGACATTGCATCTCCAATTGTAGCCTTATCCACTAACAGAAGATTTAATATGGCTAAGTTGATAATGAATGGATTTATTTTTAATCTGGAAAGAGGAGTAAGGCATAAGTATCTGATGTACCCAAGATTTCTTCAACTTCTCATTAATGATGCAAATCCAGATTTGTATGCTGCTGAAGTTATTGGTGATAGAATTCAGTTAGAGCACATGTCAGGGAGTGTGTACAAAAGACTGGCAATGATAACGGTGCTCAAAACATTGAGTTTTTGATTATATCAGAAATGTATCTATGGATGACGTTGATATTACTCAGCCACACTTTCATCTAACTGAAGAAGAACCAATAGATCCAAATGATCTGATTGAAGATGTAGAAGTTGATAAAGAAAGTGATGAGGATATGTCTGAAAGTTCATCAAGTGAAGAAAGTGATGATGATGATGATGAAAATGATAATGTCACTGAAGTAATTCAAGAAGAAATGAAGAAGGGAATGTTGAAAATACTGAAAATAAGACACAGGCTTTGATTGAAGAAAATGTTGAGAAAGTTATAACAGAAAGAAATTCTCAAAATCAAACATCTGATTCTGATTTTATCAATGATATTTCATTCAATCCAACAGTTGAAATTGATGAAAATGAAGGAGCAGAAGAATTCCTGTTAGTATGTCACACAATGTGTCTATACAAACAGAGGAAATAGTTGAAGTTGATGTGATTGAAGAGTTGAAAGAAGAAAATGTAAACAAAGAAAATGAGATTGAAAAGTTGAAAGTTGAAAATGAAAGAATGAAAGAGATGATCAATGCTTGTGAAAAAGAAATTCAAAAGCTCAAAGATGAAAATTTGAAGTTCTCTGAAGAAATTGTGTTAAAAGATGAAAAGATTGTTAGTTTTGCTAAGTTAAAGAAGATGTGATAAAGAACTTTGAAGTCATGATTAAAGATTATGATAGTCTTGAGGAGAAATTCAAGAAGCTATCTGAAGAAAATGAAAATCTTAAAGCTGAATTGATAAAGGAAAGAGAAGCTCAGAAAGCTATATCTCCAGTACATGTAATTAGTACCGAGGTGCAAATTGAAGAAAATCTTGAACAAACAAAAGGCAAACAGAAAGTAAATGAATTAGAAGAAGTTGATCAGACTGAATCTTCTTCTAAAATTCAAAGAACTGAAGAATTGGTTGAAGATCAAAATGTTCAAGAACAGATTGATGCTCTAGATGATATTGAAGAAGTATATAATGATGATTGGTATGATGAAGTTCTTGAGAATGAAGACATTGATGAAGCTGAATTTGTGTCACATTTCTCTTCACAAGAACATATACAAGAACAAGATGAAGTTCCACAGGATTTTGAAGAAAAATATAACTACCTTGTGAACATGAAATACAATAGAGTGTATTTGGATGGACTGACTGTTTCTTAAATTAACGATGAATACGAGAAATGTAGAAGAACTGTCTAGTTCTGAGCTGTACCATACTGATCCTGATGATATGAGTATCCCTGCTCTTAGATCATGGTTGCAAGCTAGAAATTACCCGTGGAGGAAGCTAAAGAGATTACAATCTGTATCTCTGAGAAATCTTGTGAGAAGCTTTCAAGAAACTGAGAAACAAATGAAGAAGATGATAGTGCTGGATACAGATAACCCTCAGTATCTTGAGATAACAAAAAGAACAAGAATGTTGAAGCCTGAGGAAATAAAAAAAATGTGAAGACTTGATGATGCTCACACTCATAGAAAAGAATTGATGGAAATGTTTGCTGATCCTGAAAGACAATCCTATAAAGCATCAACTGATCAAAGGAATATTCTCGATAGTTCAAGAACAACAGGAGATTTAGTAAGAAATATATTGCAGAAAGGACAATCAGTTGCTGAATTGTTGAATGCAATGATTGCTCCAGATTTTACAAACCAAGTAAAGATCATTGCATGGAAGTATGATGAAGTGTTTGATGCCTTCTTGATAAAGAGAGTAAATGTTGTATGTGACATTTATCATTTTTACTCTAGTATCATAAAACTTCCGGTGCAAGACTTAAAAGAGCTAAATAGACTACCTCTGATCAATCGTTCTGATGCAAAACGTGGGAAGATGTTTGTAGAATTATTAAGACGTGGGTTGAATATATCAAGTAATTTCCTTAACACAAGATGCGATCAAGAAGACAAGGAGTATTTTGTTACTTTGAAGAAAAACAAGAAACTTAAGGGAGTTCAATGAGAAGAAGAACATTCGTTGATAGAATTTTGTGATAAATACTTTGAAAAAGTTACAACTCCAGGACTTAAAGTGATTGACGGTAATCAAAACTCAGAGCCAATTCTCAGATGGTTTTACAACACTGAGACATTTGAGCTAAAGTTAGTCTGAAATCTAGAAAGATGGGATGAGGACATGATTACTTTATTTGGAGTTCTTGAGCTAAAATTGTTACATCCAAGTTATATCTCATTTTTGTCAGTACAAAAAGTTGAGAAGGTTTCTCCTGAAGTGGCTGAGCAAGACAAGAAATATTTTATTTCTATTTTCAATATGATGAATGCTGCCATGGAAAGGATTTCTTTGAGAAAAGCACTTGCGTATGCCAACATTGTTAAGAAAGATATTAAAGATATTGAATTCATGAGAATATCAAGAAAAGGGGTCTTAGAAGTGTACTCAAAGGACAGTAATAAACCTATTGAGTTATATACAAACATTGATATTTCATGTCTTTCAAAAGATACATTGGAAAGAATGGACAAGATGGAGATTAAAACAAATGAAGCTAAACCAGAACAAGGCATTCTTGCAAGTAAATTCAAGTCTGCTATATCAAAAGCTTTGAAAGAGTTAGAAACATACAAATAGAAGCCTATGTTCAAAGTCAAAGAAGAACCAGCAGATTTCTTTGAATGATGAAGTCAAGGCTGAAGATAGAATTGAAGATAGAGTCAGCAGTCAAGCTTGAAAATTTTGAAGACTAAAGACCATGTAAATCTTAGGGGGAGTATTGTTAAGTGCTCTAAAAGATTAACGTGCTGTCTTTATTTGTCTTTTGATATTTTGTAATAGTATAGGGACTATTTCTGTAATTTGTTAGTTCCTTTACTTTTGTTTTCAGTATAAATAGCTTAGTTTTGCAGGTTTGTAGTAACGAATACACAAGTTACTCGAATCTGCTTTTCATACCTGTAATTGTCTTAGCTTGATATGAATGTAAACTAAATTTTATTGATATCTTGTTTTGATTTGATTACTTTGTGTGAAATTCATTGAATTGTGTTACAAATCATCACAGATTTATTCATTTGATCCTATCAAGATCAAGAGTATTTTTCAGCATGGTTACATTCTGTTTCTAGCTTTCAGGGAGATTGTGAAGCATCTTTTTGTTTAATTCTTTAATCTTGTAAGTGACTCCCATGATTTCCAAGTCATTTACTAACTATACAAATCTATGCAGTTGCTTAGATATTGATTCTCCCTTGGTGTGGTGGAATTGTTCATACTGATTAACAAGCTTTTCCTTGTTGATTTCAGCCACCTCACTACTTCCTTCACACATGATTTGAGTGCATCCCACACAGCTTTTGCAGTTCCATACTTCACGAATCTTTTCAGCACATCCATCTTGAGTACTTCAGTCAAAATTGAGTATGCTTTGAGGTCTATCTTGATTTTCTTATAGTCTTCTTCATCTAAGGTCAGATCTTCAATGGGTATTCAAGTAGTTCTGTATATTGCAACTTGATCTACAGACAGAGTAACAGGGATGTGTGGCCCCTTGCATATTGAGATCCAGAAATCAGGATCTACACCTTAGATGTAATTCCTAATCCTGATTTCCACTGTTTAAAATCAGATTTATGTTTAAGCATAGGAGGTTTAGGTGTATGACCAAATTCTGAGTAGCTATTAGAATCCATTTTAACTAACTGTTTAACTGGTATAATATAGATTTAGATGATTTTTAGGATTGATTAGTCCAACTAGTCCAAACAGTTCAAATGGATTTTAGAACCAGATCTGTGATGGTATCGAGTTTCTTGCTATTGTGAGTATTTTGGTGAGTATGTATTGACAAGAGTATTTTCTGTTGTTTACTAAGTAGAAAAGATGATATACTATACTAGCAACTCGATTACCAGATCAATCGAATTCTATTAAGTTCTTGCGCAGATCTGAAAGAGAATCAAGAGCCAAAGCTCTGATACCAATTGACTGGGGTTGAGTAAGAGTGAGATTCTTACTGTGAACCGAATATGATAATCAAGTCAGTGATTGAATGGCCGAAACAAACAATAAAAGAACATTCAATGCAAGAAAATAACTCATAAATGCTTTGGTATTGTATATATGAAAGTTGATAAATTATATAGAATAAGTACAACCAAAATTCTCTATGTATCAGCCGTCACGTCAAGTACGAGGTTATCTATTCTATTTATAGGCAGACAAGATGCCTTTTACAAAATGACTAAACTACCCCTCAACTATTACATCAGAACTAGTCTAAGTCTTCATCCACATTGACAAATGCGGATGAGTTAACTTGATCAACATTTCTTCACTTGATCATCCATATTAGTATGTTGATCATCCACATTGGTTAATGCAGATGAACAAATACTTATGCGCATTTGTTCGGTCATCCGCATTTGTCTAATGCGGATGAGCAAAGTCTTGTCCGCATTAAATTTTAGTCTTCCGCATTTATCAATGCGGAAGAGCAAATACTTGTCCGTATTTGCATTATGTCTTCCACATTGTCAAATGCGGAACACAACACTTGTTCTTTTCCTTAGCAGGATTTTCATCCGCATTTCTTCTTGGACTTAAGGGATTCGAGCAGAGCAATCACCAAATCACCCATTGAGTTGGCATGTATGATCCTTTCAGGGTGTAACATGGTGGATGTGGTGGTAATGAGTGTAATCCTCCTCCTCTTGCTCTTCATGCCATGGGGCTGAGCCATCCTCTTCTTCCTTGAGCCCTTGGAAGAGGATGCTCCCCCTGGGCTAATAGGATGGTTAGGGATGTATGATGGATCACTAGCAGCAGTAGTAGCATCCCTGGACTCACCCTGGCGTCCACCAACCGCCGCATTCCCTCTCTCAGTGGCAACAACCTTACTGCCTACTGTCCTTACCAGCGGCTC
This sequence comes from Flaveria trinervia, assembly GCA_025506515.1. NCBI lineage: Eukaryota > Viridiplantae > Streptophyta > Magnoliopsida > Asterales > Asteraceae > Flaveria > Flaveria trinervia. Next base: position 77,303,540 of record CM046450.1, on the reverse strand, counting down.
CTCATCTGACTCTTCCTCCTCATTTGGCTGGAAGTCTTGATGGATCACAGCTCTCTTAGTTCCACCCTGAGTGGATGGTGGAGATGATATATCAGTGGGAGTGCCCTAGATGCAGTGTGGCCTATATCTCCACCATCATCACTGTCTCGTCATCGTCATCGTCAGTGGATAAAACAATAGGCTCAGAATCTGAATCACTGTCATCGTGATGCCACTTCTTCCGAGCAGGCACCACATAGTCCTCCCGGGCTAGATATCCAAACATTCTCCTCACCGGGGGCTTCACCTGCTTGCCCCGGTACACCTTCATCCTACCAAGGGTGGTGTCATCCATAACCTCAAGGGTAATAGTATCATCTCCTTTGGCAGCAAAGGAAGCTTCTGGTCAATAATATTTTGTAGGAAACGAGGGTACATGCAAAAGCCTTCCTTGCCATTGGCCTCTATATTATCTACCATGTATGTGAATATCATCTAAGAGAAACTGAATGGATGATTCAGTACCGGAGCCACATAAGCATTCTGGATCTGATCAGACATCTCATCAAAACCTTCCTTCTTTGAGGCTATGCACTTGAGAAACACATGGGCCAAGTACTTGAACTAGGGGCATAGGTTGCTCTTGTTGAGCACACCAGCATTAATATCCCCAACGTACTTGATCCGTAGAAAGCATCCTCGAACCGTCAATGGATGCAGCTTGGTTGGGCAGTCCCCATCATCTCCGAACTCCAAAACCCTCCTCAGATCATCCTCATTGATCTCAATTGCTTGACCAAAAATAGAACTCCGAATGCGATGAGGCACAGCGGACCTGTCAACTACAGCGCTTTCCCAGAGAGCCTGCTGAATCGATCTGTATGGTGTGCACGGTCTAGAGATAGCCTTGAAGATCCTCGATCTTCGTAAAAAGGTAATAATCCCCGCGAACTCAGAAGCATTCCGGGATGTGACTTCAAGATGAGCACAGAGGTTGTGCTTTGTGCTCATAGTCCATCTACTAGTCATGTTTCTGTAATAGAAGATACATATACATTAGAATTTGTGTAAATGGATGACATTTGAAGTTTAATGAGCTTGAATCAGTTTGTTCAATCATGCGAATGAATAATGTGACTGAGTCTCAGTCGTGCGATTGAGTTCAGTCGTACGATTGAGCCTACGACTGGGTTTAGTCGTATACTATCCCATGCGGTTGAGCTAGTCGTGCGACTGAACTCATACGCATGGTTCATTCGTGTGATTGTGTAAGACGCCCAACTCAATCATGCGATTGAAGTTCATCAGCATGTCCATTCGCATAGGTCTCTGTTTGACACTATAAATTTGGTTCCTGGTCTAAACTTGATGTTAAACGTTGTGGTTAGGGTTGTTAGACTCGCAAACGCTCAAAATAACACCAAATACACTTTAAATTAACAATTTTGTCCATTTTAGTGGTTTATTTTGACATCTTTGTCTTGGTTCTTGTTGTTGAGCAATTTAGGTTATTAGGGCTTTATTTAACCGAACATTTTGTGCGATTTTAGTCCCTAAGTAAGTGTAGATGAAGAGAGTACACGTTAGAATCACAATCACAACGCGAAATCAATGAAATCAAATTTTGGCAGAGTAACTTTGCTTTCATGTGATTTGGGAGAGATTGAAGGGTGATGAGAATGTGCGACCAACTTCACCCTATTTATACTGATTTTATCTTCAGTCGTGCGACTGGACCTATTCGCACGCTTCATTGGTGCGACTGGGGCTCAGTCATGCGACTGGATCAGTCGGACACAACCATTCGTGTGATTTGTTCATTCTGGTGATCCAATCGAATTGATTGATCCATGTTTATGTTCCAATCGTATGTCTGGTCCATACGTATGGTTCAATCGTGGGATTGGCTCATACTCATGATCCAATCATGCGACTGGTCCATACTTATGGTCCAGTCATGCGACTAGCTGAGGCTTATGAGTTTGACCTCATGCACTTTCAAACACTTAACTTGTTAACCATGGATAAGACATTATGACTGTTTATCATCTCAAACATGACCTTTTTAATTTGAAAAACTGTTGATCACCTCAGACGTGATCCTTTTAACTTAAAACCAAATGGTCACCTCAAACGTGACCCCTTTTAGTAAGTGAACCTTTTAGTGAGTGATTCACAGATTGAAGCCAGATGTATATTCCAACTTTTACCTACCACTTAAGTAACAGTTAAATAAGACAACTCGAAATTTAAAAGACAAAACAAGATAGAATTTTGTATTTTTGATTGGAGATGGATTTAAACCTATTAGAGTACTTCTAATGGATTTTACTTCCAGGACAACACAGCTTCAAGTTAATTTGATCATTTCTGGACAGATTCATTATGGAATCATAAAGGTATATCATAATCATTTAGGACACTTTAACAAACTATTTTGATGCTAGATTCTTGTTTTGACCGAGAGTCAATAGCAGTTTTAGGAAATCATATTAGAGCTACAAGATGCACAAAATGATTTTGACTTTCAAGAACTGCATCTCACGATGATTATCAGTATACTTGTCCTCTTAAATCCATACACAGATTTTTGACACACATTGGTGATGATTTACGGTTTAATTATTCCAACAAGCATTTGTGGATCCCACACTAATATGGTAATCAATATTCCTCAAGAGATTTTTGAGCGGTCTATGGGTATTTTGACAAGAAGAAACTATTCTAAGAGCTTTCAAAGAGATGCCATGCCTCAGGTCAGTGCCATCGCACAGCAGAGAGGTGCAAACAATAATGAATTCTAGATTATTTAGGTTATGCTTATCCTCAGGTTAGTGCCATCGCACAACAGAGAGGCACACAACCTATCTTCTTGTTAGAGCATTTATTTTCTTTTTGCACATAATGCACCAACAACATAAGTTATTAGCTTGATTCCATTTAGCATTTTTCCATGTGCTTTGCTCAATTTTATGGTCGTCCGCACACATTTGTGGTGTTTATTTTGCTCTTCACCCCTTATTGGAACTTCATTGATTGTGTTAACCAGGGATAAGATGGGAACCCATAGCGAGTTGAACAAGTTAGTCTGAATTTTTAAACCACCAATGAGGTCTACTCATCTATTGTGTTGAATCTACCGACACATCATATAATGAACTAACAACCTCTACGTCTACTTTCTCTATGTCACCTTGCTAGCATACTAGTTTTATTATCATATTTCCTTTTATTTTGCTTAGTCTCTTTAGAATTATACTTTAAATTTTGCATCTTAATTCGTTAAACTCTTTTGGAGTCCCAAACAATCTGTTCCCTGTGTACTCTCATTTTCCATAAACATTGAATCAATATCACAGATTTGATTACTTTCCTTTTAGCTAAGCTGTCCTTCTGCCTCGTTTTTCTTGGGTAATTTAATAAAGCAGCCAATTTAACACTAATCTAACCGATTCTCCCCCTAAAATTCTAAAACTGATAATATTTATGTTTTTGGACTTTTAATTAACATGAAAATAAAATAAAATAAAATAAAATAAAAAATATAAAGAATGTCAGACAAGGCATTTTCTTCCTCTGAAAGCACATCACTTTTCTTTTTCACACCATTAACCTCTAATAGATATAAAAACATCGGTTTATCAAATGCTTTTGTGTAGAGGTCAGCGTGTTGAAATTCCGTATTTATTTTAACCACTTCGATTAATTGCTTTTTAAAATAGTCATGTATAAAGTGATACTTAATATTGATGTGTCTAGTTTTAGGATGTTGTACTGGATTTTTTGTTACGGGTATAGAAGTAGAATTATCAACATAGATAGGAGTGTTAGAAAAGTGCAAACTGTAGTTGCGCATTTGCTGTTGAATCCAAATGATTTTAGAATAGCAACTTGCAGCAGCAACATATTCAGCTTCACATGTTGATAGAGCAACGGAGGTCTGCTTCTTACACTTTCCACCTGACTAACCGTCTACCAAAGAACTGACATCGTGCTGATGTTGACTTGTAATTCATTTTGCAACCGCCATAATCCGAGTCACTCTACGTTGTAAGCTCAAAATCATCGTCATGAGGATACCACAACCCGAGTGTTGGAGTACCCTTCACATAACCGAAAATCCTTTTAACACCAATGAGATGGTTAACTTTTGGTTTCGCCTGATATGTGGAACAAAGACACGCATACATGATATCAGGACGAGACATTGTGAGATACATAAGGGATCCGATCATTCCTCTATACATTGTAGCATCAACCAGATCATCATTTTCGTCGGGTGCCACATCGTGGTTTGTGGCAAGTAGAGTTCTGGCAGCTGAAGCATTCTCCATGTCAAACCGAGTGAGGATATCACCTACATACTTGGTCTGATGTAGGAATATTCCTTTTGGTGTCTCATCCACCTATAATCCTAGGAAGAAATTCAGCTCCCTCATTGCACTCATCTCAAATTCTGCTTTCATGACAGATTCAAATTCTTTACATAACTCTTCATTTTTGGAACCGAAGATTATGTAATCAACATAAATCTATACGAGCAGTAAGTCACCATCCTTTTCTTTGATTAACAGTGTGCAATCAATAACTCCTCTGTGAAAACCGTGTTTCACCAGATGAGTTGAGAGTTTCTCATACCATGCTCTCGGGGCTTGATAGAGCCCGTAGAGTGCCTTATCAAGCTTGTAAACTTTTTCCCAATGATAAGGATCCTCAAATCCTTTGGGTTGACTGACATACATTGTCTCACGGATTTCACCATGAAGGAACGCACTCTTGACATCTAGTTGATAAACTTTAATCTTCATATAAGATGCATAGGCTAGGAAGATACGGATTGCTTCCATTCAAGCCACAGGTGCAAACACTTCATTGTAATCAATGCCTTCGACTTGTCTAAAACCTTGAACCACAAGTCGAGTCTTGTTTCTGATTATGACCCCTTGGTCATATTTCTTGCACTTCAACACCCATTTAGTGCCAATTACCTTGGCGCCTTTTGGTCTATCCACCAGTGTCCATACTCCTAGCTTCTTGAATTGAAGGAGTTCTTCTTCCATGGCACTAACCCATGCCTTATCATTTAAGGCTTCACTCACATATTTTGGCTCAAATGGAGACATAAAACACCGATAAGCACCATCGTGAAGATAGCCTTTTTCCATTACTGAGGCATAATCAGCTGAGTATAGCTGATTTCGTGTTTGTACTCCCGATTGGACATCCCCTATGAAGTTATCCAGAGGATGATAAACATGTAGCCAAGATCCGGGAGTGGTGGGAACAACTACTTCCTCATCCATATTTTGAATTCCTGGTTCAGTATCTTTAGCTGTTGGAGTGTGTGGTTCTGATGTGTTAAAGGCATCAACATCTGATGCTTGTGTACTTTTAGTAGCAAGAACCTATTCCTCCGGATCCACCTGATCAGTCTCAACTTCTTCATCGTCAGAGGAGGAATCGCTTACCTCAAGTGCTCCCCCTAAAAGACTAGAAGATTCACCTTGTGAAACTAATGTTGTCAAGTCTAGTGACAGTGTGTTTAAGACATCGTACATCATTTTGGTCGATAACTCATCCTCAGGAAGGGAGAGAGGGATGTTGAAGGACTTGAAGAATCCGTCATAGTCGAAGCAGAAGGCGGGTCCCTTTCCAGCAGGGGGTGGTGTATCTCTAAACATCAACGTTGCACCACACTTCTACCTGACCCGTTGAGTTGTTATAAACTCTATTGTTAGGTATATTGTATCCAAGAAAAATCCCTTCTTCAGCCTTCTCACTGAACATCCCTGACTAAGTTTTCTTCAGTAGCGTACATGGTGCACCAAATGGTTCGAGGTACTCCAGATTAGGTTTACGTCGCTAGAGCAACTCATAACATGTTTTACCATGCCGTTTGACCACCAAGACTCGATTGAGGGTCTAACATGCATTGGCAACAACCTCGTTCCAAAATTGGATGGACAGTTTCGAGTCGGCTAGCAACGTTCTTGCTATCTCTATCAAGCTCCTGTTCTTTCGTTGAGCAACTCCGTTCATTTGTGGCGTGTAGGCAGATGTGAACTGGTGTACAATTCCTTTCTCTTTGTAGAACACCGCCATCTACTGGTTCTTGAAATCTGTGTCGTTGTCTGAGCAAATCTGTCTCACTTTCAACTTGTAGAGAGATTCCAATGTAGTCACCAGTTGATTGAATGTTTCAAAGGTCTCTGAATTGTATTTCAGAAACATTACCCAAGAGAATCTTGAGTAATCATCAGTGACTACATAACAGTACAAATCACTAGCGATGCTTTTGGTGCTGACATGACCAAATAGATCCATGTGTAGAAGTTCAAGAGGTAGGTCAATGGAATTTACTTTCTTTGCCTTGTGAGACTTCTTGGTCTATTTACCTCTCTTGCACGCTACACAAAAATCTGAAAGTTGAAAATTTCTGACATTTACTCCATTCACTAAATCATTCTGGATCAGATGATTCATCTTCGTTGGATTGATGTGTCCCATTCTCCTATGCCAGGAGATTGAGTCTCTCTCTGTTTCCTTTGACAAGAAGCATTGAACTTTATAGTCTGTTGTGGAGGCTTTTGATAGATCCAAGACATATAAGTCATTATATCTTGAAGCATTAAGATTTGGTCCCCGGGATAATGTAATCCTTCTTCAATACGTATCACTTCTTGTTTCAAAAACAACTTTGAATCCTTTGTCACATATCCGGGATACTGAAAGCAAGTTATTCTATAGTTGTTGAACGTAGTTGACCTTATCCAACTTGACTTTCTGGTTTCCCACTTCGCCTTGAGCTGTGATGTATCCTCCTTTATTTCCAGCAAATGACACATGTCCACCGTTAATTTGTTTGACATTAAAAAGGAGAGACAAGTTCCCGGTCATGTGCCTAGACGCCCCACTATCAACAATCCAGGTATTTGAGATAGCATTGTAACGGACAACCTGAACTTTCAGAAGAAAATTAATAGTTTAGGTTTGGTACCCAAGCCTTAACTGGCTTGGGTGACCTAGAGGAATTACACATCATAAACTTAACCCACTATCCATTTGAGGTTGAGGACATATCATTCCTTTTGTTGTTCTCATTATTAGACAATGGACTTGACTTTTTTTTCCATAAGCCAGTTTGGGTAAGGCTTGTTTTTGATAAACAGATGATTGGCTTAGAGTTTGAACTTTAGGTTCATTATTTCTTTTTGGTGGAGTAATAGAACCCCTTTTCGAAGAACGTTGTTTAATATCATAAAGTTCAATTTTCTATCTGGGAGTCTGATAATAAGGATAATTAGAAGAGACGTGTCCTCTCTTTCCATAACTATAGCATGATCTCCCTTCTACATGTTGAGGAAACTGTTTATGTGGGGTTGAGTGTGATATAGGCGTGGCATGTGTCTGGTTGGATTTAGTCACTTCTCTTTTAGAAGTATCACTTTTATTAACAAAATTAATTGATTTGATGTTTTGAACATTTTATCATGCCCTTTGGTTGGACTTTGATGACTAACACGTGTGTGTTAACTGGTTTAGTCAGTGTGGGTTTTGAAATAGACTTTGGTGAACGTGACATTACATAAACCCTTTTAAAGCATCATTTAAATTCTCAACGGTCATCTTGCCTTTTGATTTTAAAGTAGCCTCCTTCTATTTAGTGATAGATTTCACCGTTTTACCCGTGGAATCTGGATCGCTAACCAGGGGAGTGGACACCACATGATCCTTAATTAGGTTGTTATTTACAAGTCGACATTTTATATTTAACATGATCTCATGTGGTGGTGGAAATACTTTGTAACCCAACCCTTCCCCATTATTTCGTTCTTTCACTAAGTATTGAACTATGTGAGAAGAACTGGTCCAATTGTGCAGTGTTTGTTTTAAAAAATTTACTTCGACTTCTAAAATTGCTTTTTCTTTCTTTGTTTCTTCCAAAGAATTCATATAAAACTTTATATCATTAGCTTGATTAAAAGCAACAACCTCGGTTTCCCTTAGTTGTTTACCTAAAAGTTCTATTTTTTCTTTATAACTGCACTCATTTTGTTTCAATATACAATTAGCTTATGTGCACAGTTGAAATCCTTTACTAAGCTATCGTTGTGGTCTAATAACCTAGGAAATTTCAAATCAATGATTTCTCTAAACTTGTTACATTCAATACAAGCATGACTTTCAAAAAGTTGGTCTTTTGTACTTACTAGTGCGGAATCAGTTGAATCAGCCATCAAAGCAGAGTTAGACTCTTCGGATGCTGGAGATTTTGAACATGTCGTTCTGAGTTCTTCTTCAATCAGGTGGGTTACCACATTCACAGCTTCTTCATTATCTGATGTTACTTGTTCAACTGTGATTTCACCTTCACTCGCCAAGCCATCATCCAATCCCTCGACACAGGCAATGTTTAAGTCACCAGGAGACACAAAACTGAAGGTCTAATCCTATCCTTCATCACCTTGAGAAGTCAAGGCCTTTGTCTTTTTGCTTGAAGAGGTAGCTCCACTCGTGGATTTGTCTTCACGGTTGAAGGTTGAGAACGGATTTATGTTACCTGTTTTCTTGGCCTTTACACATTCACATTTGAAATGCCCCTTTTCACCACAGTTAAAGCAGTTAACTTTGGTTTTGCCAAAACCAAAGGTTGTGTCTTTTGTGGCTACCAAATTCTGTTCTATCATTTTCACAAACTTTTTTGCCCTTCTGACAGCACTAGCCAATGCCCACATGATATCCATTGTCTCTAGTTCATTTTCATCCACCTGCTCGTAATCTTCATCAGCAATATGGCAATTGCCAATCTTCTCTGCAACTAGACCCTCATAGGAATGGACAACAGCTGCTAGAAGATCCATGTACTCCTTTGAAACTTCCACAGTGATATTTCCGAGATTCTCGGTCTTCAACTTAGTAGTATTGGCTTGAGGCACTATATATTAGGTAGGGATGTCCCTAACATTTATGGTCCTAAAACTATGGGTTGGGAAGGAGTTGATGAACTAGACAAAAATTTAGTTTGAAGTGGTGCTCCTGAACTGGTTAGAGTAGGAGATGAGTTGTAAAGTGAAGGATTATGGTCGTAGAATCCTTTCTGTGACCTGTACTTCATCCTTAGTTCCTCCTCCCTTAATTTTAGGATGAAGTCATACATGTCTAATTTTGAAGGAATATTCTTCTGTCTCATATTAGACACAAAAGAGTCCTATTTCTCTAGCAAACCATCAGCAAAGCTTGACACTTTATCTTCCAATGACGTTGTTACCCCATGAGTGTGCAGCTCACTCATCAGATGGTAGAATCTATTGATAATATCATCTAAGCTTTCTTTCCCTATTGAGGAGAAGTTATCAAAATCTTTGTTGAGAGCCTTTGCCTTCAATGCCTTTAAGGATGCATTCCCATCATATCGTCTCTCCAACGCTTCCCATAGCTTTTTTCGCCTGTTTGTTCTCAGAAAACTGGTGAAAGATATCTTTTGGTATCGACTGAATCAACAAAGCATACACCTTCTTTTCAGCATTGTACTTAGCTTTCTGGCTATCAGTCATACCTCCTAAAGTTAGCTTAACACCGTCAGCACCGACTGGCATACTATAACCTGTTTCAATGGATTCCCAAAGATTGGGATCAAGTCCATTTAGATAGATCTCGAACCGCTGTTTCCATTGTGGGTAATCATCTAACATTATAAGTTTAGGTGGTTTATTGTAACACCCCGAAAAGTCAAAACTGAAGGGTTTGTTGAAAGATAAAATCGAGTTTAACCTTTTAAACTATCAGAAAACGCAGCGGATATGTATATATATTTTAAAACATGATTTTAATGCTGAAAATACATGTTTTATGGTGACAAATATATGAAAGAAAAAAACCCAAAACAAAAGGATCATATATGTGAATGAACAAGCTATGAACAAAATGTAAGTATACATAAAATCACAGCTACATAAAGCTGTGATTTACTACCTTTCTCCAGCTAAAATGTCGACCAAGGATGAATGATAAGATGCTAAAGATTCGGCCAAGGCTCCAAGGAAGGACCCCTCAATCTAGTATACCCCAAGCTTGTGAGCAAACACCCTTCTTGTTAGGGAGATCACCACCAAAAACCAAAAGAAACCCTCTAAACTTTCTGCAATTGTCGTGAACTTTTTAGCGAGAAAAGGAGAGTGGTTTTTGGTTCAATGTTGCGTGTAATGAGAGAGTTCAATTAGTTGGAGTGAATGAGTTGCTTTATTGTGTATCTATTCAAGAGAGAAAAGGGCCAATACCCTTTAAGAGGGCGGCCGAAAGTATTTAAAAGGGAAAAGGATTTTCCCTCTCAAACACACACACAAGTCATCTAATAGTTTATACAATTAACTATTTAATTGTATAAGTTATAAAACCCTTTTTATAATTTGATGTTATCTAACTTATTTAAATAACATTACCAATAATAATCATGAACAAAATATCCTAATAAGTTGTTCCATCTTATATGCAACTTATTTAGAAAACCCATTTTCTAAATTTGGTGTTGTTATTTAATTGCATGATCATATCATCAATTGAATAATTGTTTGTGTTTGCAAAGCTTGTTATTGGGTATAACCCGAATTGGATCATGACATACTAACTGCATCAATGTTCTATGTGTCTTGGGCATACAGAATCCAACAATCTTCCACTTGCATAAGATTCATAGAAAATTGATGCAATCAGTAAATACCGCCTAACAACGGTTTACTACACTTAATACGCATGACTTATAGCCATTCAATAACATCATCCCATTCAAGTATCCTACTTGAAATGATTTAGATGAATTAATCATCTATCCTTTTGTTATAGATGTCATGTCAAATCCAAGGACACAGAGTGATCATTCCTTGTTGATTTAACTTATCCAGGCCTTAGACATCTAACTCTCAACGAATAAGAGGAACAAATCCCATCTTGACTACATACGTTTCTCACAATCACCATGTGTCACATCTGAACATAGTCTCATGTACTATCCATTTTTTCAGAACAGCGGATAACCAGATCAAGGTATGACACTTGGTGAATATCAAAACCCAATATGTATCTCAGGTCTGAGGATACCAAATGATATTCGCCTTTACTCAAAATTACTTATGATCAATCAATAAGATTCCATGTAGTAAAATTTGAGTTGCGGGTTAGTCCAATATTTGTATCCCACAATATCTATGAACCTTGGTAGCAACCCATTGCTATATATTCATCCTTATGAATATCAACCAATCCATGTTCATAATAACTTACCTTCACACTTGTTCCCACAAGTCTGAATGACTACGGACATTTAGAGTAAGCAATTTACTCATGGATTAAACATGCTAATTTGAATATTAATTGAAACATTATAACCAAATAATTTTATTCAAATAATAAAGAATTCCACATATCCAAATACAAAATTTACAAATCAAATCTAATCACTAGAATATCGAAGTCCCATGGCACAAGTATGACCTTCATGCTTTGCCTTTTCAAGGAGCTTCGTGAGAGGATCCGCAATGTTCTGATCCGTGTGAACTTTGCGAATACATATCTTTTCCTTTTCAACTTCATCTCGTATGTAGTTGAATCTCCGCTCAATGTGCCTAGTCTTTTGATGAGCACGAGGTTCCTTGATTTGAGCAATCGTACCCTCGTTATCACAAAAGATCTCTAGGGGGTTCTGAATGGAAGGGACAACCCCCAGATCAGCAATGAATTTCTTCAACCATGCAGCTTCTTGAGCTGCTAATGAGGCGGCGACGTATTCTGATTCTGTAGTTGATAGAGCCACCACATCCTATTTGGAGCTATTCCAAGAGACCGCTCCTCCATTCAGAACGAAAATATATCCCGATTGTGATCGTGAATCATCACGATCTGTTTGGAAACTGGCATCCGTGTAACCTTTTACAACAAGTTCCTCATCACCAGATCCATAGATTAGGAACATATCTTTTGTCCTCCTTAGGTACTTAAGTATGTTCTTAACAGCCATCCAATGACTGTTTCTAGGATTTTGCTGGTATTGGCTTGTCATGCTTAAGGCGCATGACACGTTCGGTCGAGTGCATATCATTGCATACATGATGGATCCAATAGCAGATGCGTATGGGATTGCCTTCATTTTATCTTGCTCATCCTTTGAGCTAGGACATTGAGTCGTACTCAATATCGTTCCTCTTTGAATAGGTACCGTACATTTCTTAGAGTTCTCCATCTTGAACCTTTTCAACATTTTGTCAACGTATGCACTTTGATTTAAACCAATCAACTGCCTTGATCTATCCCTATAGATTTTTATTCCCAGAATAAAGGCGGCCTCACCAAGATCCTTGATGGAAAAACAACTTCCAAGCCAGGTTTTTACACCTTCCAAGGTTGGAATATCGTTTCTAAATAGTAGTATGTCATCAACATACAATACTAGGAAAGTGATGATGCTCCCACTAGCTTTCTTATATACAAAAGCTTCGTCAGCGTTCTTGATGAATCCGAATTTAATTATTACTTCATCAAAACGGTGATTCCAACTTCTCGATGCTTGTTTCAATCCATAGATTGATTTCTTTAACTTGCATACTTTATAAGGATGTTTTGGATCGACAAAACCTTCAGGCTGAACCATATAGACATCTTCCTCAAGATATCCATTTAGGAAAGCGGTTTTGACATCCATTTGCCAAATCTCATAATCATAATAAGCAGCTATGGCAAACATATCCTTATAGACTTTAGCATCGCAACACGTGGGAAGGTTTCATCATAATCAACCCCTTGAGTTTGAGTGAAACCCTTTGCTACAAGTCTAGCCTTATAAGTATCCAAGTTTCCATGAATATCGGTTTTCTTCTTGAAAACCCACTTGCTTCCAACTACTTTGGAGTTAAGACGTGGTACAACCATGTCCCATACTTGATTGTCATGCATGGATTGCATCTCAACGCTCATGGCCTCGAGCCATTTGTCACAATCCGAATTGGACACTACATCATGGTATGTGGTTGGTTCATCTGAATCTACCACATAGCATCCATCCATGAAAAATCCGTATCTTTCAGGTGGATTACTAGTTCTACCACTTCTGCGAATGTTTTGTGTGTATTGATCAACCATTTGATCATCTTCAACATCCTCATGCTGAGTGCTAGTTTCAACCAAACGTGCATCGGGTTGTGGTTCTTGATCCTCTTCAAGATCCACTGTTCTACTACTAGTTCCTTCCATAAGGAACTTTGCTTCTAAGCACTCACCCTTTCTGGCAACAAACAGCTTTCGTTCCAGTGGATCATAGAAATAATATCCCATAGAATCTCTAGGGTATCCAACAAAGATACACTTGGTGGATCGGACTTCTAATTTGTTTGGGGTGGGAGTCTTAACATAAGCCTCACAACCCTAGACCCTTAGGTATGATAGGGATGGAACTCTTCCATGCCATATCTCAAAAGGTGTCCTTTCCACCTTTTTGGTTGGGGCCATATTTAAAATACGGGCCGCGGAGAGCGAAGCGAAACCACAAAATGATGGAGGTAGTGTGCTTCTAGCCATCATAGATCGGACCATATCCAATAAGGTTCGATTCCTCCTCTCAAACACACCATTATGTTGTGGTGTTCTAGGTGGAGTGAGTTGTGAGACAATCCCACAACTCCTAAAATGATCTTGAAAAGCATCATTGAGGTATTCACCTCCTCTATCGGTGCGGAGAACTTTAATCGACTTGTTGAGTTGATTTTGTACTTCATTTTGAAAGATCTTGAACAGTTCAAAACCTTCATCTTTGTGTCTTAACAGGTACACATACCCATAGCGACTATAATCGTCGGTAAAGGTAATGAAGTATCTTTCACCATTCCTAGTCATTGGCTTAAAAGGACCACATACATCCGAATGTATGATTCCTAATAAATATTTTGCCCTTTCGTTACTTCCACTAAAGGGTGCCTTAGTCATTTTACCTTGTAAACAAGATTCACACACATCAAATGAATCACATTCACTTGTTTTTAAAAGATCATTCTTTTTTAGTGTTTGAATTCTTTTCTTGTTTATATGACCAATACGACAATGCCAAAGATAGGTATCACTCAAATCCAACTTGAGTTTCTTGGTGCTAGTTTGGTACAATGAACTATTTAAAGTATTTTTCATGAACCAATTCATAAATACCATTAATGGGAATAGCTTTAAAGTAGAACATATCATTAAAAGAAACATGAATATCTTTTTCAACAAATGATAATACATATCCAAATTGTTTTAACAGGGCTACTGAGATAATATTCCTAGTCAAACTAGGAGCATACAAAACATTGTTCAAAATTACTTCCACACCATTTGGAAGTTTCAAGATGTAGTTACCACGGGCTTCAACTTGAATTTTAGCCCCATTGCCCATGTAGAGGCTAACATCCCCTTTCTTGAAGTCACTACTTCTTCTGAACCCATGTGTTAGAGGATATCATGTATAAAGGATATCATGTGTTAGAGGATATCATGTTTAAATCAATATGGATCATGTATATTGTACGTGAGGTTTGCCCAGCATCCCTCTTTGCTTTCAACTCATGGAGATGGACGGGACAATTTCTTGCCCAATGTCCAATCTCCCCACACTTAAAGCAATTAGTAGCAACCTTTTTCTTCTTCTCCTGTGGTTTAGGTGGCACCCTTACAACCCCTTTCCCTTTTCCCCATACGGGTCCCTTGCCCTTGGCAACCTTTGCCTTGGGTGTGGGATGAGGCCTTTTCTTGTTCCCACCTTCATTGATGGTGAGAACGGGTAAAACCCTTTTACCCATGGCCGCCTCGACCGTTTTGAGCATTGCGTGAAGCTCACCAATGCTTTTGTCCCAAGCATTCATGTTGTAATTCAACACGAATGACTCGAACTTCTTGGTAAGGCCATTGAGAATCAAATCTGTGGCCAATTCCTTGGAGACGGGACAATTAAGCCTTTCGAGGCGGTCAATGTGGCTTTTCATCTTAAGTACATAAGATGAAACCGATTGGTTGTCGTCCATACGACATGCATGGAGTGCTCGAACCGTTTCGAAGCACTCAACCCTTGCTTGCTGTTGGAACGTTTCCTTCAGCTTGGTTATCATGTCATAAGCTCCGTGATGTTCATACTCCTTTGGGAGATCCGGAGTCATGCTCGCTAGCATGAGACAAGACACTTGGACGGAGTCCTCAGTGTACTTTAGCCAATCGTTATAGGCCTCCTCATCATCCTCAGCAGGTTGATCGGGGATAGGGTCGTCTAAAATATATGATCGTCTTTCTTCCTTGAGAATGATTCTCAAGTTTTGATACCAATCAATGAAATTATTATGATTTAGACGATCCTTTTGGAGAATCTCTCGCAATGATTGGGCAGACGGGGATGAATTATCATCATTATCATTATTGGTGGCCATCTACAAAATTTAACAAAGATCTATTTTAGTATTTTCGATATTGCTATTTTAAATAATTAATACCTTTTAAGGTCATTTTATATTAAAATCTAGAACCCAACATTACATTTAAATTGTTGTTAGGTGACCTTTATCCACGATTTAAATTAATAAGGTGGTCAACGATTGACGGTTGCAACCATTTGCAACTTCTAGAGGTATGGGATTGACTTTAAACATCATATGTAAAGTCGGCATGTTAATCCCATCAACACCATTTGGAAACCATATTGTAGGTGATCCATTTAACATGGTTTGCAAATCAAGTTACCCTACTTGCACACACATGTGAGTTTACCAACATAAGTGGTTAGGTGACCTTTATCCCACAAATGTGGTATCCCCACCTTAAGTCACAAGTTCCCTCTAAATGGTTAGGTGATCTTTATCCCATTAAGAGTTTCCAATGACTCAAGTGTTATGCAAAAGGATGGTGTTAAACTTGTTGTGTTGTACCAAAAGAACCAATGAGCCAAGATCAAAAAACCTCTAAGTCCCACATGATATCACAACAACTGCTGAAGGCTTCATCAGCAGTTTGACAAGTGCTGAAGACTTCAACAGCTGAAGATCAAGTACTGAAGACTTCAACAGCTGAAGACTAAAGTACTGAAGCTCAACAGCTGAAGAGTCCACAAGTGCTGAAGATCAACAACTGATGTACAAAGTCTGAAGACAAAGACTAAAGACATCAGTTGATGACATCTACTGAAGTCATCAGCTGATAGAACGTCTGAAGTTCAAGTCTGAAGACTAAGTGCTGAAGTTTCTGCAGTTTGTCACAACAGCTGAAGAGTACTTCTTCAGTAGTTGTGATATCAGTAGTTTTATGTTTTTACTTTCAGTAGTTTTGTAAAACGACTGAAGAGCTTGTTCTTCAGTCGTTGTAGTTTCAGTAGTTTCTTTTTAGTAGTTGTAGTAACTGATAACACTTAGTATTTTTGTAAGAAGATGTCAGCTGTTTTGACATCTTCAGTAGTTGTGTTTCAGTTGTTTAGATAATTCTGTTAGATGTCACTATCAAGTGACATCAGCAGACGTCACATCTCCTATATAAGGAATGTTCCAGCACGACATTCCTATATAAGGGATGATTGACCTGATTGTAGGTGTGACACTCTTTGCCACCACGAAAGCGTATGATTGAATGAAATATTCTTTTTGCAGAAACTTTCTCTCTCTATAACTAATTCTGTTCATTGCAATATCTTTGGTATTCTTGCTCGAATTGTGCTAGTTGGTACTCTATTCCGCTGCTGAAATCATTCGAATCGATTAAACTAGATGCTGAGATCCTATCAAATGGTATCAGAGCCGGTTAATCATTGATCGATCTAACAATTGATCATTGAAACTGCTCATTTGCTCTAAGTTTGATCGAACTAGCAAACTTGCACGAATCTGTTATAGAGATTGAAGTTCTGTCGCTTTTGGCTATTTTAATTAAGGTTCTTAGTGGTTTTGAGCTAAATTTGTTTTGCTTATCTTGAATTTGTTTGAATTTTCTAAAAATGACTACTCCCTCGAATGATCCTCACAATACTGGTTCCTCAACCAAGCCTCCAATGCTGGTTAGGAATGAGTATAACATATGGCAACGATGAATGCTCCATCACCTGTCTGTTAACAGTTCAGGTTGTTGGACATCAGTGGTACATGGTCCACACAAGCCTATGGTGAATAACCCGGAAACCAATCAAATGGTTCTGAAGAGGAGGGAGCAATACTCAGATGAGGATAAGAAATTGTTTGAAATTGATGCAAAAGCCCATGGAATTCTGGCCATGGCACTGCCCAATGAAATCTATTCTGGGCTAATGCATTATGAGACTGCCCATGACCTCTGGAATGCCTTAAAAGAACAATTTGGAGGAACAGATGAGGTCTTGGCAAATAATAGAGAAATCCTTGCCCAACAATATGAGACATCTCTCATAGGAAGGGTGAGACACTGACTCAACAGTTTGAGCGGTTCTCTTGTTTGATCTCTGAATTAAAAATGGTCAAACATGAGTACACCAATAGCCAGATGAATAACAGATTTCTCAGATCACTGCCTGAGAGATGGGACACATATACTATTGTCCTACGCTCCAGTGCAAATTTGGACAAACTATCTCTCACCCAACTCCATGGGAAATTGCTCACATTTGAGAGAGAGATAGAACAGAAACGAAAACTGTCATCATCTGGAAAGCTCACTAATGACTTTGTACCAGGAAACACTACCTTGGTTGGTCATGAGTCAGAATATGCTTCATCTGAATGCCAGTATGATGAGCATATTGATTTCTCTTCAAACACTTCTGATTCTGCATTTGTGAGTGTTGATAGTCAGTTTACTGGGTGTAATAATGACAATCTATGCTTCATCATGGATGATCTCAAGGGGATTGCTGATGATGACTTAGAAGAGATGGATATTTTGAGCCAAATGGCCTTGATAAATGTCAGATCTCAGAAGTTCTACAAAAGAACTGGAAGAAAGTTCTCAGGACTCTCTGGCAAAACCAAAGTTGGTTTTGACAAAAGTAAGTTGAAGTGTCACAAATGCCACAGGCTTGGACACTTTGCTAGAGAATGTAGATCATCTAGATCTAATTCTTCTGCACCCTTTGTGACTTTCCCTGGCAATAGTCAACAACACAAAGGGCAACATCTGTCAATTCTGGTCATCATTCTCAACCACAATCTCCTGCATATTTTGTTCCTCAGGGTCCAATGCCATATCCTTACCCTTGTTATTACATGCCACAAACCAGTCAGGTTCAAGCACCCATTGCTCAACAACCACATGCTCTTCCTGAGCCTCAACCATCACAATCTCATCAACCTCCTCAACCTCAACAACACAGCTTCTTCACCCCTAGAGTTGTTGACTGGAGCAGTTTACCAGATGACATGTCTGGTCATGAACAACTGCTCACAGGTGCTAGTCAACATGGTGGTGACAGTCCTTTTGGAATCTGGCACTTATGGCTCTGGAGTCTGTAGATGGATCATCCTTAAATGCCTCTTCATCACAGGTATCACAGGTATCCTCTGAGGCTAAGGCCAAATTATTCTGAAACATGCATAGCAACATTTGCCTCTATTAGAGAAGCAAATGTAGCTTTAATTAATAAGAACATAGAGCTAGAAAAGATCATTTCCAAAAGAAAAGCTGAGTTTGAGTCTACACTTAAGAGAAAAATGATGAGATTTATAAACTTAAATGCCAAATCACTGATGATAAGGCTAGGGAAGAGGTACTTTTAGAAAAGTACAAAGACCTCAAAGAAACCCTTACAGTCACCCAAGTAGAGTGTGATCGATGGGTACAATCATGCAAAGGTTTTGAAATGCTTCTTAGTAAGCAATCAGCTTCCAATGTGAAGTTTGGCATTGGTTATAATCACACTGCTCCTCCTACAGATTTTGCTTCAAGAGCAGAAATGAAATCTAATGGAGAAAGCAATAACCAATCCACCTCATCATGTGATTCACTTTTTGATAGAGCACCATCAGAAGTTGCAGTTAGTATTATTCCGTCGTTGAACCTATCAGCTGATCTTGATGGTTCAAATACTGACACTCACATGATCAAAGAGTTGATCAACTCAGGAGTTATTTCTGGAAGTCTTGAAAGGACTGGAGAGCAAGATTTAACACCTAAAGTTCAAACTCCAACTACTGTCAGCACTGAAGAGAAGAAAACTGTTAGTAGAAAGGGTTTGAAGACTACTAAAGAGGAAGTCAAGAAAGCAAATAGTGCTTTCAAAGTGCTGAAGAACAAGTCTTCAGTAGTTTCATTCTCTTTAGTTGATGATCAACATAAGATGAAGAAGAAACCATGTGAAATATGTGGTTTGTTCAATCATCTTACAGATGATTGTTGGTACAAAAGAGGATCCAAACTCAAACATAAAGAGGAAATTAAAGAGAAAATGGTTAAAATGAAAACTGAGTTTTAAGCCACATTTGTACGAACAACATGAAATCCTGTAACCCTTAAGTCCAAAAAGAAATCCAAAAAGGAAGTGGTTAAACAGGTAACAGCTGAGATTGCTCAAAAGAAGAAGGTGCAACATAGGAACTTTTCAAACTCCAATGCCAATGTGTCTGAAGAGCTGAAAGCTTTATCACAAAATCAGACTCAGCTGGTTATGATGGTTCAACATCTATTGGGAAGAGTTAACCAATTAGATGTTCCTATGTTGAAACCACAGAAAAGGAGGTCCAAGCCAAAGGATTCCTCTTCTTCACCATCTTCTTCCTCTCAGGCTGTTATTTCCAACAAACCTGTTAGTTTACCATCTGTTGATGAGAACCGGCCCAAAACTAAAAAGGTTTGGGTCTTAAAATCTAACTAATTTGTTGTGTTTTGCAGGGTTCTTCAACATGCCACAGAGGCCTCTGGTATGTAGACAGTGGAGGATCCATGCATATGACAGGAAACAGATCACTTCTTAATGACTACTCTCAAGGAAGGAAGGGGTTTGTGTCATTTGGCAATGATGAAAAGGGTTACATCATCGGCAAAGGCTTTGTTTCCAATGGGGAAATAAAGTTTGATTATGTTAACCATATGGAAAATCTCAAGTACAATCCCTTAAGTGTCAGTCAAATGTGTGACAAAGGCCATGTTGCTCTTTTCACCAGTCAGAACTGTCAGATTCTGTCATCCAAAGTTCTAAGTTTGATTGATAAGGTGTTGGATGAATACACTCCCCTGAAGGCCAACAGGACAGGAAGAGTGTATGCCTTAGATCTTTCCAAGAAGATAGATCTCAAAGGCCATCCTTGCCTATTTTCCAAGGCTTCCCCTCAAGAATCTACTCTATGGCATAGAAGGCTGGGTCATGTTAATCTCAAAAACATGAATCAGCTGACAAACCATGGTTTAGTAAGGGGACTGCCTATGAAGGAGTTCAAATATGAAGATAACTGCACTGCTTGTTAAAAGGAAAACAGCACAAAGCTTCATTTCCCTCCATAGAAGAACCTAAGTCCACTGCCTACTTACAACTTCTTCACATGGATCTCTTTGATCCTGTGAGAGTGATGAGTATGGCTAAGAAGAAATATTGTCTGGTAATTATGGATGATTACTCCAGATTTGTATAGACTTTCTTCTTGCATTCAAAGGATGAGGCAGCTCAGAAGATTATCAACTTTGTGTTGTATGTTGAGAAGCAGTATTCCCTCTCAGTCAAGTGTATTAGAAGTGATAATGGAACAGAATTCAGAAACAATACACTTGATGAGTTCTACCTCTCAAAGGGAATCAAGAGGCAGTTTAGCATTCCAAGAACTCCTCAACAAAATGGAGTAGTGGAGAGAAAGAACAGGACCCTTATTGAAGCTGCAAGGTCCATGTTGGCTGATTTTGGACTGCCAATGACTTTTTGGGCTGAAGCTGTCAATACAGCTTGCTATGTACAGAATAGAGTTCTAGTAAATCAGAGGTTGATGAAGACTCCATATGAAGTTCTTCATCATTTGGCCCCTCTAATTTCATTCTTCAGAGCTTTTGGGTGTCCTTGTTTCATTCTTAACACACGGGATCAACTCCAAAAAATTGATCCTAAGGTGGATGCAGGGTACTTTGTTGGTTATTCATCAACTTGCAAAGCATACAGAGTCTTCAACTATAGAACAAAGATGGTTGACGAGACTCTACATGTTAAGTTTAATGAATCTCCAAAGGACAAGATTCCACAAAGCCCTGTGGAGCTATTTGATTTGGACATACTGCAATATGTTCCTTATCAAACTCCTGCTGTTGCTCCTGTCAATAGTTCACCACCTGGTGGTACTGCTGGTGCTGATGATGATGATGATAGCAGTACTCACCTCTTTAGGTTTAGTGACCAACTGCCTGTGTCCTCTAAACCTGACACTCCTGTAGCTTCAGTAGCTTCATCCATAACAAGTGCTGATGAGATTTCTGCATCTTCAACTTCACTTGAGTTGCCACCATCTACATGGTTTCAAGAGTCTACATCAACATCTGTTGCTGCTGAAGGTTCTACAAACACTTGCACTGATCTCATTGTTTATCCAGAGCTGAAGAATCACCCAATATCACAAATCATTGGTGATATCAATGCTGGAGTTTCAACCAGAAGTCAGTTGTCCAATTTTTGCTTCTATGCTCTCTTCATCAGTCAGCTAGAGCCAAAGAATTATCATGTTGCACTTAGAGACAATGGTTGGGTTGAAGCAATGCAGCTTGAGCTTCTTCAGTTCAAAAAGCAGCAAGTGTGGGAGCTTGTTCCTCTTCCCCCAGGTAAGTGTGCAATAGGCACCAAATGGGTGTTTAGGAATAAAACAGATGAAAATGGGCTTATTGTTAAGAACAAAGCCAGACTGGTTGTTCAAGGGTTTGCTCAAGAAGAAGGTATTGATTATGATGAAACCTTTGCCCCTGTAGCCAGACTGGAGGCAATTAGATTGTTCTTAGCCTATGCTGCACTCTACAATCTTAAAGTTTTTCAAGTGGATGTTAAAAGTGCATTCTTATATGGTAAAATAAAAGAAGAAGTTTATGTGTGTCAACCACCAGGCTTTGAGGATAATAAACACCCAGAATGGGTATACAAGCTTGATAAGGCTCTTTATGGGTTGAAACAAGCTCCTAGAGCCTGGTATGAGACATTATCTAACTTTCTTCTGCAAAATAATTTTACTAGAGACTCCATAGATAAAACTTTATTTATTAAGAAGGTGGATTAGCATAAGCTACTTGTTCAAATTTATGTTGATGATATTATATTTGCATCCTCTGATCCCCAGTTGTGTGATGATTTTACAAAATTGATGCAAAGGAAGTTTGAAATGAGTGCAATGGGAGAATTACAGTTCTTTCTAGGCTTGCAAATCAAACAAAAAGCTGATGGAATTTTAATTCATCAGTCTAAATATACAAAAGATCTTTAAAATAAGTTTGATTTACAAAACTGTAAGCCCTGTTCTACTCCCATGTGCAACACCACACAATTGGATGTTGATTAGAAAGGTAAAGCTGTTGATGAAACACTTTACAGATGTATGATTGTGTCCTTCATGTATTTAACAGCTTCTAGACCAGATATTATGTTTGGTACATGTGTTTGTGCTAGATTTCAGGCTGCACCTAAAGAGTCTCATCTGATTGCAGTCAAGAGGATCTTTAGATATTTGCAAGGTACACAATCTCTAGGTTTATGGTATTCCACTGGGCACTCTTGCAAATTAGTTACTTTCTCTGATAGTGACTATGCAGGGTGTAAGTTGACCAGGAAATCAACTTCTGGTGGATGTCAATTCCTAGGCAACTGTTTGATTTCATGGCAGAGTAAGAAACAAACATCTGTTGCTACATCTACTGCTGAAGCCGAGTACATTGCTACTGCAAGTTGTACATCTCAAGTACTCTGGCTTCAGAATCAACTTTTGGATTATGGCATTACAGAGTCTAAGACTCCATTATTAATGGATAGTGCTTCAGCTCTTTGCATTGTCAAAAATCCAGTCCAGCACTCTAGGACCAAACATATAGAAATTAGACATCATTTTATAAGAGATTGTTTTGAAAAGGGTCTAATTAATCCTATGTTTTTGCCTAGTGCTGATGAGCTTGCAGACATTTTTACTAAGCCTTTGGATAGTTCAACTTTCCACAACCTGGTGTTAAGGCTTGGTATGCTGCAGCTAGAATAAGTGACAACTACTGCTGATCTCAGTAATAAGTACTGATGATCATTGGTAACCATGTCACATATAAGTACTGATGAGTTTTTTTACCCTCAGTAGTTTTTATAACTACTGAAGGCTAAATGCCTCACAAGTACTGAAGTACTTTATCTGTTCTAAACTACTGATGTAGTTACAACTACTGATGTAGTTACAACTACTAAATCAGTAAAAACAGATAAGAACTGACGTCCTATGAAACACCTGAAAAGCAGATGAAAAGTCTGATGAGTAAGTGTTGAGGACAGTATGAAACAGCTGAAAAGCTAATAATTGACGAAAACAGATGATGAGTAATTTCTCTTCAGTTGTTTCTACAACTGCAGTTTCTAAACAACTGAAGCAAGACCACAGTCTTCAGTAGTTTCACAACTACTGATAACTAATACCAAGTCTTCAGTTGTTTACAACAACTGATGGCAAAACCACTGTCTTCAGTAGTTTTACAACTACTGATGACAAACACCAAGTCCTCAGTTGTTTACATCATATGAAGTCAAAACCGCTACCTTCAGTAGTTTCATAACTACTGATGGTTAACACCAAGACTTTAGCTGTTTCAACGTCTGATGGTCAAAACCAAGTCTTTAGTTGTTTTACAACAACTGATGACAACACCACCACTGTCAGTCGTTTTAAACCTCTGAAGGTTAATACCACGTCATCAGTAGTTTCAAACAGCTGATGACCACACCAAAACCTTCAGTAGTTTTCTTTCAGCCTTTTCCTCTCCCTACCCTATAAATACCTATCTTCTTCTCAAACGTTCCATTAGCCGTTCTTCTGACCTTCATACTTTCAAAAATGGCAACCATGAGTCTAAAACCCCGACATAACTGCGTCGCCTACCTCACGAAATCGGCCTTCTGGACAAAGTTTGAGCACGCCATAGACCTAATGGCCGATTCTCAATATAATACAGCTCTGCTCTTAAACCCGACCATCTACCCAGAGTCACTCAGTCAGTTTTGGTCCAATGCCTACGTTCACACTGATGTGCCTACCGGCCAAATCTCTGTTAGGTCATTGGTTAACCAAAACCAAGTAGAGGTTACACCTGAAAGCATTCGTATAGTGCTAAATTTACAAGATGCTGCTTATGTGACTGAGTACCCGAAGGGCACAAATGATATGTCCTTCATCAACAATGGGTACGACGGAAATCTTCGAGCTGCTACCATACTAAAGAAGAACTTCCCTGATGCTGAACGACTGATATTTCATATGGTGATTGTTTGCTTAGCCTCGAAGACCTCCTCATGAGATCAAATGTCTTCCCGATGGCAACAGGTATTATATTCAATTCTAGAACACCAATCTTTAAATTTTTCATAAATTGTGTTTCTAGAAATCAAAGATCTGGCACAGAAACCTGTGGGAAAAAGATGGCTATTATATCCCAGGTTTCTGATGGCCATAATTTTAAAAGAATTACAAACTGATGGCCTTGTTGGCCTTGGAGTCCCTGCACCAGCTGTTCTAGCTGAGGTATACTCCAGGCATAACTCCGACCAATCCCTCAAAGAAGCTGCCCGTTTGCTCAAACCCAAGCAAAGGGAACCCACAGCTTCAACTGCCAGATCCAAAGTCCCCACCAAGCCAAAATCCAAACCCAAACAAGCTAATCAGGGAGATGAGTCCCCTGATGATGCTCCTGTACCACCCAAACAGGATAAACCTACTGGTTCAAACCCCCCAGTAGTGTTAACGACTCAACCAGCCACAGCCGCACAAGTATCCTCTCAAAAGGATCCTGTTGCAACCATTTCAGGGGAAACCACATTGCTGAGACCTCTCTCACTTGAGGAGGTTATCATTGAAGAGCATCCCTCTCCCCGGATGCAATCAGCTTCTATCCCCTCTCCCCATGCAAATGCCCCTCAAAGCCCAACCATTATAATTGCCAATGTGCTGACTCAGCTGCATGCCTCTCCTCCTCCCCTACAACCACCAACAAAGGGGAGAACAACAACAGTTGAGGAAGAGGATACACATGCTTCTGACAAGCCACAACACCGGGGTTTAAATGTTCCATCTCCTGGTGTGGATATGGAGACCAGAACATCTGATGAGGCTGCCACCTCCTCTGAATCAGCATATGATGAGACTGAGGCTGGTAACATTCCTAAGACCTCACCAGAGGCAACAGCTGATGAAGGACAAAGTCCTGAGGCTGGAAGTCCCCAGTTCCAAGACAAAGGGGCACATGCTACAACTAGTCTACACCCAGTGCATGTACATCCTGCTCCAAGCAGGAGGTCAGGTGATTCAGCATCTGCTGATGATGACCTGGGCTTTTTCTACGATGTTCTTGCCCAGAACACAATCCTTGAGGAGGAAGTCAGTAGGCTACAAAAACTACTTGACCAACTCTCTCAAGGAGAAAGACCATCTGCCACCACATCAACCCAACAGATGGCACCTTCCTCTGAAGGTCCCTTAAACACACAGCCACTACAAAATTCTCAGCCACCTGCCTCTGTTTCTGGCACCATTTCTCAGGACCAAAAACCCCCTGAGCAAATGGAT
This sequence comes from Flaveria trinervia, assembly GCA_025506515.1. Taxonomy (NCBI): domain Eukaryota; kingdom Viridiplantae; phylum Streptophyta; class Magnoliopsida; order Asterales; family Asteraceae; genus Flaveria; species Flaveria trinervia. The sequence goes on along the minus strand of CM046450.1, from coordinate 77,277,843 downwards.
GCTATCCCTCAAAATCCCCTATCTCTCATCACACCGCAGCTAATCGAATTTGTTATTAAAACTGTTGATGAGAGACTTTCTTCTGTCTTACAACCCCTGGTGGAGGATGTACTGAGCCAACAACTTTCTGCTGCTCAATCCCTTGCAACCAATGCACCCAAAAAGGGGGAGAGTTCAGCAGTGAAAGCTAAAAGAAAGAGGATGGAGAAGGAGAGAGAGAAAGAGAAGGATAAAGAGGTAGAAAATGAGAAGGATTGTGCGTATGAGGCCGAAAAAGAGAAGGAGAATGTGATTGAGAAGGGAGCTGAAATTGAAAAAGTACATGAAAGTCAAAAAGATTTTCATGTCACATACATGAAAAAGAAGAGTGCTGAGAAAGAGAAGAACTTGAATGAAATGGTTAAAGAGGCTGATGCTGAACACAGCAGATCAATGGACAATATCATTGATCAGCTATTTAGGCAAGGTTTCGACACTGAAAAGCTGGATTCTGAAATAAGAAGATTAGAGATCGAAGAGATCCAACAAAGATGGGCCAGCTACAACACTATGGATAGAGAGAGACTTGAGATCATGATCAGATTTATCAACAAATACCTTGGGAGATCATTGATCAAAGTAAAATCATGGACCATGGACATCATCTTGGCCATAACCTCCAAGATCTATTCGTTTGAAGCATACACTAAGGGTTTAGTAGTCGAAGCTTTGAATGAAGCAGGAGCAAGGAGCAGGACTGAGCTAGCCAAACACTCAAAAGCCACACTCACCTCCAAAATGCTGACTCAACCTGTCAACATCCCTCTCCAAAACAACCACAACCACAACCACAAAACCAACTCCCTTACCCTCAAAACCAATAGCCGATGATGCACCTAAGCAGAAGAAGAGAAGGGTGTTGAAGCTTGTGGAAGAAGAAGAAAATGATGATGAAGAAGATAGGCTGCCGATCTCAACTGTTCTGCAGTTGCCTAAGGCCAAAGATCTCTCTCTTGCAATAACTCCTGAGCAACAAAGAGATGCAATCAAAGTGAAATTAGAAGAAGAACAGCAACACATATTGCATGATGAAGAGTTATTGCAAGAATACCAAAGATAACTAATTCTGTTCATTACAATATCTTTGGTATTCTTGCTCGAATTGTGCTAGTTGGTACTCTATTCCGCTGCTGAAATCATTCGAATCGATCAAACTAGATGCTGAGATCCTATCATGTTGGAAATATTGTTGGAAAAAAATAGAGATTTCATAATATAGGTTTAGAAACTCTATGTACTGTACTTGCATGCTTTCAAATACAAGATACCCTATGGTCCTTTGATTAAAACCCATTTTAATCATTAAATCATTAAATTATTTTAATAACCTTTTATTTCCTTTTAATGATTAAGAACCATTTAATTAGATTGTTAAGTTCATAGAAAGGTTTGTTAAAGCAAATATCACATACATGCTATCGACCACAATAATATAAACAAAACAACATAGAAAATGTGCATAACCATAGCATCTAAAGAGGTCCACGCTTGTTTGCCATCACAAGTGTGGTCAAAAGGCATTCCTAAGGGTCACAACAAAACACATAGAAAGCTTCCAAAAGCCTCCCACTTGAAACCACATCCAAATGCTCCATGTTTCTCCTTTGTGCTTCCAATCCATACATCTTCACATTACAACATATAGAGTCCTAATACAAGATATCTAGTAAAATGAAAATGCACCTAATCTATTTATTACAACCCAATAATAAATAAAATACATTTTAAACAAAGCACAAATGAATAAATATATACAACCCCATTGAATAAACAAATACAACCATTGCAATCATCCAAACAACATTAGGCCAAAGGCTAGGTTATGCACTAATACAAACATCCAACATATCATCCAAAATATAACTATGAATCCCCTCAAAACCCATGAATTTTCAGCCAACATAAACTGAAAATTTCGGGTTTAGATATTGTCCAAACAACACAACATATCAACATAATTATCTCTCAAGGTTTAATCACAAGCATGTGTAATATAACCTTGAAAGTTGGGGATTCAACAAAACAAAATATAACAGCCCTTAAAGGGGTTATAAAGTCCCATAAAAAAATGATAAAGGACAAGAACAAGCAAGCTATCCACATAACCGGCTCTTGATGCCATTGAAGGGTTTGTTGAAAGATAAAATCGAGTTTAACTTTTTAAACTTTCAGAAAACGCAGCGGATATGTATATATATTTTGAAACATGATTTTAAAGCTGAAAATACATGTTTTATGGTGACAAATATATGAAAGAAAAAAACCCAAAACAAAAGGATCATATATGTGAATGAACAAGCTATGAACAATATGTAAGTATACATAAAATCACAGCTACATAACGTTGTGATTTACTACCTTTCTCCAGCTAAAATGTCGACCAAGGATGAATGATAAGATGCTAAAGATTCGGCCAAGGCTCCAAGGAAGGACCCCTCAAGCTAGTATACCCCAAGCTTGTGAGCAAACACTTCTTGTTAGGGAGATCACCACCAAAAACCAAAAGAAACCCTCTAAACTTTCTGCAATTGCCGTGAACTTTTTAGAGAGAAAAGGAGAGTGGTTTTTGGTTCAATGTTGCATGTAATGAGAGAGTTGAATTAGTTGGAGTGAATGAGTTGCTTTATTGTGTATCTATTCAAGAGAGAAAAGGGCCAATACCCTTTAAGAGGGCGGCCGAAAGTATTTAAAAGGGAAAAGGATTTTCCCTCTCAAACACACACACATAAAAATAAAACAAGTCATCTAATAATTTATACAATTAACTATTTAGTTGTATAAGTTATAAACCCCTTTTTATTATTTGATGTTATCTAACTTATTTAAATAACAATACCAATAATAATCATGAACAAAATATCCTAATAAGTTGTTCCATCTTATATGCAACTTATTTAGAAAACCCATTTTCTAAATTTGGTGTTGTTATTTAATTGCATGATCATATCATCAATTGAATAATTGCTTGTGTTTGCAAAGTTTGTTATTGGGTATAACCCGACTTGGATGATGACATGCTAACCGCATCAATGTTCTATGTGTCTTGGGCATACAGAATCCAACAAAAACGAGTCATCGAGGATAATGAGCTTAATTAGTGGGTATTTAATAAAGGAAGGAAATGGGTTATGGGTGTTAAGATCAGTGATCTAAGTTTGATTGATTAGAGAGTATTACAGCGGAATTCGAACAATGAATTAGACAATTCACAAGAACACAATTGATATTCAATGTAAGAGTAAACGGTTATAGAGAGAGAGAATTCTGCAAATAGAATATTTCATTCATATGCTTTCGTGGTGGCAAAATGTCACACGTACAATTAGGTCAACATCTCTTATATAGGAGATGTGACGTCTGCTGATGTCACTTGATAGTGACATCTAACAGAATTATTCAAACTACTGAAAGTTAACACAACTACTGAAGATGTCAAACAACTGACATCTTCTTACAAAAATACCAAGTGTTAACAATCACTACAACTACTGAAAAGAAACTACTGAAACAACAATGACTGAAGAACATGCTCTTTAGTCATTTTACAAGTACTGAAATAGAAAATAAAACTACTGAAAGGAAACCATCACAACAACTAAAGAATGCTTCTTCAGCTGTTGTGACAAACTCTGAAGGCTTCAGTACTTGGACTTCTTGAACTTCAGTTGTTGTCATCAGCTGATGTCTTCAGTCTTCGTACTTCAGCTGTTGATCTTCAGTAGTTTAGTCTTCAGCTGTTGATCTTCAGTACTTTAGTCTTTAGCTGTTGATCTTCAGACTTTGGTCTTCAGATGTTAAAGTCTTTAGTACTTTAGTCTTCAGCTGTTGATCTTCAGACTTTGTCAAACAGCTGATCAAGTCTTCAGCAGTTGTTATGATGTCTTGTGGGACTTAAAGGTTTTTCTGATCTGGCTCTTTGGTTCTTTTGGTCCAACAAACTCCCCCTGAACCAATGCAGCCAAAACCTTTAAACTTATTGAAGATGTTCCACTTATTATGGCAGAAAGATTGGTCTTTTTGTCTTCTAGATCAGCTCAGGAGTGACCCTTGTAAGCATAGGCCTGGGAAGAAGTCTCAATGATCTGTTTGGCAAAGGATGGATGGGAACTCTATCTTGGGGAACTGGACACAGAGCTATTACCCCATCCATGAGATCTACTTCCCAACTATGAGTCAGTAAGACTCCCTTGTATAGGTCTCAAGAAAGGTTATTTGTTCCTCCATGGTAAGCTCTTCTGTTTCTCCTTCAAAGAGTGATTCTGGCCCATAGTACTCAGAGAGGTATTTGACCTGCTTCCCATTTTTTAGCTCTACAGTTGTTATGATTCTATATGCGAATTCATCTGGGTGAATACCCTCTAAGAACAACTAGAGCTCATTCTTTCTAACTTCCTCAAGCCTTCTATACACTAACCCCTTTTTCACCACTTTATTCTCCAGCATCTTTTGTGGGGTCAGTTTAGCTTTATAGGCTTTCTTGAAGTCATCTAGGATCTCCCAAGGTGATACTACAAAGGCCAGAGAGATCATTTCATCTACAATCTTCTTTACATGGACAATGTATCTCTGTGGAATATTTTTCTTTTGAATCCTATGAGACACCATGGGATTAGGCCAAATCCTCACTGTCTCTTTTTGATATTGAAAGGTGTGTCTGAGAGTGTATAATCTCTGAGCATGTTTCTTCATATTGATGATTGAAGATGTGGCAGCATATGCTTTGTCGACTCTTCTCAACAATTCCTCATCATGTTGTTTGTGAAGCTCTACTTCACTTTCACAATTTGTCTTTGAGATTCAGGAGTAATTGTTGGAGGGTGACTTATGGCCTTAGGCAACTGTATAACAGCTGAGATTGGCAGCCTATCTTCATCTTCATACATTATCTTCTTCTTCCTCTTCTAGCCTCAGTACCCTTCTCTTCCTCTTCTGGGGTACATCATCGGCTATTGGTTTTGTGGGTAAGGGAATAGGTTTAGTGGGTTGTGGTTGTGGTGGTTTTGGTGTGGAAATTTTGACAGCCTGTTCTAGCATTTTGGATGTAAGTGAGGCTTTAGATTGTTTTACTAGTTCAGACCTGCTCCCAGCACTAGCTTCATTCAAGGCTTCAATGACCAGCCCTTTGGTATATACTTCAGACGAATAGATCTTGGTGGTTATTGCCAAGATGCTATCCCTGGACCATGACTTGATTTCAATTAATGATCTTCCAAGATACTTAGCTATGAACCTGATCATGATTTCCAATCTTTCCCTTTCCAACACACTATAACCGGCCCATCTTGATTGTATCTCTTCTATTTCCAGCCTTCTGATCTCAGAGTCTAATATGGCTGTGTCATGACCATGTCTAAATAGCTGATCTATAATTGTATCCATTGATATGATATGAGCTTCATCAGCATCTTTAACAAGGTCTTCTAATGATTTTTCTTCATCAGCTCTTGACTCAACACTTTTCTTTCTTTTATATGTAATCAGCTGTTCTGAGATCAGTTCTTTCTCAACCTCCTTCTCTTTCTCAGGCTCTTTCTCTTTTTCAGGCTCTTTCTCAGCATCAACTCTCTTTCTTTTCTTGTCTTTCACTGCCTTAGACTTTGCAGTCTCCCCCTTTTTGGTTGCATTGGAATCAGGGGTTTGGAAGGCAGAAAGAGATTTATGAACAACATCATCAATGAGGGTTTGTAGGTTTGAGGGAATCCTCTTATCAATGGCTTTATGCAGTATGTCAGTGATGATGGGAGTGATCAGAGGTAAGGAGTTTTGAAAGATAGCAACCATCTGCTCATAGGGGTTTTGTCCCTGAGAGGTGGTGCCAAAAGCAGAGGCTGGTGGCTCAGTTATGTGTGTAGGCTCAGTGTTTGGGAAACCTTCAATTGAAGTTGCCATCTGTGGGGTTTGTGGGGTAGATGGTCTTTGATCCTGAGACATTTTGGCAAGCAGCTCTTTGAGTCTACTCACCTCATTCTCTAGAATGGTATTATGCACTAGAACATCATAGAAAAAGCCCAGGTCATGATCAGTGTGTGTTGAATCACCTGACCTCCTGATTGAATCAGGATGTACATGCTCTAAGTGTAGATTAGTAGTAGCATGTGCCCCTTGTTCTTGGTACTGGGGACTTCCTGCCTCAGGACTATGTCCTTCATTGGCAGTTGCCTCTGGTGAGGTCTTATGGATGGTACCAACTTCATCCTGATCATTTGCTGAATCAGTAGAAGTGGCAGCCTTACCAGAAGTTCGAATCTCCTTTTCTACACTTGGAGATTGAACATTGTAACCCCTGTGATGTGGGTTATCAGAAGCACTTTGGTCCTCCTCCTCAATGGTTGAGGTATTCCCAGTTGTAATTGGTTTCTAGGGAGGGGGTGAGGAGTGCAACTGACTCAGCACTTTTGCAACAATAAGTGTTGGGCTTTGAGGGGCGGTTGCATGTGGAGAGTGATCCGAAGCAGATTGCACCTGGGGTGAGAGGTGCTCTTCAATGGTAACCCTCTCAATTGAGATAGGTTTCAGCAATGTAGGATCCCCAATATTGGTTGCAACAGGATCCTGTTGAGAGGATACCTGTACGGCTTTAGCAGGTTGAGTCTTTGACATAACTGGGGGGTTAGAACTAGTATGTATATCCTGTGTTGGTGGTACAGGGACATCCTTAGGGGACTCATCTCCCTGAGTAGCCTTTTTGGGTTTTTGTGTTTTGGGTTTGGTGGGGACTTTGGATCTAGAAGTGGAGGCTGTGGGTTCCCTCTGCTTGGGTTTTAGCATCCGGACAGCCCCTTTGAGAGTAGGGTCTATGTTATGTCAGGAGTATACCTCAGCTAAAATAGCTGGAGCAGGGACTCCAAGACCAACAAGTCCATCACATTTTAGTTGGTTTAAAATAATGGCCATAAGAAACCTGGGATAAAGTAGCTATCTATTTGCCACAGGTTTCTGAACCAGATCCTTTAATTTCATAAAAACTATCTCAGAAAAATTTAGATTTTGTTGCTCAAGGATAGAATACAATACCTGTTGCCATCGGGAAGACATCTGATCCCAAGAAGATGTCTTCGAAGCTAGGCAGACATTTACCATGTGAAAAATAAGTCGTACTGCATCATGGAAGTGCTTCTTTAGTATGGTTGTAGCACTTATGTCGCCTTCATACCCATTATTAATGAAAGACATATCAGTGGTGCCTTTCGGGTATTGTTTAGGATAGGTGCCATCATGCAAATTTAGGGTATTGCGAATGATGTCTGTAGTGATGAGCACCTGTTTCTAGTTTACCAACAACTGTAGAATGATTTGGTTATCATTCTCACCAATGATTATAGAAACGTTGGTCTAGAACTGGGATAAGGAGTCTGGATATATGGTAGGATTCAGAAGAAAGGCTGTTCGGTACGTGGAATCCACCATAAGATCGATGGCAGTGTCAAACTTGTTCCAGAAGGCCGATTTTGTAAGGTAGGCAATACAGTTGTGTCGGGGTTGGAGTTTCATGGTCGCCATTGTTGAGAGAGAGAGATTTGAAAACGGCTAATGAAACGTTTGGCTACAAGTACAGGTATTTATAGTTTTAGAAAAGGCTGAAAAGAAAACAACTGAAAGTATTGGTGTTGTCATCAGTTGTTATGAAAACAACTGAAGACTTGGTTTTAACTATCAGATGTTTGAAAACAACTGAAGACTTGGTGTTAGTCATCAATAGTTGTGAAACTACTGAAAACCTCGGTTTTGTCTTCAGATGTTGTAAATAGCTGATAACTTGGTGTTAGTTATGAGTAGTTGTAAAACTACTGAAGGCATGGTTTTGTCATCAGTTGTTGTAAACAGCTGAGGACTTGGTGTTAGTCATCAGTAGTTGTGAAACTACTCAAGACATGGTTTTGTCATCAGCTATATAAGGTGAAACAACAGTTTTAGAAACAACTGAAGAGAAAATTCTCATCAGTAGTTTTCGTCAATTCTTAGCTTTTTAGCTGTTTCATACTATCCTCAACACTTACTCATCAGTCTTTTTGGCTGTTTTCAGTTGTTTCATACGACATCAGTACTTATCTATTTTTACTAACATCAGTAGTTATAACTACATCAGTAGTTTGTAACAGAATCAGTACTTATTTGTGACATGTTTACTAATGATCATGAGTAGTTGTTTACTGAGATCATCAGTAGTTGTCACTTATTCTAGCTGCAGCATACCAAGCCTTAACACTAAGTTTTGGAAAGTTGAACAATCCAAAAGCTTAGTAAAAATGTCTGCAAGCTCATCAGCACTAGGCACAAACTTTGGATCAATCAGACCTTTTTCAAAACAGTCCCTAATAAAATGGTGTCTGATCTCTATATGTTTGGTCCTAGAGTGCTGGATAGGATTCTTGACAATGCAAAGAGCTGAAGCACTATCCATTAATAATGGAGTCTTAGTCTCTTTAATGTCATAATCCAAAAGTTGGTTCTGAAGCCAGAGTACCTGAGATGTACAACTTGCAGCAGCAATGTACTCTGCCTCAGCAGTGGATGTAGCAACAGATGTTTGTTTCTTACTCTGCCAAGAAATCAAACAGTTGCCTAGGAATTGACATCCACCAAAAGTTGACTTTCTGGTTAACTTACACCCTGCATAGTCACTATCTGAAAAAGCAACTAATTTGCACGAGTGTCCAGTGGAATACGAAAGACCTTGAGATTGTGTACCTTGCAAATATCTAAAGATCCTCTTGACTGCAATCAAATGAGACTCTTTAGGAGCAGCCTAAAATCTAGCACAAACACAAGTTGCAAACATGATATCTGGTCTAGAAGCTGTTAAGTACATCAAGGACCCAATCATACATTTGTAAAGTGTTTCATCAACAACTTTACCATTCTGATCTGCATCCAGTTGTGTGGTGTTGCACATGGGAGTAGAACAGGGCTTACAATTTTGTAAATCAAACTTATTCAAAAGATCTTTTGTATATTTTGACTGATGAATAAAGGTTTCATCAGCCTTTTGTTTGATTTGCAAGCCTAGAAAGAACTGTAATTCTCCCATTGCACTCATTTCAAAATTTTCTTTCATTAAACATGTAAAATCATCACACAACTGGGGATCAGAGGATGCAAAAATAATATCATCAACATAAATTTGAACAAGTAGCTTATGCTGATCCACCTTCTTAATGAACAAAGTTTTATCTATGGAGCCTCTAGTGAAATTATTTTGAAGAAGAAAATTTGATAATGTCTCATGCCAGGCTCTAGGAGCTTGTTTCAACCCATAAAGAGCTTTATCAAGCTTGTATACCCAATCTGGATGTTTATTATCCTCAAAACCTGGTGGTTGACACACGTAAACCTCTTCTTTTATTTTACCATATAAAAATGCACTTTTGACATCCATTTGAAAAACTTCAAGATTGTGGAATGCAACATAGGCTAAGAACAATCTAATTGCCTCTAGTCTGGCTACAGGGGCAATGGTTTCATCATAATCAATACCTTCTTCTTGTGAAAAACCTTGAACAACCAGTCTAGCCTTGTTCTTGACAATAAGCCCATTTTCATCAGTTTTATTCCTAAACACACATTTAGTGCCTATTGCACACTTACCTAGGGGTAGAGGAACTAGTTCCCACACTTGCTGCTTTTTGAACTGAAGTAGCTCAAGTTGCATGGCTTCAACCCATCCATTGTCTCTAAAAGCAACATGATAGTTCTTTGGCTCTAGCTGACTGATGAAGAGAGCATAGAGGCAGAAGTTAAACAATTGACTTCTGGTTGAGACACCAACATTGATATCACCAATGATTTGAGACACGGGTGATTCTTCAGCTCTTGGTACACTATGAGATCAGTGCAAGTGTTTGTAGCAAGCTCAGCAGAAGCAGATGTTGATCTAGATTCTTGAAACCAAGTATTAGATGGCAAGTCAAATGATGTAGAGGAATCAGAAATCTCATTAGCATTTGTTGTGGATGGAGCTACTAAAGCTACAGGAACATCAAGTTTAGTAGACTCTGGTAGTTGGTCACTAAACTTGAAAAGGTGAGTACTGATATCATCATCATCTTCAGTACCACCAGGTGGGAGACATGCTGCAGAAGATGATTTATCCACATGATCTGCAACAGCTGGAGGTTGATAAGGAACATATTTTAGTATGTCCAAATCAAATAACTCCACAAGGTTTTGTGGAATCTTGTCCTTTGGAGATTCATTAAACTTCACATGCAGAGTCTCTTCAACTATCTTTGTTCTGCAGTTGAAGACTGTATGCCTTGCAAGTAGATGAATAACCAACAAAATACCCTGCATCCACCTTAGGATCAAATTTGTGGAGTTGATCCTTTGTGTTGAGAATGAAACAAGGACACCCAAAATCAAAGGAGCCAAATGATGTAGAACTTCATACAGAGTCTTCATCAACCTCTGATTTACTAACACTCTATTTTGCACATAGCAAGCTGTATTGACAGCTTCAGCCCAAAAGGTCAATGGCAAAGCAGAGTCAGCCAACAAAGACCTTGCAGCTTCAATTAAGGTCCTGTTCTTTCTCTCCACTACTCCATTTTGTTCTGGAGTCCTTGGGATGCTAAACAACCTCTTGATTCCCTTTGAGAGATAAAAATCATCAAGTGTATGGTTTCTGAATTCTGTTCCATTATCACTTCTCATACACTTGACAGATAGGGAATACTGCTTCTCAACATATAACACAAAGTTTATAATCTTCTGAGCAACCTCATCCTTTGAATGCAGAAAAAAAGTCCATACAAATCTGGAGTAATCATCCACAATTACCACAGAGTATTTCTTCTTTGCCATGCTCATCACTCTTACAGGACCAAATAGATCCATGTGCAGTAACTGCAAGCAGACATTGGACTTAGGTTCTTCAATAGGAGGGAATGAGACTTTGTGTTTTTTTCCTTTTAAACAAGCAGTGCAGGTTTCATCACAATGGAGCTCCTTTATTGGTAGACCTCTCACTAAACTATTGTGGATGAGTTGATTCATGTTTTTGAGATTAACATGACCCAGCCTTCTATGCCACAATTTAGATTCCTGAGGAGAGGCTTTGGAGAACAGGCATGGATGACCCTTCAAATCAATCTTCTTTGACAAATCCAAGGCATATACTCTTCCAATCCTGTTGGCCTTCAGGAGAGTATGTTCATCCAATACCTTGTCAATCAGCCTCAGAACTTGGGAAGACAGAATCCTGCAGTTCTGGCTTGTGAAAAGTACAACATGCCCTTTATCACACATCTGACTGACACTCAGCAGATTATACTTGAGATTCTCCACATGGTTAATATCATCAAACCGGATTTGTCCATTAGACACAAATCCTTTCCCAATGATGTAACCCTTGGCATCATTTCCAAATGAAACAAATCCCTTCTTTCCTTGAGAGTAGTCATTAAGAAGAGAACTGCTCCCAGTCATATGCATAGATCCTCCACTATCCACATACCAGATGCTCCTTTGGCATGCTGAAGAACCCTGCATTCATCAAAAGTAACTAGTTAGGTTTAGAGACCCAAACCATTTTGGTTTTGGGTCTGTTTTCATCAACAGATGTAACCATAACTTGTTTCTAATGATTAACAGCTGATGAAGAAGGAGATGGTACTGAAATGGGTTCCTTGGATTTGGGCTTGGAATGCCTTTTCAGTGGTTTGATCACAGGTGCATCTAGTTGGTTAACTCTCCCCAACAAATGCTGAACAATCATAACAAGTTGTGTCTGATTTGTAGCCAAAGCTTTCAGCTCTTGTGACATATCAGTACTTGTGTTTGATGAGTTCCTGTGACCCACCATTTCCTCCTTAAAATTCACAGACTTAGTCTGATGTTTATCATTAGGAGCACTATCAGCTGTTTTGTGATGAACCCTATCCTTCTTTTTGGATTTGGTTGAAGTCTTGGGTATATCACATTGTGATGATTGTGGTACAAACTTGGTCTCAAACTCAGTTTTCATTTCATCCATCTGGATTTTAATGAGCTTATCTCTGTTGAATTGGAACCCTTTTTGTACCAACATTCATCAGAAAGATGATTGAATTTACCACGTATTTCACATGGCTTATTCTTCATCTTGGATTGATCAACTGCTGATGTGGAAACTACTGAAGGCGTGCTCTTCAGTACTTTTCTCCTTTGAGTACTTTTGTTTAGTACTGAAGGATCTGTAACAACTAAAGACTTGTTCTTCAGCTGTTCTTGATTAGCAGTTGTTAATCCTTTTATTTTAGCTGATTTGAAATGCTTTTCAGTTGTTGTAACTTGCCCTTGAGTACTTGAGGTACTTTGAGGGACAACATCTGAAGTACTCAGCTTCATGTGCTTATGAGTAGATAACCCATCATCTAATTGATTTGCTGAGGTATCAACACTAATTTCATCTTGTGATTTTGGGAGATCACTTGAGGATGATGCACATGATGATGTGGTTTGAAAATTGCTTTCACCTTCAGATTTTACTATTGGTTTTGGAGTAAAATCTGTTGGTGGTGCAATGTGGTTGTAACCAATTCCAAACTTCACATTCGAAGTAGATTGCTCGCTGAGCAGCATTTCAAATCCCTTGCATGATGACACCCAGCGGTCACACTCAACTTGGGTAACTGTAAGTTTTTCTTTGAGTTCTTTATGGTCCTCAAGAATGACCTCTAGCTTAGCCTTTTCATCATTTAATTGGCATTTAAGCTTATAAATCTCATCATCTTTATCCTTAATAACAGACTCATATTCAGATTTTCTTTTGGAAAGGTTTTGCTCAAGTTCTAAATTTTGATTTATTAAAGCTACATTTGCCTCTCTAATAGAGATAAATGAATCTATGCAAGATTCAGAACAAAGCTTGGCCTTAGCCTCAGAGGATACCTGGGTTACCTGTGAAGAAGATGCATTGGAGCATGAACTCTCAGTAGATTCCAGGGCCATGAGAGCTAGATTCCCAAAAGGATGTTCACCACCATGTTGACCATCACATGCAAAGAAATGCTCATTACCAGAGAGATCATCTGGTAAACTGCTCCAGTCAACAATGCCAGGGGTGAAGAAGCTGTGATGAGGTTGTGATTGAGATGATTGAGATGGTAGAGGCTCAGGTAATGCTTGTGGTTGTTGTGCAATAGGAGCTTGAACTGGATTTGGCTGAGGCATGTAATAGAAGGGATATGGATATGACATTGGACCCTGAGGGACAAAATATTCGGGAGATATAGGTTGTGAATGATGACCAGAACTAGCAGGATGTTGCCCTCTGTTTTGTTGAATATTGCTTGGAAAGGTCACAAAGGGTGCAGAGGAGTTAGATCTAGATGATCTACACTCTCTTACAAAGTGCCCAAGCCTGTGGCATTTGTGACACCTCAACTTACTCTTGTCAAAACCAACTTTGGTTTTGCCAGAGAGTCTAGGGAATTTCCTACCAGTTCTCTTGAAGAATTTTTGAGATCTGATATTAACCAAGGCCATTTGGCTTAGAATATCCATCTCTTCTAAGTCATCATCAGCAATACCCTTCAGATCATCCATGATGAAGCACAAATTGTCACTATTACAGCTAGACTGACTATCAACACCAACAAATTCATGATGAGGACTGTTTGAAGAGAAGTCTATATGCTCATCATAATTACTTTCAGATGCAGCATATTCTGACTCATGACCAACCAAGGCAGTGTTCCCTGGTACAAAGTCATTAGTGAGCTTTCCTGATGATGCCAGTTTCCTTTTCTGCTCTATCTCTCTTTCAAATGTAAGCAGTTTCCCATGGAGTTGGGTGAGAGATAGGCTATCCAGATTTGCACTGGAGCGTAGGACAATGGTGTATGTGTCCCATCTCTCAGGCAGTGATCTGAGGAATTTGTTGTTCATCTGGTTATTGGTGTATTCATGTTTGACCATTTTCAGCTCAGAGATCAAACATGAAAAACACTCAAACTGTTGAGTCAGTGTCTCACCCTTCCTATGAGAGAATATCTCATATTTTTGGGCAAGGATTTCTCTGTTGTTTGCTAAGACCTCATTAGTTCCACCGAATTGTTCCTTCAATGCATTCCAGAGGTCATGAGCAGTTTCATGATGCATAAGCCCTGAATAGATTTCATTAGGCAGAGCCATGGACAGAATACCATGCGCTTTAGCATCAATCTCAAACAGTTTCCGATCCTCATCTGAGTATTGTTCCTTCTTCTTCGGAACCATTTGATTGGTTTCCGGATTGTTCACCATAGGCTTGTGTGGACCATGTACCACAGATGTCTAACAACCTGAATTGTTAACAGACAGGTGATGAAGCATTCTTCGTTCCATATGTTATACTCAGTCCTAACCCGCATCAGAGGATTGGTTGAGGAACCGGTATTGTAAGGGTCATTAGAAGGAGTAGTCATTCTCAGATTCAACCAAATTCAATTAAGTTTTAACAGATTTAGAACAAAACACAACAAACAAAATTGAACCAAGAGAAAACTCAAAGCAAATAACAAAAGCAGCAGAGATTCAATTATCTATAACCAATTCTTGCAAATATGCTAATTCAATCAAACATGGATATCAAATAGCAGTTTCAATGATCAATTGTTAGATCGAACAATGATTAACCAGCTCTGATACCATTTGTTAAGATCAGTGATCTAAGTTTGATTGATTAGAGAGTATTGCAGCGGAATTCGAACAATGAATTAGACAATTCACAAGAACACAATTGATATTCAATGTAAGAGTAAACGGTTATAGAGAGAGAGAATTCTGCAAATAGAATATTTCATTCATATGCTTTCATGGTGGCAAAATGTCACACGTACAATTAGGTCAACATCTCTTATATAGGAGATGTGACGTCTGCTGATGTCACTTGATAGTGACATCTAACAGAATTATTCAAACTACTGAAAGTTAACACAACTACTGAAGATGTCAAACAGCTGACATCTTCTTACAAAAATACCAAGTGTTAACAATCACTACAACTACTGAAAAGAAACTACTGAAACAACAACGACTGAAGAACATGCTCTTCAGTCGTTTTACAAGTACTGAAATAGAAAATAAAACTACTGAAAGGAAACCATCAGAACAACTGAAGAATGCTTCTTCAGCTGTTGTGACAAACTCTGAAGGCTTCAGTACTTGGACTTCTTGAACTTCAGTTGTTGTCATGAGCTGATGTCTTCAGCTGATGTCTTCAGACTTTGTACTTCAGCTGTTGATCTTTAGTACTTTAGTCTTCAGCTGTTGATCTTCAGTACTATAGTCTTCAGCTGTTGATCTTCAGACATTGGTCTTCAGCTGTTGAAGTCTTCAGTACTTTAGTCTTCAGCTGTTGATCTTCAGACTTTGTCAAACAGCTGATCAAGTCTTCAGCAGTTGTTGTGATGTCTTGTGGGACTTAAAGGTTTTTCTGATCTGGCTCATTGGTTCTTTTGGTCCAACAATGGGCTAATAAGGCTTATGAGCAAGATCCTAAGTGATTTTGGGCCCATAATCAGCCTTCAAACCCACCTAATCAACCACCATCTTCCAAAATTCGTAAAGAGAGAAACTAGAGAGAGAAAGTGAAGAAAACTCAAGATTGGAAGCTTCAAAGGTTAAGGGATTGAAGATCTGAATGATTGAACATCAAACCGTAAGAAAGGAGCAACAAATCAAGGTAAGAATCGGCCTCTAAACCCTTCTGTAGATAAAACCCCGATTCTAGGGTTTTGGGTTTTGAAAAGTTGCAAAGAATCACATAAAGGTAACATTTTTACATATGAAACCATGTAAAAATCTTATATATAGCCTCATGGATGATTAACTATGAGTTTGGATGTAAAAAGTTGTGATTTTGGGTTAAAAACAGTCTGGTTCATAATTTTTATGCGTTCTGCGAAGCTGTATATGCATCCAGCGAATTTGCATATTCAAGCAGCGAAACTATGAGAACTTCTAGCGAAACTATAGTTTCGCAGGTAGTTTCGCAGACAAGTTATGCAATGAAAGTTGGGCGAAACTGGCAGCGAAGATGGCAGCGAAACTGCCGGCGAAACTGCCGGCGAAACTGCCGGCGAAACTGCCGGCGAAACTGCCGGCGAAACTGCCGGCGAAACTGCCGACGAATCTAGTTGCAAAATTGCTGATCTTGCAGCGAAATTAGTAGCGAATTTAGACATAAATAACCCTTTGAGTGTCAACTTATCTACAGGCTGCGTAGTGTGATCCCAGTCTTGTAAGCTTAATTAAGAGGTTACTCATGGTATCCAGGTGAGTTCTAGATCCCCTTATTTGTAAGTTTTTCAATGTTCATTATGCATACTAAATACACGTTTTTAAATGACTGAGTTTTTATGAGGTTTAAGGGGAAGATCGATTTTTCTGTAAGGAAATGTGTTATATAAATACTTAAAATAAAAAATTTTTGTGCTGACCTGCCCCAGCCAGGGGCTTTGCCCCTTGGACCCCACTAGGGGCTGCCGCCCCTACGACCCCGCTGTCAGGGGCTGCCGCCCCCGAACCCCCGCTATCCCACAGAGGGTCGGTTATGTGTTATGATGACTAGTACTTGGCAGGTTGTGTACATAATAAGTTAAGTAATATATGTATTAACGTGGAAGATGACATTAATGAAAAGTGAAATTAATGAATGTTACCCCGAGCCCGTTTGATGATGAAAAGTCTTGCAAGCACTATGATAGACTTCACTTATGTGAGTCTGATGTATGATGATTGATCTGTATTCATGAGCAGGCTATGTGCCTTGCAGTGTGGATCAACTGTTAGGGGTTAGCTACCATGATGATGTGTACGGACAGGGATCGACATTCGTTGTTGATCAACATGGAGCTCTTGCTTTATGCAATCTCGTTTATGATGAAGTGAAAGATATAAAAGAATGAAAGATAATGAACGTGCTTATTAAGATGAAAATGTTTTGTATTATGTATGCATGATCATTATATAAAGGATAAAGTCATAATTTCTTATTTATCTAAAACTAGAACTCACTCGGCAAAGTTGACTTTTATGCATAATAGTTGGCAGGTAAATGCTGATGCTGAGGATGGCACCACGGAGCTACTTGGGGAGCTATGGATGGCATTCCTGTTTTCGAAATCTTTTATTGTAATTAAGAACAAGTACTATGTTTTGTTTACAATTAAAGGGCAAATGTATAAGTACATTATGTTTTTCTAAGTTTTAAATGAATGTCTAATTATTTTCGCTGCAATGTTTTGTTATTAAACTGATTTTTGCTATGGTTAACCAACTGTGAGGCTTCCCGGGAATGGGGCCTTAAATTTATTGTGATTCCCAATTTCATTTTCCAGAAGTAGAAGGTTCTAGATGCGAGAGTCCCTCCCAGTAGTAGAAGCAGAGAATTGATGTTCTATCTCTTTAAACTTTGAACTTTAACACTAGACTGGCTCACTCGTGCAAATGGACTTATACAAATGGATCACTTATGCGAATGAGTGGTGCGAATGAATTCAATAGTGCGATTGGATTAAGTCGTACGTATGGAGTGTGTGATTGGAGACAAGCAAATGGGGTTTGAGTGAGTGAGCGACTGAGTTCAATCGGGCAAATGGGGTATGCGATTGAGTTCAGTCGTGTGATTAAGCCAGTCGTGCGACTAAAGGCTGTTGTCTTTGCAAAATCAAAGGTTTCTAACACTTTGACACAAAAACACGATTTTTCAATAACCCTAATATGCCGTATGCCAAAAAACGTAAAATTTGATACCTGGAAACGTCGAAAACACTGTTTTACTCAAAAGGTAACTCTTTGAATGAAAAACGTGATTTTTACAATGAAACTAATCAAATCACATGGAAAATCAAGAGCCAATGCTCTCATACCACTTGTTAGGACCGTGTACGTATGGAGTATTAACTGATAATGCGTGAAACCAGATCAAATAGTGTGGAATCATATTTTATTGGCCATCCAATTAGTGAGAACGCAATCTCGATCAATCTAACAATTAAAGAAACATTATGAACGAGTAGAAGATGATCAGATACGAACTATGAACTTGGAATAGGCTTTCTGGATGCTCCAGATGCGATGTTATGATTATGTGTCAAAAATCTCTCAATTTTTATGTTTTTCCATGAATTAGGTGGTATTTATAGGTTTGTAGTCTTCATTCGTGGGACTGACCCATGCGGCTGATTCATACGCACGACTGAAAGTTTAGTCATGCGACTGAGTCAATCTCATGTCTCACTCGTACGACTGATCCGGTCGTCTGGTTCGGTCGTGCAACTGGTTCATTAGCATGATGTATTCATGCGTATGGTCCATAAGCATGGTCCATTTGCATGAAGACTCATACGATTAAGTTTGAACACATTTCTCAATCATTATTGACTAGGAGCTATGCACAACAACCCCAAAACAATATATTAAGTTCATTATACTTTAACACACAATATACTATGAAATATTAAACATTATAAACACCAATCACATATTATATTGCATTCATCTCATTTATTACATATGTGTAAGACATGACAGACTTTTACATTAAGCACATAAACTAGGGACATATGTATCAACACCATTTCTTGAATAGTATCTCCAACATTTCCTCCGAATGCTCCACTTTGATCATCATCATTTTGATTGTCACCATCATCATTAGAATCACCATCAAAAGAACTATCATCCTCATCACTTTAAGAACTATCACTTTCATCTTGTTCTTCTTCATTTTCTTCTTCAGCTTGTTCTTCTTCTATCACTTCTTCTATTACATCCTCAATCAGATCATTTGGATCTATAGGCACATCCTCTATCAAGTGAAAATGTTGTTCATCAAGATCAACTTCATCCATAGCTACATTCCTCATGTAATCAAATAAAGGAACATTTGGAGCTCAAGTAATAATAACCAGTCTCTTGTAAACAATCTCAGACATATGTTCAAGTTCAAGTATGTCTCCTTTTGCTCCATGAACATATAGATCCAGATGATCATCATTGATGATCAACTATAGAAATCTTGGATACATCAAATACTTATTTATTTTGCATGTCTCTAGGTTGAATATGAATCCATTCATGATCCATTTAGACATATTAAATCTTTTGTTTGTGGCTAAGGCAATGATAGGAGATGCAATGTCCACTAAGAATGAGTTCCATCTAGCACTTTTCTTGGACATGTAGTGTTGGAATATGTAGCAAAGTAACTTCCAATGGTTATAAACCCTTACCCTAAAGAATTTTTTCTTAAGGAAGTTGTCAGGGTGACCCATCAGCATGAAAACTTCTCTACATTCATCAAATGTGTACTCAGCTAAGTCCTAAGGCTCATTCTCTCCAAGTCTAAGAGCAACTCTCATTGCTTGCTCAGAAACCTCTGTCATTCTATCTCTAGTTACAAATGCTCTCAGTACTTTGTTTCCTTTCATCTCTCTCTATCATTGTTGTTCTCTAAAATCACTTTATCAATCTAGCATTAATAGCTGGTCTTGCACAAATGGCATATACATAATTAGTCCTTAGAAGAAATCTAATAATCTCTTCACAACCAGTTGCTTCTCTAACTTCTTTATTTAGATAGGCTGCTACATTATGCTTTAGTTTGAACTTTAACACAGCCTTTGTAATACCAAAGAAACAAGAATTAGTATGAAGGAATAATATCAAAGAATGATCAAAAAAATATTTTGTCAAGTTTATTTTCAAAACTCTTGAAAATATTCTAAGTGTTTTACGTACTTGATTTCTCAATTGTTTTGAATAAAAGTCAACCATTCTGATGATCTTTTAACAATTATGTAGCAAGTTATAAATCCTTCATTAATTTTAAATTTCACTTAATAGATTTTATATTTCAAAATTTGATCATTTTTACTAAAAAAATTTTTAGTGTTAAACACTTACTGGTTTTTGAAGTCAATCAAAATTTGAAATATACTATCAATCAAGTAACTTATTTTTTGGTAATTTTTCAGTTTAGTTGAGATTTGAAGATTAAAGATAACATTTATTTGAAAATTTTATTTGTTGATTCATTTTTGTAGACAATTTTTTATTATTATTTTTAACTCATCAACTCAAGAATCATTGAACATTTTTTGTGACGAAATTCAAATTGATTGATGTTAAACCGGTCGAAATCATGTATTAACAATAATTTCATGTTCAATTTGAACATTCAATCACATTTAATAATCAAAAATCAGATTATTTAAGTTCTTAGGGTTTGAACGTCTAAATAGGGATCAAACGCCCATCCAAATATGATGATTATGGATAATGATTTGATGAATTACACTCAATTTGATGTTTGTAATCACTCATTATACCTTTCGATCACGTTAGTATTTGATAATCATGTAAATAAGATGAAATGGTGCTCGGTGAGTATAAGAGAGTAAGAACATAGAGTGCATAAGAGTATAAAAATGGTCGAATGAAGTGAAAGCAGCCAAGTGTTGAATTTATATATGTGAAAACCCTTGGACACATTAACACTGTGTAGATGCATGACTAATGTTTGGACGTATGACTAATGTTTGGACGCATGAACCCTAGGTGCATGAGTTAAACTTGGTCAATTTTTTGTTTAAGGACTTAGGCACATGAGCACTGTTTAGGCGCATGAGCACTGTTTAGGCGCATGAGCACTGTTTAGGTGCATTACCTATCCTGAAACGTCTAACACTTGTGCAAAAACATGAATATTTAGTTCGTATGAGAAGTGTTTAGGCGCATGAGCTTTACACTTGGTTTATTTTCAACATGGAAAGTCCGACACTGTTTAGGCGCATGAGGTTTGTAAAAACGCCCAACACTTAACCAAAACTCATACGTATGACAACTGTTTAGGCGCATGAGGGTTAATAAAAACGCCCAACACTTGTACAAAATCATGAAATTTCATCTTACTCATGACTTAGACTTATTAACACTGTTCAAGCGTATGAGACCTTTCCATACATCTAACACTTAAAAATTTTCATACAAATCATTCAACCTTAATTTTAACCATTCTCACTATACTTCATGAAAAATTCTAATCTTTGGTCAAACTTTGAATTTTGACAAAGGCTTTCACTTTTTAACCAAAACTTTGACTCTTTGACCTTTATTATTTATTTTTCACTAAAAACATTTATATTTTGCATTTTAAATTAATTTCCTGTCATTTTAGTGTTAAACAATTTAAAATTTCAAACAATCTCAATTCTTTTATTTGAAAAATTGCAAGAAGCTTTTCCTATTTCAAAATAATTTGAAATCTTTTCAGGATCATTCTAAAACAAATCAAACACACACATGCTTGAATATTTTAGCTTCATCCTTTACATCCAAACATTTATTTTGATTTTCCATTTTTCAATCTTTACTCCCCCTAAACTTTTAAGTTCACAAACTTAGAAGTTTATATAAGTTGATAATTTTGCAAAAATCAGTCATTATTAACATGTCTGCACAAAGAAAATCATGCAAAAATCAAGATAAAAGCATAATAAACCGTCTACTATATACATATTGAATCACATGCCTGTAGGGAGATCATATCAGATAATAATCAGCACATTGAAAAAAAATTTGTGGATAGTCATTGACAGTGATTAAATCCTCATATAATGTGTTCCAGGTCAGCATTACTGCAACAAAGGAGACACTAGATCTAAGGACAAACAACGAGTGCTTTGATAGAAGAATCAACACACTTACTTTTCCAATTCTTGGATTAATTAAGGTTTAATTAGATATGACATTATGTAGCCCACACTTAGACATAGAGAGTCTCACCCTCATCAAGGTATACAAGCAAGCACTTTTACTCAGCTTATTAACCTGGCATATACTTATAACTAGATATCATGTTTTGAACAATGATATATTCATCATTAAATGTGTGCACATTGGTATCTTTTTGCATTATGTGAGAATATCCACATCTATAATGACTTACAACAGAGGATATCTCGTCATTTCAGATCCATGATGACTCATAACAAAGAAGTGAATAAATGCTTTAATAGATCTCATGGTTATTCATATAACCACCAGCTGTGAGGTTGTGACTTGACAAGCAATCAATCATATAAGTCAACACCACTCATTAGTACTAAGATGAACACAAATGCATAATTGATTTAGTTTAATCTCAAGAATTTACTTTTTTAGTATAATTGCATGACATTTCCTGCACATCATAACTGATCACGTCAAATTTTATTAGCGAGTGAAGTATGCAACCGATTACACTGATGTACTATCATTTCTCACAAATTGCAATTGTAAATTCAATCCTAAAGACTTGAATATCTAAACAATATTTTTGTATTTTCGTTTTATATATTTCTATTTTGTTTTTGAAATTTTCTAATGTTGTATTTGCTTTTTCTTTTAGCACACATACAATATATATATACAATCAGACAATCAACTTTGATAGATTTTCCTTTGAGTTGTTTATTAAAAGGAGGGAGGGTTATTATCATTTTGATGAAACAAAATCAGTTTTCAACATGATTAATAAGACCAATGGACTCAACCAAATACTCAAACCATCCTTGTAAGAAAGCTTTAGTAAACAAGTCAACCAATTGTTTTTAGTGGATATTTGAATAAAAAAGATTAAACATTTTTCAGAATTATCTCAGAGAAAATGATATCGAATCTCGATATGCTTTATTTTTGAATGTTGGACAGGATTAGTTGTTATAAATATAGCATTTGTGTTATCAATGTAAATAGGTTTTTTAAGAAAATTGAACTCGTAATCCAGATTTCGTTTTTTAACCAAAGGATTTGAGAACATCCTACTGATGTAGCTATGTACTCACCTTCTTCGGTTGAGACTGAGACGTTTGTTTGTTTCTTACATTGCCACGAGACTAACCGAGGACCTAAAAAGTGACAACCACCTGTAGTATATTTTCTATCTGACTACATCCCCCGTAATCACTGTATGTAAATCCGTGTAACTCGAAGTTTCCTTCGTAAGTATACCATAAACCTAGAGTCAGTTTTGCTTTGAGATATCCGAATGTATGTTTGACTACGATTTGGTGAGATTCCTTCGGGTCTGACTCATACCTGACACATACACAAACAACATACATTGTGTCAGGTCTAGATGCATTGAGATGCAATAAAGATCCAATCATAGATCTATATAATGTTTGGTCGATAGATTTTCCTTTCAGATCAGGATCAATCTTGGTATTGACTTCAGTTGGAGTTCTGATAGATTGCCAATCTTGAAATCTGATTTCTTCAATGGCTTATCAACAAACTTCTCTTGATTGATAAAAATGCCATTTTACAGATTGTTTTACTTGCAATCCAAGAAAGAAATTGATTTCTCCCATAGAACTCTTCTAGAAACGTGATTTCATAATCTCTTTAAATTCAGAGCACAGTTTTTGACCAGTAGAACCAAATATGATATCATCCACATAAACTTGCACACATAAGAGAATATTCGCATCCTTCTTTATGAATAAGCTGGATCAATCTTCAATCTTGTGTATCCATGTTGGATTAAATGCTGGGACAATGTCTCATACTAGATTCTAGGAGCATGATGTAAACCATATAAAGCTTTGCTTAGCTTGTACACATTATGATGAAATTCAGCATCTTCAAAACCATGAGGTTGCTTGACATACATATCATCAATGATTGTTCCATACAAAAAAGCACCCTTAATATCCATTTGGTACACCTTGAAATTCATATAAGAAGCATATGCCAGAAAGACACGAATTGTTTCAAGTCTTACAACTAGAGCAAATAGTTTATCATAATCTATTCCTGGGTGTAACCAGGTGCTACTAATCTTGCTTTGTTGCGAACAGCTATTCGTGTATCATTTGATTTGTTTCTGAACAACCATTTTGTGCCAATGTCATTCTCTCTTTGAGGTAAATCTCCAAGCATCCATGCTTCCTATTTATGGAATTGTAGCAACTCTTATTTCATAGCTTCAATCCAACTATTTTCTTGTAAAGCTTCGGGAATGTTTTTAGGGATAATTTGAGATAGAAACGCTAGTACAAGCAAATGTTTGCTTGCTTTGTAAGACTTCGCATAGTTCTCTTATTCAAAGGACCGATAATCTAAGAGATGGGATGTTTCTTGTGATTACGAGATGTTGGAATCTCATCTTGGTGAACATTAACATCTAAATTGGTTTGGTTAAAGTCAGAGAGCTGATGCAACAGGTCTAAAGAATGTGGAGTGAAATTCGGAACTTGAGTTAGTGAGTTGATAAAATAATAAAGCTTGTCATTGACATCTATATCTCCAGATATAGATGAAGTTCCAAACTCAACTTCGTGAACTTCTTATCCATAATTAGGAATAGGTTGAGAAAAATCATAATTTTCTGTAACTTGTTGTTGCTTAGGATTTTGTTGATCATGATTCTCTAAATTGAATACAGGATCTCTCACAAATGAGAAAAACGGATAGTCCGGGCTTGAATCTATGACATCCGGTAAATTTCCGTTACCAAACTCCGTTAGTTCCGTTAAGTCTTGTATACACATGTCGTGAGCACACACTAGTTGTCGTTTAACGTTGGTGACATAATAATAATGGGTAATGTTAATTTGGTGTGAATGTAATTGATTATGTGATTATTGGGTTATGTTTATGTGTTTACACGTTTTTAAAAGGTTAACTAGAAAATTAATCGCGTAACGCGGAAACGTGCCTATTTATTCGTATGTCTTGTGTTTTTATAAAGATAAGATATATAATGATTTTCATAAGTTTATATCTTTATATTATGAAGTTAAAAACACTTTACAAAGAGTTTAAAGCCTAGTTTTTTTATAAAATACAAATTACAAGGGTTAAAAAAGTAATTATGTAAATTAAAATTTAACAAAACAAAACCCTAGCCCACACCCAACCCTTCGGCCGCGACCTCTCTTCCACAGCCCTCCCTTTTGCGAAAATCAGCCAAGAACAAGCATCAAAACATCAATTTGATTCGATTACAAGGCATACAACACATAGGAATCATCAATTGCAAGTTAACATGCGTTTAAAGGTTAGATTTTTCATGTTTTTGTGAATGGTTCATTAGGGCCGAACCTTGGGTGCAAAATTGACCCTCATTAGGTCGAATTGGATGTTGTTTGGTGATGTTAGTATGTTAGTTAGATTGTATACATGTTAGTTAACATCGATTATGCAAGAATTATATGTTTTTAGTGGATTGATCATGAACTTTGGTTTTATGCAAACCCTAATTCGAAAATGGCTTGATTATGTGAAGTTGATGATTGTTTGATGAATGTATGATGATTAATAGGTTGTATGCATGTTAGGATACATTGATTTTTGCAAGAAATTGGTGAATTGGAATTGGTGTTAATAGGTTACTAAAAATAGTAACTTTATTTGCATGTAATGTTGAACTATGGATGATATGATGTTATGGATGTGTTCATGGTGATAATTAGATGTTAGATTGTTGTTGTGATCATTGGAAATTCAAGAGCACATGTTATAGTTCATACATTACTAAACATAGTAACTTTTTAGGTTATGAATTGATGAGTTATGATGTTTGAATGTTGTTGATCATGCTTAGATGATGATATGAGTTTGAATTGGTATGTTATTGATGAATCCATGAGTATATTGGGTATTTGATAGATTTTGGGATGTGCTTTCCCAAAAGGGAAACTTTATTTATGCAAAATGTGAAAGATGGTAGTTTGAACATATTTGGGATGTTAGGAGCATGTTAGTATGATCATGGATGAATTCTAATGTGGTAGAATACGATAATTTGGCTGTATGTGATGTTGGGATAATCATGAATGATATATAGACATTATGATCATGTAAGATTTGGATGTTGTTTAGTAGTAGGACATCATGTTTGGGACTGGTAATTGATTGTTGGAATGTTGTTGAATGCAAAGCATATGATAATGAATATAGTTATGATCATCATACACGCGTACGAATCTGAGGCCCCTACTTAGTAGGATTGGCAGGGTTTAGGATGTGAAGTCGTGAGTGGCTTCACATGGCATGTGGTGAATGGTTGATCTTTGTGTGACATGTTAGTTGTGTATAACTAGTGATATGTTAATGTTCTAGATTTGCATGACCTGTATGATACTTGGTTGTATGATGATCTAAGTGTTACACCTGGATGATATAGCATACGTATGATCTGTTTGAATGATAACAATGTATGATACATGTGTATGATTACTTGAATGGTTTACAACACATAAAGTCACCAATGGGTCAAACGGGTCAACTAGGTCAAACATGTCTGTTTTGTTTGAAATCTTGAGTCCTTGGTTGTAGTGTATTTAGGGTTTCACATGTTCTTTGATTACACATACTCATGCACTTATATGATCTAGGTAACCTCTGAAGGTTGTCTGTCTATTCTGTTTGCCAAGTCAAACCCTAGTTATCTATACGCATATCAGGTGAGTTCATGCCCCAATGTTTATTTAATCTCTTTTGGGGGAGATAGCATACTGGTAAATCACAAACACTCTACATATTCAAGTTGTGTATAATATTTTATAGTGTTGATATCATGGAAAAGTCCTCACACTTTCGAATTGTTAATATTGAATAGCGGGGAAATTTGGGTAGTACTACTGGGTCTGACGAGCCCCACCTGTGTGACTCGAGGTCAACCGGGTGCAATTTGTCCTATGAACATTGTCACGACCTGTTAAGTCGTGGCAGGAGGCAACAACGTAACACATTCAGCTTCAATTGCGAAATCACTATGAAATAATATTTACTGTTAATGGACTAGCTATCTGTTACAATGCACTACTTTTATATCGCTATTATTAAAATGTTTATGTTTGAATATCTCTTGAACTCACCAACCATTGTGTTGACATTTTTAGTATGCTATTCTCAGGTCCTTAGCTTGCTTGCCATAGGAGCACTGCATGGTTCACTGCATTCTAAGACACGATCTTCAAGACAATTTTAGTATTTTAATAATTATGGTTTACTCTTTTGGGTTGGCACCTGTTTTGCCATAGTTATACTTTCATTGCCTTGGGTTGTTTTCAAAATGCTTCCGCATTGTTTAAAGTTTGTATTTTGGTTGATTTTGTTTAAATTATGGCATATAGAGTCGTTCTGAGTAACTATTGACTGTGATCCTGGTTTGTTCACACGCCTCGCGCTAAAACTCTGCAAGTGGATTTTGAGGGTGTGACAGATTGGTATCAAAGCCATTGGTTATAGGGAACTAGGTTGCATACACACTAGACTATAACCGCACACAGTTAATTAGTTACCTGTGCCTTATTCTCATCTACTGTATACTCATTGGCATACATGTCACACTCTCTGCAGCATGGCATCGTCTTTGAGAGCTCCGGGTAAACGACCCGAATCACCTACACAATCTGAATCCCCACCTCCCGCACCTGTACCTGATGAAGGATTCGATTGGCCCCGACTGGCTTATCCCCGAGAGGAGATTGACTCGGATCAACCATTTGCATTGATGAAGCGTGACCCTCCGCGAGACTGGCGTTCCTATCCTAGTTTGTTGACCATATCATGTTTAGGGAGCGCGTACCTGTTCCAAAGCCAAGGACTAGGAACAATGCCAATCAACCCATGTCTTCACTGCCACGAATGGCGTAGTCCAACGAGCAACTGATTGCTGCACTAATGGCTGCACTGGATACTGAACAGCATCGCGTAAGGTGACTCATGGGTGATGTCTGTACACTACAGCAAGAGGTGTACAACCAGAGACACCATTGGATGAACTCGAAGAAGAACACGGGAAGACTCTGAACGGTTGTCACCATATGCAAGATGGTGTTATGGCACTCCAAGGACGCGTGACTGCTCGTGAACAGCGGGACGCCGTAGCCGATAATAGGATTGCCATTTTAGAGGCCCAGTTAGAGGCACTTCAGATTGCTATAGCTCCTGCTCCTGCAGCAGACCCTGAGGATGAGGAGGATCCCGAGGAGGGACCCGAGGAAGAGGAACCGGAGGAGATGGAGGATGATAGTGATGGGTCAGATGTTGTCGATTGACTTATTTATATGACTTAGACTATGTAGTGTTTTCTTTTTGAAACCTATGTGGGAAGGGTTGTTTCCCCACACGAATGACAAACTTCAATTTTGACATTGCTAAATACATTGTGACTCATTTGCAATTATTTACTTTGGTTATTATTTTTGTTATGAATGTTGTGGTTGTGATGATACGTTATTTCACTTGTTTAATGTTTACTACGCTTCAATGAGTTAAGTATGTTTGATGTTACTCATTATTGTATTTGTGAATGTAAAGTGAAAAGAATGGACGCCCGTGGACGTGGACGTGGTCGTGGACGCGGACGTGGATGTGGCACCGGAGAACAGGGGGGTGGTGCTATTAACATGACTCCCGTAGAATTGGTTGCTCTTATTAATGAGCATGTTGAGGCGGTAGTGGTTGCTGCCCACGCGGGTCAGCTAGCAGTAAACAATGACAGAAAGACAAATCTGATATCCTTTATAACTGTAGGGGATGTCTGATTAATGTGTGTTGTGTTAAAACAGGACCACCAGTGTGTACATACAAGTCCTTCATGGACTATAAACCACACACCTACAGCGGTACAGAGGGTGCTATAGGGCTTGTATGCTGGTTCGAGAAGACTGAGTCCGTTTTCTCCAAATGTAACTGTCCACCAGCGGATCAAGTAAAGTATGCCACTCGGACTTTAGAGGGTGCTGCTCTGTCTTGGTGGAACGCGCAAGTCCAGATGCTTGGACAAGAGATGGCGAATGGGCTTCCATGGGATGAGTTCAAAGCAATGATGACCGAGGAGTATTGTCTTCGCAGCGAAGTACAGAAGTTAGAAATGGAGTTCTGGCAACTGAAAATGCCGGGCTCGGAATTGAGGCTTGCACCACCAGAACCCATGAATTAGCAACTTTGTGCCCGGGAATGGTGAATGAGGTGCATAAAAGGATAGAGCATTACATACGAGGATTGGTACCTGAAATCCAGAGTACGGTAACTGCTTCCAATCCAGCCATAATTCATCAAGCCATCCAGCTAGCTCACATGCTAACGGACCAAGCCGTGGAGCAAGGACGTCTACCCAAACGGGGCGCTATGGCAAGCGTGCCCGACAACAAAAGAAAGTGGGACAATGCCAACAACACCAAAACATCATCATCTTCCAGTGGTCAACCTCAATCTCAGCAGCAGCAACAGCCGGTTCAGCAGCAACGAGGTTTGACAATAACCGTAACTCCAACCAGACGCCTGCAAATAATCAAGGACCCAGTGGTTATGGTGGGAGACACCCGAAGTGTACTCGGTGTAATTACCATCATGTGGGAAGGTGTGATAACTTCAAGTGTCAACGTTGTGGAAAAATTGGACACGCTGCGAAGGATTGTCGTGATGAACTGATGAGGAGGCCACAACAACCTCAAGAAACTCCCAAGGGTTGTTTTGAATGTGGGAAAGAAGGGCATTACAAGCAAAACTGCCCACAACTAAGGAGGATCGGAAATGGCAACAACAACAACAACACCAACAACCACGGTAACAACAACAACAATGGTAATAATAACAACAATGGTGGAAATGGCACTGGAAATGGCGGCAATAAAGATGGAG
Organism: Flaveria trinervia; assembly: GCA_025506515.1. Lineage (NCBI taxonomy): Eukaryota > Viridiplantae > Streptophyta > Magnoliopsida > Asterales > Asteraceae > Flaveria > Flaveria trinervia. Next base: position 77,248,200 of record CM046450.1, on the reverse strand, counting down.
CCAAGGGGAGAGCTTTCGTCATTGGCTCAGGTGAGGCTCTAAATGATCCCACAACTGTTACTGGTAGATTCCCTGTTAATGGTTGTTTCGCTACGGTACTATTTGATACTGGAGCCGATAGGAGTTTTGTGTCCTTAAAATGCTGTAGTCTTTTAAGTGATATACCCTCTGCTTTAGAATCTAAATACACTGTGGAATTAGCCGACAGTAAACAAATCCATGTAACGCATATCCTTAAAGATTGTAAGATAGAACTTGCTGGTCATACTTTCGCTATAGATCTCATGCCTGTTACGCTGGGGAGTTTTGATGTTGTGATAGGCATGGATTGGCTCTCTAGCAAGCAAGCGGAAGTCATATTTCACGAGAAGATCATACGGATCCTGGTTGGTGATCAAACTCTTACCGTCAAAGCTGATAGAAGTGGTGCTGTGATAGGCATCATCTCATATATGAAAGCCCAAAAGTTGTTACGAAAGGGCCGTGTGGCTATCCTAGCACTTGTAACTGACAAGCAGTAGGAGAAAAGAGCATGGAGGATATTCCCGTAGTACGTGACTTTCCGGAGGTGTTCCCAGAGGATCTTCCTGGATTACCACCGCACCGCCAAGTGGAATTCAAGATTGAGTTGACTCCCGGCGCAGCTCCGATTGCTAGGGCACCCTATCGCTTAGCACCGAACGAACTACAGGAGTTGTCGTCACAACTTCAGGAGCTTTTGGATAAGGGCTTTATTCGACCTAGTACATCACCTTGGGGAGCTCCTGTTCTCTTTGTTAAGAAGAAGGATGGCACATTCCGGATGTGAATCGATTATCAAGAGTTAAACAAAGTAATAGTCAAGAACCGATACCCTTTGCCTCGTATTGACGACTTGTTCGATCAGCTTCAAGGATCAAGCTATTACTCGAAGATTGACTTGAGATCTGGTTATCATCAACTCAGAGTTCGAGAAAAAGACATTCCCAAGACTGCATTTCGTACTCGTTATGGTCATTATGAGTTCTTGGTCATGCCTTTTGGGTTGACTAATGCACCTGCTGTGTTCATGGACCTCATGAAACGCGTGTGCAAACCTTATCTTGATGAGTTTGTCATTGTGTTCATTGATGATATACTGATATACTCTAGGACCAAGGAGGATCATGAAGAGCACTTACGAATGATCTTGGAACTGTTGAAAAATGAGCAAATGTATGCTAAATTCTCAAAGTGTGACTTTTGGATAAGAGAAGTACAATTCTTAGGTCACATTGTTAATGAGAAAGGAATACACGTTGATCCTGCCAAAAATTGAGGCGATAAAGAATTGGACTACACCCAAAACGCCGAACGAGATAAGATAATTTCTAGGATTAGCAGGATATTACCGCCGATTCATAAAAGGATTTTCTAAGATCGCACAACCTCTCACAGCTTTGACTCACAAAGGAACGACATACAAATGGACTGAGAGTCAAGAATCAGCTTTCCAATTATTAAAACAAAAACTCTGTACAGCCCTGATATTAGCATTACCAGAGTGAACGGATGACTTTGTGGTGTATTGCGATGCATCCATTCAAGGATTGGGTTGTGTCTTGATGCAACGAGACAAGGTGATAGCTTACACCTCGAGACAACTAAAGGTTCATGAGAAGAACTATACCACCCATGACTTAGAATTGGGTGCAGTAGTTTTTGCCTTAAAGATCTGGAGACATTACTTGTACGGTACCAAGTGCACTATCTACACCGATCACAAGAGTCTTCAACATATCTTTGAGCAAAAGGAGTTGAATATGAGGCAGCGACGTTGGGTGGAACTACTAAATGATTATGATTGCGCAATTAAGTATCATCCGGGAAAGGCGAACGTAGTTGCCGATGCTTTAAGCAGGAAGGAAACAGCTAAACCCCGACGGGTGCAAGCTTTACAGCTTACTATCAGTACCCAACTACCCGAACAAGTTAAGGAGGCACAGATAGAAGCTTTAAAAGTAGAAAATATTGGTTCTGAATTGTTAAGGGGAATGGATAAGCAGCTAGTGGTAAAAGAGGATGGAATTTGGTATTTCATGGATAGACTTTGGGTGCCTGTTCATGGAAATCTGAGAGATTTAGTTATGAGCGAGGCACACAAATCTATGTATTCTATACATCCTGGATCCTACAAGATGTATCATGACCTAAAGGCTCACTATTGGTGGCCCAACATGAAAGCGGATGTAGCTACATATGTGAGCAAGTGTTTGACCTGTTCGAAGGTAAAAGTAGAATATCAAAAACCCTCCGGACTGTTACAACAACCCGAGATTCCAATGTAGAAATGGGAACAAATCTCCATGGATTTTATTACTAAGCTACCCCGGACTAGTACTGGTTGTGACACGATATGGGTTATTGTGGATCGATTGACAAAGTCTGCTCATTTCCTTGCAAAAAAGGAAACCGACAAGATGGAGAAATTAACTCGCCTGTACCTCAAGGAGATCATTTCGAGACACGGTCTACCGATCTCAATTATCTCTGACCGTGACGCTCGTTTCACGTCACATTTCTCGCAATCATTGTAGAAATCTTTGGGTACACGTTTGGATATGAGTACTGCATATCATCCACAGACAGATGGTCAGAGTGAGCGTACTATACAGACGTTGGAGGATATGCTACGTGCTTGTGTGATTGACTTCGGGAATAACTGGGAAAGTCACCTGCCATTGGTGGAGTTTTCTTATAACAACAGTTATCATACTAGCATACAGGCAGCACCTTTCGAGGCGCTGTATGGGAGAAAGCGTAGATCACCGTTTTGCTGGGCAGAAATTGGTGATAGTCAGATAACAGGTCCTGAGTTGATTCATGAGACAACGGAGAAGATTGTGCAGATACGGAACCGTATGGCTGCAGCGCGAGACAGACAAAAGAGTTATGCTGATAAGAGACGGAAACCTTTAGAGTTTCAGGTTGGTGACAAGGTTTTGTTGAAAGTCTCACCATGGAAAGGCATAGTTCGGTTTGGCAAACGAGGGAAACTAAATCCAAGGTACGTTGGACCATTTGAAATAGTGGAAAGAATAGGTCCAGTAGCCTATCGATTAGCCCTACCTGATTCGCTAAGTGGAATTCATGATGTATTTCACGTGTCAAACCTGAAGAAGTGCATAACTGATGAAACGGTGGTCGTGTCAGGATCAGTGATCACAAGTTTGATGTAATAGAACGTAACGCAGCGGAATAAGAACAAGAATTAGACAAATTGTAGCAAGAATTTGATACTCGTATGCTTTAAGAACAAATACGGTTATAACGAGAGAATATATTTCTGTAACAAGGAATGTTTCTATAATATCGAATATTTCTGATCAAATCATTCTCACTTATTACAATAGGTTGACACTCCTTATATAGAGTGCAATCGCTGCTGTTATCACGGGAAAGTGACAACTGGCAGATCTCTTACAAAAATCACTAACTCTTAACAAACTACTGAAATGTTCACAACTACTGAGAACATATGAGAGTGTTAAGTACAAAATATGAAACTACTGATAAGAAACTACTGAAACTACAACGACTGAAGAACAAGCTCTTCAGTCATTTTACAAAACTACTGAAAAATATAAAACTACTGATGAGCACAACAACTGAAGAAGTATTCTTCAGCTGTTTGTCAAACTACTGAACAGATAAAACATAAAACTACTCAAAGGTAAACCGTCACAACTACTGAAGAAGACCTCTTCAGCTGTTGTGACAACGTCTGTTACTTTGGTCTTGAGCACTTGTGTCTTCAGACTTTGTCTTCAGCACTTGTGTCTTCAGACTTTGTCTGCAGCACTTGTCTTCAGACTTTGTCTTCAGCACTTGTGTCTTCAGACTTTGTCTTCAGCACTTGTCTTCAGACTTTGTCTTCAGCACTTGTCTTCAGACTTTGTCTTCAGCATTTGTCTTCAGACTTTGTCTTCAGCACTTGTCTTCAGACTTTTTAATCAGCTGTTGTCTTCATTTGTTGTGGTCTTCAGTAGTTGTTGTGACGTCTGTGGGACTTAAAGGTTTTTCTGATCCGGCTCATTGCTTCTTTTGGTCCAACAAACTCCCCCTGAACCAATGCAGCCAAAACCTTTAACTTTATTGAGGTCCCATTTATTGTTGGCAGAATGGTTGGTCTTTTTCCTTCTTGATCAGTTGAGAAGATGACCCATATAAGCACTGGCCTGGGAATGAGTCTCTGATGATTTGGTTGGCAATGTATGGATGGGAGCTCTGTATTGGGGAATTGGACACTGAGCTGTTCCCCCATCCATGAGACTCACTTCCCATGTATAAGCCTGTAGGATTCTCTGGTGTATGCTCTGAGAAACATAATTTGTTCTTCCATGGTCAGTTCTCAGCTTCACCATCAAACAATCCTTCACGCCCATACAGCTCTGAGATGTACTTGGCCTGTTTGCCATTTTTGAGCTCAACTGTTGTAATCTGTCTGTATGCAAACTCATCAGGATGAGTCCCTTCAAGTAACAGACTGAGATCATTTGTTTGAAGTTCTCAAGCCTCTTGTAGACTAACCCCTTTTTAATAACTCTGTTCTCTAACATCTTTTGGGGTGGCTGTTTAGTCTCATAGGCCTTCATGAAATCTCTACAATCTCCCAGGGTGATACTACAAGGACCACTGTGATCTCTTCATCTACGATCCTTTTTACTTGGCCCTTGTATCTCGAAGGAATGTCTTTCTTTACAATCTTGTGACCCACCCTAGGATCAGGCCATACTCTCACCTTTTCCTTCTGATATTAAAATGTGTTGGCAAGGGTGTACAACCTCAGAGCTTCTTTCTTCATACTAATTATTGATGAAGAAGCAGCATAAGTTTTGTCGATGCTTTTCAACATCTCATCGTCATGAAGCCTTTGCTGCTGCTCTTCTTCAATCTTTACTCTCACAGTTTCCATCTGTGAGGTGGGAGTGATGAGCATGGGTTTGGCTTTAGGCAATGTTAGGACTGCAGACAGAGGCAGCCTATCTTCTTCCACATCATCCTCTTCTTCTTCTTCTAGCCTCAACACCCTTCTCTTCTTCTTCTGGGTGCATCATCGGCTGTTGGTTTAGAGGGTAAGGGAGTTGGTTTTGTGGGTTGTGGTTGTGGTTGTTTTGGAGAGGGAATGTTGACAGGCTGAGTTAGCATTTTAGAGGTGAGTGTGGCTTTTGAGTGTTTGCCTAGCTCAGTCCCGCTCCCTGCTCCTGCTTCATTCAAAGCTTCGATTACTAACCCTTAGTGTATGCTTCAGACGAACAGATCTTGGAGGTTATGGCCAAGATACTGTCCCTGGTCCATGATTAATCTCGATCAATGATCTCCCAAGATATTTTGCAATGAATATGATCATGATCTCTAGTCTCTCTCTTTCTAATGCATCATAACTTGCCCATCTTGAGTTAATTTCTTCAACTTCAAGTCTCCTGATCTCTGAGTCAAGCTGTGCAGTATCGAACCCTTGTCTATACAGTTGATCAATAATGGCATCCATTGATTTACTATGTGTAGCATCTGCCATTTTGATCATCTCATCGAGTTGGATTTCTTTCTCTTTTCCTTCACCCTTCCTCTTCTTATATGTGACATGAAAGTCTTTGTGACTTTCACCCACTTGATCATTTTCGGTTCCCTTCACAGACTCCTCTTCCTTCTCAGTTTCCTTTTCTTTCAGTTTGCTCTTCCTCTTTTCTTTCACTGACTGACTCTCCCCCTTTTTGGTTGCATTGGTTGCTAGGGTTTGAGTAGCAGAAAGCCATGTGCTCACAATCTCCTCCACCAGGGGTTGTATGATTGAGGGAAGCCTCTCATCCATGGTTTTGATCACAATGTCTGTGATCATTGGGGTGATGAGAGGTAGGGATTGCTGAAAGAGAGCAGCTGTTTGCTCAGAGGGGTTCTCTCCCTGAGAAGCAGTGCCAGAAATAGAGGCTGGTGGCTTGGAAGTTTTGAGTGGCTGAGTGTGTGGGAGACCTTCAGGTGAAGGTGCCATCTGTGGGTTTATGTTGGTGGCAGATGGACTTGCTTCTTGAGAGAATTGGTCAAGTAGTCTTTGTAGTCTACTGACTTCTTCCTCAAGAATTGTGTTCAGGGCCAGAACATCATAAAAGAAGCCCAGGTCATCATCAGCAGATGCTGAATCACCTGACCTCCTGCTTGTAGCAGGACGTACATGCACTGGGTGTAGACCAGTTTTAGCATGTGCCCCTTTTTCTTGGAACTGGGGACTTCTAGCCTCAGGACTATGTCCTTCATCAGTTGTTGCCTCTAGTGAGGTCTTAGCTATGTTACCAGCCTCATTATGATCAAGTGCTGATTCAGAAGAGGTGGCAGCCTCACTAGATGTTCTATTCTCCATATCCACACCAGGAGATAGAACGTGTAAACCCCGGTGCTGTGGGTTGTCAGGAGCATGGTGATCCTCGTCCTCAATAGTTGTGGTTCTCCCCTTTGTTGGTGGTTGTTGGGGAGGAGGAGAGGCATGCAGCTGAGTCAGCACGTTTGCAATGACAATGGTTGGACTTTGGGGGGCGGTTGCATGGGGAGATGGGGTAAAAGCAGTGGGCACCGGGGAGAATGGTGCTCTTCAATGGCAATCTCCTCAAATGAGGAAGATCCCAGATTTGTGGGTACCCCTTCTGTGGTTGCTGCAGGCTCCTGTTGAGAGGAATCCTGAGCGGCTGTGGCTGGGAGAGTCTTTGATACTGCTGGGGGGTTTAAGCCAGCAAGTATATCCTGCCTTGGTGGTACAGGAGCATCTTAGGGGACTCATCTCCCTGAATAGCTGTTTCGGGGTGTTTTGTTTTTGGTTTGGTGGGGACTCTGGATTTTGAGGTGGTGGCTGTGGGTTCCAGCTGCGTGGGTTTTCGCAGCTTGGCAGCCATTTTCAGTGATTGGTCAGAGTTGTGCTGGGAGTATACTTCCGGCAGTACAGCCATAGCAGGGACTCCCATGCCAACAAGTCCCTCAGCTTGAAGCTGGTTTTCAATTATGGCCATTGTGAACCGAGGATATAATATCCAACGGTTAGCAGTTTGTTTTTGGGCCATATCCTTGAGCTCTAAAATAGTATTTCAGAAAAATTTAAAGGTTGTTCAGCATTCCAAGGACTCCAGAACAAAATGGAGTAGTGGAGAGAAAGAACAGGACCCTCATTGAAGCTGCAAGGTCCATGCTGGCTGACTCAGGTTTGCCATTGACTTTTTGGGCCGAAGCTGTCAACACAGCTTGTTATGTGCAAAATAGAGAGTTTTAGTAAATCAGAGGTTGATGAAGACTCCATATGAAGTTCTCCATCATTTGGCTCCTCTGATTTCATTTTTCAAAGCATTTGGGTGTCCCTGTTTTATTCTCAACACAAAGGATCAACTCCACAAATTTGATCCTAAGTGGATGCAGGATACTTTGTTGGTTATTCATCTACTTGCAAGGCATACAGAGTCTTCAACTGCAGAACAAAGATGGTTGAAGAAACTCTACATGTTAAGTTTAATGAATCTCCAAAGGACAAGATTCCACAAAGTCCTGTGGAGTTATTTGATTTGGACATACTGCAATATGATCCTTATCAAACTCCTGCTGTTGCTCCTGTCAATAGTTCACCACCTGGTGGTACTGCTGATGATGATGATGATTGCAGTACTCACCTCTTCAGGTTAGTGATCAGCTGCCTGACTCAGCTAGACCTGATGTTCCTGTAGCGCCAGTAGCACCATCCACAACAAATGCTGATGAGATTTCTTCGAATTCAACTTCCTTTGAATTACCATCCACTGATTTTTCAAGGAAATGATTCACCATCACCATCTGTTGCTGCTGAACCGGCTACAAACACTTGCACAGATCTCATTGTGTATCAAGATCTGAAGAATCACCCTATGTCTCAAATCATTGGTGATATCACTGCTGGAGTATCAACAAGAAGTCAATTGTCAAATTTCTGCTTCTATGCTCTCTTCATCAGTCAGCAAGAGCCAAAAATTATCACATTGCTTTAAAGGACAATGGATGGTTGATGCCATGCAGCTTGAGCTTCTTCAGTTCAAGAAACAGCAAGTGTGGGAACTGGTTCCTCTACCTCCAGGTAAGTGTGCAATAGGCACTAAATGGGTGTTTAGGAACAAAACTGATGAAAATGGGCTTATTGTTAAGAACAAGGCCAGACTGGTTGTTCAGGGGTTTGCACAAGAGGAAGGTATTGATTATGATGAAACCTTTGCCCCTGTAGCCAGACTGGAAGCAATTCGATTGTTTTTAGCTTATGCTGCTTATCAAAACCTTAAAGTCTTCAAATGGATGTCAAAAGTGCATTTTTGTATGGAAAAGTTAAAGAAGAGGTTTATGTATGTCAACCTCCAGGCTTTGAGGACAATAAACATCCTAATTGGGTGTATAAGCTTGATAAAGCTCTTTATGGGTTAAAACAAGCTCCCAGAGCCTGGTATGAGACATTATCAAACTTTCTTCTGGAAAACAATTTCACTAGAGGCTCCATAGACAAGACTTTATTCATTAAGAAAGCTGGGCAGCATAATCTACTTGTTCAAATTTATGTAGATGATATCATTTTTGCATCCTCTGATCCAAAGTTGTGTGATGCCTTTACAAAGTTGATGCAACAGAAGTTTGAAATGAGTGCCATGGGAGAATTACAGTTCTTTCTGGGGTTGCAAATCAAACAAAAGGCTGATGGATTTTTATTCATCAGTCCAAATATACAAAAGATCTTTTGCAAAAAGTTTGATTTAAAAAACTGTAAGCCCTGTTCTACTCCTATGAGTAGCACCACACAACTGGACTCAGATCAGAAAGGTAAAGTGGTTGATGAAACACTTTACAGATGTATGATTGGGTCCTTGATGTATTTAACAGCTTCTAGACCAGATATTATGTTTGCTACATGTGTTTGTGCTAGATTTCAGGCTGCACCTAAAGAGTCTCATCTGATTGCAGTCAAGAGGATCTTTAGATATCTGCAAGGCACTCCATCTCTAGGTTTATGGTATTCTACCGGACATTCTGGTAAATTAGTTGCTTTTTCTGACAGTGACTATGCAGGGGTAAGTTGACCAGGAAATCAACTTCTGGTGGATGTCAATTCCTAGGCAAGTACTTGATTTCTTGGTAGAGCAAGAACAGACCTCAGTTGCTACATCCACTGCTGAAGCAGAGTACATTGCTGCTGCAAGCTGTACATCTCAGGTACTCTGGCTTCAAAACCAACTTTTGGATTATGGCATTACAGAGACTAAGACTCCATTGTTAATGGATAGTGCTTCAGCTCTTTGCATTGTCAAAAATCCAGTCCAGCACTCTAGGACCAAACATATAGAGATCAGACATCATTTTATAAGGGATTGTTTTGAAAAAGGTCTGATTGATCCTAAGTTTGTGCCTAGTGCTGATGAGCTTGCAGACATTTTTACTAAGCCTTTGGATAGTTCAACTTTCCAAAACCTGGTGTTAAGGCTTGGTATGCTGCAGCTAGAATAGGTGACAACTACTGATGATCTCAGTAATTCATACTGATGATCATGAGTACCTATGTCACATATAAGTACTGATGAGCTCTTTTAACCTCAGTAGTTTTTATAACTACTGAAGGCTAAATGTCTCACAAGTACTGAAGTACTTCATCTGTTCTAACTACTGATGTAGTTACAACTACTGATGCAGTCATAACTACTGCAATCAGTAAAAACAGATAAGTACTGATGTCCTATGAAACAACTGAAATCAGCCAAAAAGACTGATGAATGTGTTGAGGACAGTTTGAAACAGCTGAAAAGCTAAGAATTGACGAAAATAGCTGAAGAGAACTTTCTCTTCAGTCGTTTGTACAACTGCTGTTTCACTCTAAACAACCGAAGCAAAACCACGTCTTCAGTAGTTTTATAACTACTGATGACTAATACCAAGTCTTCAGTTGTTTACAACAGCTGATGACAAAACCACTGTCTTCAGTAGTTTCATACCTACTGATGACAAACACCAAGTCCTCAGTTGTTTCAATCATCTGAAGTCAAAACCACGGTCTTCAGTAGTTTTCTAAACTACTGATGCCTAACACCACGACTTCAGCTGTTTCAACGTCTGAAAGGATAATACCATGTCAACGGTCGTTTAAAACTACTGATGACTAACACCACATCCTGCAGTCGTCTCCTTACCCGTACCCTATAAATACCCTAACCTGAGCTCTCCATGCTTCATCTTCTTCAAACCTAACGTTCCTCTCCAAAACTTCCCTCTCTCCATGGCGTCTATGCAAATTAAACCGCGACACAACTGTGTTGCCTACCTCACTAAATCGCCGATCTGGACTAAGTTCGATACTGCTATCGATCTTATGGTTCAGTCCCAATACACAAGGCATTCCTTCTGAACCCCGTCTTACATGCCGAATCCTTGAACCAATTTTGGATGAACGTTACTGTTACCACTGAGGAGAGCAACACACCATCCCTCCGGTCAGTCGTCAACAACAAAGAAGTAGTCATTACTCCTGCAACAATCCGTAAAATTCTTCAACTGAATGATGCTACTTCTCCTGCTGGATATCCGAAGGGCACCATAGATCTATCCTTTGCTCAGCATGGATATCAAGGCGATTCAGTGCCACCACCATCATGAAGAAACACTTTAATGACGCTGAGCGCCTGATTTTTCACATGGTAATGTATGTTTGGCCCCTAAGACGTCGTCTTGGGACCAAATGTCCACCAAATGGCAGCAGGTAATGTATTCTATCCTTGAGCAACAACCACTAACTTTTCAGAATTAATATTTTCAGAGCTCAAAGATATGGCTCAAAAACTAACTGCCAACCGTTGGATACTTTATCCACGGTTCATAATGGCCATTATTACAGACCAGCTTAATGCTGAGGGACTTGTTGGCTTGGGAGTCCCTGCTACGGCTGTTCTGCCGGAAGTACTCCCGGCACAACTCTGACCGGACACTAAAAATGGCTGCCAAGCTGCGAAAACCCACGCAGCTGGAACCCACAGCCACCACCTCCAATCCAAAGTCCCTACCAAACCCACCAAAAAGAAACCCAAAATGGCTACTCAGGGAATTGAGTCCCCTGAGGATGCCCCTGCAACACAAACGCAGGATATATCCACTAGTCCAAACCCCTAGTGGATACAATGACTCCTCCAGCCACAGCCGCTCAGGCTTCCTCTCAACCGGAGCCTGCAACAACTCCCCAAGGGGCACCTACTTATCTGGGATCTTACTCACTTGAGGAGATTGCCATTGAAGAGCACCATCCTCCCCAGGTGCACACTGCTTCTATCCCCTCACCCCAAACAACCGCCCCTCACAGCCCAACTTTAATAGTTGCACAAGTGCTGACTCAATTGCACTCCTCACCCGCTCCCCAGAAACCACTTACTACTGGGAATACCTCTACAATTGAGGGGGAGGAACACAATGCACCTGAGAACCCACAACACAGGGGTTTCCCAATTCTATCTCCTGGTGTAGACAAGGAGCTTAGAATATCTAGTGAGGCTGCCACCTCCTCTGACTCAGCACATGACCAGAGTGAGGCTGGTAACATTGCTAAGACCTCCCTAGAGGCAACAGCTGATGATGGACATTGTCCTGAGGCTGGAAGTCCCCAGTACCAAGCACAAGGGGCACATGCACCAACTGGTCTACACCCAGTGCAAGTAAATCCTGCTCTAAGCAGGAGGTCAGCTGATTCAGCTTCGGCTGATGATGACCTGGGCTTCTTCTATGATGTTCTTGCCCAGAACACAATCCTGGAAGAGAAAGTCAGTAGGCTGCAAAACCTACTTGACCACTCTCCCAAGGAGAAAGACCATCTGCCTCTATACCACCCACAGATGGCACCTTCCCTTGAAGGTTCCCAAACACAGAGCCACCCCAAAATCAACCACCTGCCTCTGCTTCAGGCCCTACTTCTCAGGAACAGAACCCTCCTGAGCAAATAGGTGCTGTACTCCAAAATTCCCTCCCTCTCATCACACCCATAATCACTGATATAGTGATCAAAGCCTTGATGAGAGGCTTTCCTTAACATTACAGCCCTTGGTTGATGCTGCTGTCCAAAAGACTCTTTCTGCGGTACAAACCCCTTCCTCCAATGCAACCAAAAAGGGGGAGAGTACTGCAGTGAAAGAAAGGAAGAGGAAAAGAACCGAGGAAAAGGAAGTGATGCAAGCCCAAGAGGAGGAAAAAAGAAAAGCAACCTCTGCTCACTTACAAGCGAAAGAGAGAAGTGCTGATGATCACACTGCTGAAGACAAATCCTTGGAGGAGTGGTCAAAGAAGCTGACACCACACACAGCCGATCCATTGGATAAAATAATTGAAAACTCTTCAGGCAGGGGTTTGACACAGCCACACTGGATAGTGAGATCAGAAGGTTAGAAGTACAAGAGATACAAACCCGATGGGCAGGGTATGATGCTCTTGAGAAAGAGAGGTTGGAAATAATGATCCGCTTTATTGCAAATTACTTGGGAAGATCATTAATGGAGATCCGCGCATGGACCAGGGACAGCATTCTGGCTATAGCCACCAGAATCTGTCTGTCTGAGCAATTCAACAAAGGGATTATTGTGGAAGCCCTTGATGAGGCTGGGGCTGGTAAAAGGTTAGAGATGGCTAAACTCACAAAGGCGAAACTAACTACAAGGATGCTAGATCAACCTTCCCTTCCACCCACTCAAACAGATCTTATCCCTCAAATCTCCCAACCAACCTCTAAGCCAAAATCCAAACATCCTCATTCTTCAAAACCAATTCCTTCACCAACCCAACCATCATCCAGTGATGTACCCAGAAGGAGGAGAAGGGTGCTGAGGATGGAAGAAGAAGAAGAAGAAGAGGATGAAGATGATAGTCTGCCACTCTCTGCTGTTCTGAAGCTACCAAACCCCGAAGTCAACCCATGATCACACCTGACTCTCAAAGGGAAATGGTCAGAGTCAAGATAGAAGAAGAAGAACAGCAAAAACAGCACGATGAGCACCTGTTGAAGATGGTTGACAAGGAATTTCCTCAGTCATCATCTATTCAAGCCATGAAAGGGCATGCTCAAAGGCTGTACACTCTCAGGCACACCTTTCAGTATCAGAAGGAGAGAGTGAGAGTATGGCCAGACCCCAGGGTGAGTTCTAGAATCCATAAAAGAACTATCCCACACAGATACAACGGCCAGGTACGAAAAACAATAGAGTCTACCATCATGTGGCCGTTGTAGTCTCACCTTGGGAAATCATTGATAAATTCAAGAAAGCTCACCAAGCAAAGAAGACCCCTCACCTTACTAGAAAACAAGATGATTAAGAAGGGGTTGTTATATAAAAAGCTTGAAGACATCTAGAAGAATGAGCTCCAGTTACTCCTTGAAGGCAACCATCCTGATGAATTTGTATATAGGGAGGTAACTACGGTGGAGCTGAAAAATGGCAGGACCATGAAGTACTTATCAGAGTACTATGGTCCAGAGTTCTTCTTCGAAGGAGGAGCAGAAGAACTCTCTCAGGAGGAACAAGTTGTTCTCCTTGAGGCCTATGTTCGTGAGTCATACAGACTCATTACAGGGAAGTAAATCTCATGAATGGGATAACAACTCTGTGTCTAGTTCCCCAAAACAGAGTTCCCATTCATACTGGTCAAAAAAATATTTGAGATTTCTTCCCAGGCCGGAGCTTACATGGGTCATCTTCTCTACTGATCAAGAAGGAAAAAGACCAACATTTTGCCATCAATAAGTGGGAGTATAAATAAGTTAGAGGTTTTGGCTGCATTGGTTCAGGGGGAGTTTGTTGGACCAAAAGAACCAATGAGCCAAGATCAGAAAATCTCTAAGTCCCACACGGTATCACAACAACTGCTGAAAGCCTCATCAGTAGTTTGACAAGTGCTGAAGACTTCAACAGCTGAAGATCAAGTGCTGAAGACCTTAACAGCTGAAGAACCAAAGTGCTGAAGTACAACAGCTGAAGAACCAACAAGTGCTGAAGCTGAAAGACCAAAGTACTGAAGTACAACAGCTGAAGAGTTCACAAGTGCTGAAGATCAACAACTGATGTACAAAGTCTGAAGACAAAGACTGAAGACATCAGCTGATGATATCTACTGAAGTCATCAGCTGATGATATCTACTGAAGTCATCAGCTGATGAAACACCTGAAGGTCAAAGTCTGAAGATCAAGTACTGAAGCCTCAGTAGTTTGTCACAACTGCTGAAGAGTACTTCTTCAGTAGTTGTGATATCAGTAGTTTTATATTTTTATGTTTCAGTAGTTTTGTAAAACGACTGAAGAGCTTGTTCTTCAGTCGTTGTAGTTTCAGTAGTTTTATATTTTGTACTTAACATGCTGATATGTTCTCAGTAGTTGTGAACATCTCAGTAGTTTGTTAAGAATTAGTATTTTCGTATTGGATCTGCCAGTTGTCACTTTCCGTGATAACAGCAGTGATTGTTGCACTCTATATAAGGAGTGACAACCTATTGTAATCAGTGAGGAATGAGTAATGAATGGAATGAATGATTGATTGATTAGAAATATTCTACATCTATAAACATTCCTAGAAATCAGAAGTACATATATAACCGTATGCGATCTTAACGCTTACAAGTATCGATTGCTTGCTACAATTTGTCTAATTCAGTTTGTATTCCGCTGCTTTAATTCTGATACATCAAACTTGTGATCACTGATCCTGTCAACATCAAATACTTATTTATTTTGCCTGTCTCTAGGTTGAATATGAATCCATTAATGATCCATTTAGCCATATTAAATCTTTTGTTTGTGGCTAAGGCAATGAAGGAGATGCATGTCCACTAGGAATGAGTTCCATCTAGCACTTTTCTTGGACATGTAGTGTTGGAATATGTAGCAAAGTAACTTCCAATGGTTGTAAACCCTTGCCCTAAATAATTGTTTCTTAAGGAAGTTGTGAGGGTGACCCATCAGCATGAAAACTTCTCTACATTCATCAAATGTGCACTCAGCTAAGTCCTAAGGCTCATTCTCTCCAAGTCTAAGAACTACTCTAATTGCTTGCTCAGAAACCTCTGTCATTCTATCTCTAGTCACAAATGCTCTTGGTACTTTGTTTCCTTCATCATCTCTCTCTTTCATTGTTGTTCTCTAAAATCACTTTCAATCTAGCATTGATAGCTGGTCTTGCACACATGGCATATACATAATTAGTCCTTAGAAGAAATCTATTAATCTCTTCACAACCGTTTGCTTCTCTAACTTCTTTATTTAGATAGGCTACTACATTATGCTTTAGTTTGAACTTTACTCAGCCTTTGTAATACACAAAGAAACAGAATTAGTATGAAGGATATATCAAAGAATGATCAAAAAAATTTTTGTCAAGTTATTTTCAAAACTCTTGAAAATATTCTAAGTGTTTTACCTACTTGATTTGTCAATTGTTTTGAATAAAAATCAACCATTCTGATGATCTTTTAACAATTATGTAGCAAGTAATAAATCCATAATTAATTTTAAATTTCACTTAATAGATTTTATATTTCAAAATTTGATCATTTTTATTAAAAAAATTTTAGTGTTAAACACTTATTGGGTTTTGAAGTCAATCAAAATTTGAAATATACTATCAATCAAGTAACTTATTTTTTGGTAATTTTTCAGTTTAGTTGAGATTTGAACATTAAAATAAGATTTATTTGAAAATTTTATTTGTTGATTCATTTTTGTAGACAATTTTTTATTATTATTTTTAACTGATCACTCAAGAATCATTGAACATTTTTTGTTACGAAATTCAAATTGATTGATGTTAAACCGGTCGAAATCATGTATTAACAATAATTTCATGTTCAATTTTGAACATTCAATCACATTTAATAATCAAAAATCAGATTATTTAGTTCTTAGGGTTTGAACGTCTAAATAGGGATCAAACGCCCATCCAATGTGATGATTATGGATAATGATTTGATGAATTACACTCAATTTGATGTTTGTAATCACTCATTATACCTTTGGATCACGTTAATATTTGATAATCATGTAAATAAGATGAAATGGTTCTCGGTGAGTATAAGAGAGTAAACATAGAGTGCACAAGAGTATAAAAATGGTCGAATGAAGTGAAAGCAGCCAGGTGTTGAATTTATATATATGTGAAAACCCTTGGACACATTAACACTGTGTAGATGCATGACAAATGTTTGGACGTATGACTAATGTTTGGACACATGAGCCCTAGGTGCATGAGTTAAACTTGGTCAATTTTTTGTTTAAGGACTTAGGCACATGAGCATTGTTTAGGCGCATGAGCACTGTTTAGGCGCATGAGCACTGTTTAGGCGCATGAGCACTGTTTAGGCGCATGAGCACTGTTTAGGCGCATGAGCACTGTTTAGGCGCATGAGCACTGTTTAGGCGCATGAGCACTGTTTAGGCGCATGAGCACTCTTTAGGCGCATGAGCACTCTTTAGGCGCATGACCTATCCTGAAACGTCTAACACTTGTGCGGAAACATGAATTTAGTTCGTATGAGAAGTGTTTAGGCGCATGAGCTTTACACTTGGTTTATTTTCAACATGGAAAGTCCGACACTGTTTAGGCGCATGAGGTTTGTAAAAACGCCCCACCAAAATCTCATACGTATGACAACTGTTTAGGCGCATGAGGGTTAGTAAAAACGCCCAACACTTGTACAAAATCATGAAATTTCATCTTACATCTGACTTAGACTTATTAACACTGTTCAGGCGTATGAGACCTTTCCATACATCTAACACTTAAAAATTTTCATACAAATCATTCAAACCTTAATTTTAACCATTCTCACTATACTTCATGAAAAATTCTAATCTTTGGTCAACTTTGAATTTGACAAAGACTTTCACTTTTTAACCAAAACTTTGACTTTTTGACCAAAACTTTGACTCTTTGACCTTTATTATTTATTTTTCACTAAAAAGATTCATATTTTGAATTTTAAATTAATTTCCCGTCATTTTAGTGTTAAAAAATTTAAAAATTCAAACAATCTCAATTCTTTTATTTGAAAAATTGCAAGAAGCTTTTCCATATTTCAAAATAATTTGAAATCTTTTCAGGATAATTTCTAAAACAAATCAACACACACATGCTTGAATATTTTAGCTTCATCCTTTTCATTCAAACATTTATTTTGATTTTCTATTTTTCAATCTTTACTTCCCCTAAACTTTTAAGTTCACAAACTTAGAAGTTTATATAAGTTGAAAATTTTGAAAAAATCAGTCATTATTATCATGTCTGCACACAGAAAATCATGCAAAAATCAAGATAAAGCAGAATAAACCGTCTACTATATACATATTGAATCACATGCCTGCAGAGAGATCATATCAGATAATAATCAGCACATTGAAAAAAACAAATTGTGGATAGTCATTGACAGTGATTATGTCCTCATATAATGTGTTCTAGGTCAGCATTACTGCAACAAAGGAGACACTAGATCTATGGACAAACAACGAGTGCTTTGATAGAAGAATCAGCACACTTACTTTTCCAATTCTTGGATTAATTAAGGTTTAATTAGATATGACATTATGTAGCGCATACTTAGACATAGAGAGTCCGACTCTCATCAAGGTATACAAGCAAGCACTTTTCTCAGCTTATTAACCTGACATATACTTATAACTAGATATCATGTTTTGAACAATGATATATTCATCATTAAATGTGTGCACATTGGCATCTTTTTGCATTATGTGAGAATATCCAGATCTATAATGACTTACAACAGAGGATATCTCGTCATTTCAGATCTATTATCACTCATAACAGAGAAGTGAATAAATGCTTTAAATAGATCTCATGGTTATTCATATAACCACCAGCTGTGAGGTTGTTACTTGACAAGCAATCAATCAGATAAGTCAACACCACTCATTAGTACTAAGATGAACACAAATTCATAATTGATTTAGTTTAATCTCAAGAATTTACCTTTTCAGTATAATTGCATGACCTTGCCTACACATCATAACTGATCACGTCAAATTTTATTAGTATTAAGTATGCGACCGATTACACTGATGTACTATCATTTCTCACAAATTGCAATTGTAAATTCAATCCTAAAGACTTGAATATCTAAACTATATTTTTGTATTTTCGTTTTATATATTTCTATTTTGTTTTTGAAATTTTCTAATGTTGTATTTGCTTTTTCTTTTAGCACACATACAATATATAATAAATCAGACAATCAACTTTGATAGATTTTCCTTTGAGTTGTTTATTAAAAGGAGGGAGGGTTATTATCATTTTGATGAAACAAAATCAGTTTTCAACATGATAATAAGACCAATGGACTCAACCAAATACTCAAACCATCCTTGTAAGAAAGCTTTAGTAAACAAGTCAACCAATTGTTTTTAGTGGATATTTGAATCAAAAAGATTAAACATTTTTCAGAATTATCTCAGAGAAAATGATATCGATTGTCGATATGCTTTATTTTTGAATGTTAGACAGGATTAGTTGTTATAAATATAGCAGTTGTGTTATCAATGTAAATAGGTTTTTTAAGAAAATTTAACCCGTAATCCAGAGTTCGTTTTTTAACCAAAGGATTTGAGAACATCCTACTGATGTAGCTATGTACTCAGCTTCTTCAGTTGAGACTGAGATGTTTGTTGTTTTTCTTACATTGCCACGAGACTAACCGAGGACCTAAAAACTGACAACCACCTGTAGTAGATTTTCTATCTTGACTACATTCCTTCGTAAGTATACCATAAACCTAGAGTCAGTTTTGCTTTGAGAAATCTGAATGTATGTTTGACTATGTTTAGGTGAGATTCCTTCGGGTCTGACTGATACCTGACACATACACAAACAACATACATTATGTCTGGTCTAGATGCATTGAGATGCAACAAAGATCCAATCATAGATCTGTATAATGTTTGTTGATAGATTTTCCTTTCGGATCAGGATCAATCTTGGTATTGACTTCAGTTGGATTTATGATAGATTGCCAATCTTGAAGTCTGAATTTCTTCAATAGCTTATCAACAAACTTTTCTTGATTGATAAAAATGCCATTTGCAGATTGTTTTACTTGCAATCCAAGAAAGAAATTGATTTCTCCCATAGAACTCATTTAGAAACGTGATTTCATAATCTCTTTATATTCAGAGCACAGTTTTTGACCAGTAGAACCAAATATGATATCATCCACATAACATGCACACATAAGAGAATATTTGCATCCTTCTTTATGAATAAGCTGGATCAATCTTCCCTCTTGTGTATCCATGTTGGATTAAATGCTGGGACAATGTCTCATACTAGATTCTAGGAGCTTGATGTAAACCATATAAAGCTTTGCTTAGCTTGTACACATGATGAGGAAATTCAACATCTTCAAAACCATGAGGTTGCTTGACATACGTATCATCAATGATTGTTCCATACACAAAAGCACCCTTAATATCCATTTGGTACACCTTGAAATTCATATAAGAAGCATATGCCAGAAAGACACGAATTGCTTCAAGTCTTACAACTAGAGCAAATACTTTATCATAATCTATTCCTGGGTGTAACCAGGTGCTACTAATCTTGATTTGTTGCGAATAGCTATTCCTCTATCATTTGATTTTTTTCTGAACAACCATTTTATGCCAATGTCATTCTCTCTTTCAGGTAAATCCCTAAGCATCCACACTTGCTGTTTAAGGAATTGTAGCAACTCTTATTTCATAGCTTCAATCCAACTATTTTCTCGTAAAGCTTCGGGAATGTTTTTAGTGATAATTTGAGATAGAAAACACGAGTTCAGGCAAATGTTTGCTTGCTTTGTAAGACTTTGCATAGTTCTCTCATTCAAAGGACCGATAATCTAAGATATGGGATGTTTCTTGTGAATACGAGATGTTGGAATCTCATCTTGGTGAATATTCATATCTAAATTGGTTTGGTTAAAGTCGGAGAGCTGATGCAACAGGTCTAAAGAATATGGAGTGAAATTTGGAACTTGAGTTAGTGAGTTGATAAAATAATAAAGCTTGTCATTGACATCTATATCTCCAGATATAGATGAAGTTCCAGACTCAACTTGGTGAATTTCTTATCCATCATTAGAATACGTTGAGAAAAATCATAATTTTCAGTAACTTGTTGTTGCTTAGGATTTTGTTGATCATGATTCTCTAAATTGAATACAGGATCTCTCACAAATGAGAAAAACAGATAGTCCGGGTTTGAATCATCCATATCATAAGAGTTTGATTGTCACTAAAGGATCCAAGATCTCCTACCCGTTTTTGTGAACACAGTAATATTCAAACATATTAGAATGGAATGAGTTTGACAATGAGTCGAAATCAAATAACCACATTGGACCATTTGAAATTGATAGAAATGAATTTTCAAGGAATTTAACATTGAAAGTTTCAATGATAATATCCGTCTTAGAGTTATAAACTCTATATGCTTTAGAAGCTGATGAATATCCATAAAGAATCCATCATTAGATTTTACATCAAATTTGCCTAGTTGATCATTTGAGTTTAAAATTAAAACTGGACAACCAAAAGATTTAAGAAAATCTATGTTTGGTTTCCTACCAAACATCAACTCATAAGGAGATTTTTGTTTGTCATTCACCAATACAGTACGATTCTGAATGAAACAAACAGTTGCTATGGCTTCGGACCAGAAAGTGATAGGAATCATGGCATCTGCTAACATTGCACACGCTGCCTCAATCAATGTTTGGTTCTTCCTTTCTACAACTCAATTTTTTTGAGGAGTTCTAGGAGCACTGAACTGATGAGCTGTCCCTTTCCGTGCACAGAACATGTCAATACTAGCAATTTTAAATTTTGTTCCATTATCACTTCTAATTATTTTTACTTTTTGTTCAAGTTGATTTTCTACTTTAGTGATAAACGCTTTTAATAATTCAGCCATTTCAGATTTCACACACAAAAAGAAAACCCAAGAAAATCTTATATAGTCATCAATGATAACTAAACAATATGATTTCTTTCTAATGCTCTGAACATTCATAGGACCAACTAAATCCATGTGTATCATCTTAGATTTTTTGAATATGAGTTTATCAGCTTGGACTTATAAGACGCTTTATGTCGCTTACCTTTCAAACAAGCTTTACAGAGGTCTGATGTAGCGAACTTCTTTGATGGAATTCCTACTACATGATTTCCTGTTGCAAGTTTGTTCATATTTTTGGAAGTTTTAATGCTCGAGACGTCTATGCGAAAGCTGGCTTTCATCATTAGATGCTTGAGCAATGAGGAAAGTTGTTTCGGTTAAAGTATCAACGTGAGACATATCTAGCTTATAGACATCTCTATCTCGAACAACTTTAACAACTACCCACTCCTTGCTAATCTGAAATCCTAGCTTCAAAATATAACAATAAGAGTCATCGAATAAAGTAGAATATGATTTATCACATATTTGAGAAATGCTTAAAAGATTAACATTCAACGAAGCACAAAAGTTAACTTTATCAAAGTTATCACTCTCTTAAATACCATTCCATCAACGGTCATCTCTCCACCTACATCTCCACCAAACACTACATGAGTACCATTTTTTGTCTTAAAGTTTTGAAGCAAGGCTTGATTGCCTATCATATGCCCGCTACACCCACTGTCAACATACCATGTATTCATTGGTCTTCTTTGGTGAACCTGCATTTCAAAGACATTTAATATGAGTTATCAACCCAAGCCGAGATGGTCTTGGGCTTGCCATATTTATCCATAATAGTAAACTGACTAAAATGGAGTTTGTTCATATATGGTTTCTTTAGAAATTTAGAATTTTAAATCCTCTTTGAAAAACTATCTGATTATCTTTCTTTTGTTTTGACCTCAAAGCATTAAATTTGTTCTAAAGATGATCATGAAGAAATTTTGAACCATTATTTGAAACATTAGAAAAAAATTTCTTATTAAATGTTTCATTTTTCATTCTCACTGAGTGTGGAATGAAATTTCCCTATTGTATTGTTATGATCTAACAGTATATTGATTATCATAATCAGAATTGATTCTTCTAAGAGATCTCAAGCCTAAAGAAGGTTGTTTTGATAATTCTTGACAACCATAATTTTGATAGCTTTGATATCTTTGATTACCAAAATCATTTCTAGGTAAGTTCTTCCTGAAGAAGCAATCTTTTGTGTTATGATTTCGTTCATCACACAAGGCATAGTATTTGTTAAAATAACACTCAGGCGTTGTGTGATTTCTCATATCAAAATGTGACAGTACTTGTTAAAATAACACTAAGATGTGTTATGATTGTACATATCACAGTACTTTTGTGGTTGTTTGCACAACATTTGCTTAAACCTACATGTATAAGCCATATTAGATCCTTGTCTGGATTTAGGGGTAGTCTGGTTAAGCTGCTTTTTTGCTGTGTGAGTTTGGTCTATTGATTTTTAGGATTTTGATTTTGAACCTTTTCATAACTCTTTAACTCCTTAGATACAAAACTTTTATGAACAACGAAGGACTTAGCACCTGAACCTGTTTTCAGATCAGAGTTAGATTTGATCTTAGGTTTTGATGTTGCTTCAAAGATTGTGTTCATGTCAAAACTTCCTGCTAACACAAACTTCACTGGTTTAATTTGACCTGATTGATTGATTGTTCAGCTTGTTTAGCTTTAGAAGATTCTATTCTTCTTCTATGATTTCTTGTTCCTGATGACATTTTCGTGCTTTCGGTTTTAATTGAATCTTAAGAAGATTCTTTTCTTACTTTTTTACTTTTAAAACAATTTGGTTTGTTTCAGAAGAGCTAAATCATGAGAATAGGAAGTCTCTGATTTCTCTTCTTTAGATTTCCCTTTTAACTTGATTTTGATGTCATTAACTTTGTTAATCTCGTAATAGATTCAAGCATAGGTTCATGTGTGAATCCTAATCCTATTTTATCTTTATCTTTCCTTTCATTTCCTAGTTGCTCAACAATAGTCTTTGAGCTTTTTACTTTGGCTAAGTCATTTGAGATGCTGCATGTTCCAATTTCTCTTGTTCAAGAGTTTTTGTCATCTCTTCAAGTTGTTTCTTTACAAGTTCAAGTTCTTTTAAAGTTTTGTTCCAGAAGCTTGAAGAGATATGATTTTATCATCAGAAATTTTATGATAAGTTTTCAGCTTATTTTGCATTGACTCTTCTTGTTTTACTTTATCACATATTTAACGAGTATGTTCTGTAGTGTTCTACTTGTTCAAAATATGCTTTGGTGTACATTTTCTCCCTTACTTCCACTAGGATTTCTGAATAAAATTTGAAGACTTAGTGTCAGATGATGAGTTTAAACCTTTGGTTGTTCCGACTTTGCCATAAGAGCAACTTCTTCAAAATTTTCCTTTATGTCAGATTTGTCAGTCTAGTCATAATCTTCCTCAATGTCTAAATCACCTTCTGTCCTTTGATCTTTGTCTTCAGACAAGTCTTCATTATTTATCTCAGCAATCAGTGCTAGACTAGAAGTAAGATTAGCTATAAACTGTTCTACATAAGCACTCCAATCATAAAGATCCTTGATGCTTACAACTAATGTTTTCTTTGGTTCTTTAGTGGTCTTTGGTTCTTCTTTTAGTTCTGGCATTGGCAAACACTGATATGGCTTTTGAAATGTCTTTTGAGCCCGTTGATCATATTTCTGACTGTTAGAGCTACTTTGGCCATATCCTCCTTGTGTTCTTGGAGCTTTGCACTCTCTAGAAAAGTGGCCATAACTGTTACAGCTAAAACACCTTGACTTTGACTTATCAAAGCCAACTGTTTTGTTTGCACTTGGCTTATAGTTTCTTTTCACATATGAAAGCTTTTGGGTTCTATAAGCTATGATCACCATTTGCCAGTTGAGATCCATCTCTTCAACATCATCTGGATCCATTTCAAATAAATCCTGCAAAATTAAATCAACCTGTGTTAAATGGCCATCCTGATTTGCTTGAAAACTTACCATAAAGGATGTAAATGCAGATTTGGACCTTCATCATGTAAAAGAATGTTTATAACATCTTTAACTTTTCTACAATTAGCAAAGTTAGAAGATGGAGTCTCATTTTGAGTTTTAGGAATTGGAGGTTTTTGAGGAGACTGTGGTTGTGGTTGATTTGAGTAGACACGTATACTAGTGAATAATCTTGCTCTCACAAACAGATCACCCTCATCTTCAGGAGTAGTGTCATCTTTGGCAAGAAAAGCATTCTCTACAATATTTTCTGGAGAAGCAACATACTTGTATTGAGAAGTTGATGCAAATCTATCATTATTCCTTGAACTCTCCTTAATTTCCACTGACTCAATCTTAGCAATAAGAAGATTAAGATCCATGGGAAACTTTTCGGTATGCTTTAACAAAGTCACGACTTGTTTCTAGGATGATGGAAGTGCATTTAGAAGTCTATCATTTAGATCTTTAAGATCATTCCTAATCCCTAAAGTTGATATTTCTATAGTAAGTTGCACATACTTGTTCATCATCTGGTATATTGTTTCTCCTGAGATATGCTCAAACAGCTCAAGTTGCCTTTTCAATTTCCGCCTTATAGGATTTTGAATCTCTTTTCCTCCTTCACATATAACTTTCAAGGATTTGTACATGGTGTACTCAGTTTGATAATTCTCAAGCCTTGATAGTACCTCCAAAGGCAACCCTTTAAACATAAGTGAATAGGCTTTAATATTATTCTTCACCTTCTTCAAATCATCCCCATGTAAACCATATTCTGGGTAAGGCTCTTGTGAGTCTTTTGTGTACAGAAAGCCTCTATCAAGACCATTAGAAGTGACATGAATATGAGGTCCTTTTTCTATTAATTCCACAAATCAATATCAATAGAATTCAAATGATGTTTCAGCCTGAGTGACCAGTTCTTGAAGTCAACTCTATTCTTCAACTTTGGTACTCTATTCTCAGAATCCTCAAACTTAACATTGTTTAAGTTTTGAGAGTAAGAAAATATACTCTTTTTGTTGTTTTTAGATTGAAAATAAAATATAGAAATGAAAATATTTTTGATGGAATAATATAGGCAAGGGAACTCAACAAAATTGTTAGAGCTCTTTGAAGATTAAAATTAGTTTTTATATTTTTAGTTTTTGTCATTGTAAAGGGACTTATTTTGTAAATATATCCACTTTGACTTAGAAATGTCTAAGGGAATGCCTTAGTGAATTTTTAAATCGCCCAAGAGTAGAAATGCTTGAACAGTAACAAAACACCCAAACAGTCCAAAGCGCCCAAATAGTGAGGAAATGCCTAAACAGTTCCAACGCGCTTAAACAATTCCAAAACGCTTAAACAATTCCAAAGCGCTTAAACAATTCCAAAGCGCATGGGACTTGGTTTTCGAAAAATGTCCAAAAAGTGATAAAACTCCCACAAATAGTGTAAAAATGTACACTCTGAAAACGCCTAAATAGTATTAATGTGTCTGAACAATGTTCATGAACCTAAACACTTAGGTAATTTTTCAGATGATTTCAACACACCAACAGCCTAATTCATCTTTTCCATAACAACCTAATCTTAACAAACTTTTCAAAACTTTATTAAATAATCTGAAACTTTTCAATCAAGTGTAAAATGCACCGATTATCAATCTTTTAACATCATTTTCCTTCAATTAACAACAATTCATCACAATTTTGCTCAAATTTGTGTTTGACTTTGAAGAACTGTTCGAACTCAATTTTACAAAAATTCAGATATGAAGATGTCAATTCACTTAATTGTGAATCAATTCATGTTTCTAGTGATGAAACACAAGTCAAATCAACAATTAATTGAATAATAGCTATCAAAACACATATTCAAGTGATTCATAGGGGCTCAAAAGTCGTTTTAAGCTCCAAATCACTAAACCGAAGGCTCTGATACCATTTGATAGGTTCAAATGGATCGATATGTGTGTATGATATGATGCAATTGACAATTATATGAACAAAGTAATCAACAAATGCAATTATAAGAAAAATCCATAGAAGTTTCATTGATATTAGCAAAGGATTACAATGTACATAGAGAGAGTTCTCAAAGTCTAAGTATATGTGTTCCTACACAGAATACACATAATCCTATTCATACTAATAAAGAAACAAAAGGAACATATATTTACAAAATAAGTCCTTATACTAAGACAAAAACTAAAAACATAAAGACTAATGTTAATCTTCAAAGAGCTCTAACATTTTAACTAAATTATCAATCAAGCAAGCATTTTATCGTTTTTGAGCATTCAAATCACACAAACACAAAATCACACACACACAATAAAGATCATATCATTCTTCATTGGTTTCCGCACCATGTTATTTGAGTATTGATTTATTGTTGAGATATTAAAAAAGATACTTGGAGGATCATCCTTGTTCAAGAACAGGCTAATTCTATTAGGTGGTATTAGAGCTTTGGCTTAAATCATTACTGATTATATATCCTCTCAATCAATATGATGATCTCTACTGTTGACTAGCTTCAATATTGTTCACATCGAATATAAAACCACAAAAGAACACTCTTCTACACATCCATTCATCAAAAGTTCAAAACCATGTCTTAATAGGATTTTTTGGTTTTTTAGGAAGAAGAATTATTGTTGGTAACAAAGCTCCCAAAATCTTCCATGAACTATTTTTAAACAGAATCATCACAAAACTCTCAAAACTAAATTGGTTTTATGAGGATTTTGGATAAAATATACACATGTACTATGCTATTGGTATTTCAGCATTCAAACATTGTTTTGTTTGATTTCAATCCATAAATTGTGTTTAAACATAATTTTCGAGTTGTTCTCTACTCGAATCAGTCACCGATCATTAACAAAATAACAAAATCGCTTGTTATTCATACAAGATTCTCAACCGCAATGGTTCTACGTTAAAACCCCAGTTCATCATCATCATCATCATCATCATCATCATCATCATTATCAACCACAAAAATAACAATAAAAATAACAACAACACATCAAATCTTCAAAACATCTGGCAATTTTGTTGATTTATTAATCAAAACAAATGAAGAAACTGTTCTTCATTTGTTTTTTCTCAAAAAATCATTAAGTTTAAATTTTCGATATTTAATAGACACATTTATTATGTTTTACTGTTTTTAGGGTTTTGACTTTTATTGACTAGAATTAAAAGGGTTTTGACCATCACGGGATATTCCCTAGCATCATTGAGCATGACTGATGTTACCTAGGAACTAATTAATTAAATTTCAATTTGAATAAATTTCCTTAGTTCGGTAATTAAAATGTAAGGCCTTATTTCCGAAATATTCATAGTTGGATATTCATCACCCAAAAATAATTAAAACACATTACGATACATAAGATCATTGTAGTAGAATAATTTTAACAAAACCATTTTATATATTAATAATTGCTTTTGCCAAATAGTACAACATTGTTAATCATTACTGTTGGTCCATTTGATCGATTTGTAGTACAAATGAGATGTTGATTTGTTCTATATGAGATACAATAAAGAGATAACAAAGATGAATAACACTAAGAACAACAACAATGACAACAAATATGAAGAATAATGATCAATACAATCAACAATAACAAAGCACAAATGTATTTCAGTGAATAAACTGCTTACACAGGTCTCTTGCAAAAATGATAATCGATTAGGGTTTTTGCAATGATACCTAACAGTGAACAAGATCAAATCTATATATAGTTGTCCTAGTTTCACCCGACAGAAACAACAGTTTCGCCGGATGAACTAAACAACTGACTATGAGCGAACTATAGTTTCGCTAGACCACAAAACTAAAAAAAGAACAACATTAAAAAGTAACTAACATTAAACCTATTACAACTAATATAAACATAATCTAATATAAGTTGAGTCCAACCTATACTTGATCTTCAATACACCCACTAGGTTGGATATCACCACCTTCACCTGTCTTGATTTGTCTAGTCGGGTGTAGTCTCTCCCCCTGCATCTCATGTATCTTTATCTGCTCTGTAGCTTCTTCCTTGGGGGCTTTAGGCATAGATTCTCCCTCGTCAGCTTTAGTCTCCGCAGCTGCCTTTGATATGTCTGCATCAGCTCCTGTAAGACCTTTCATGAGAGCTTCAGCAACTGGCTCACTCTAGTCACCTCTTGCTTCATTAGCTCCCTCGGGACGAGCACTAGATTGCTCAAACTATCTTGATAAGTCCCTCACATACATATCTAGCTCATTATGTGCTCTCACGTTCTTAGCCTTCTCCTTCACCTATGTCCTCACACCTTTAACATTATTAGCCACAGTCTAAACATACTGGTTTCTTTTCTCGTCCTCCCCCGCCCTTGCTTAAAATGTGGTTTTCACAAAAAACTAGTAGGTCTTCATCATAAAATACAAATAAATCCATCAGATCAAACAATCTAAAGTCACACCCGTTCTTCACCCTGATCACAGCCTCCCCCATGTTGTTATCATAGAATCACTTCTCAAAGTTTTGTAGTCACTGGGGGAGGGGATCTGACAATCTAACCCTATTCACTGTCTTTGGGGGTTTCACCTTGAACATAATATTTCCTTTGCTCATTTCCCAGTCCTTATCCTTTTTGGATCTTCTCCTTTCAGCCATCATAAAACCGAATGACTCAAAATTGTCATTCACTTCGTTCCTGATATCCTTTTCTAGCAATGTAGCTCTCTAACTTAGATGAGCATTCAGTAATGGCAGCACCGCCAACCTACTCAAGTCCTATTTTGGAAAGGTCTTGAATGCCTTCGTCTTATGCACGTAAGTAATCCCTCCCCCTCTCCTCTTTATCATAAACATTTTAAAGCCAAGGTTATACTTCCAGCTGATGATTCTCTTATCAACCACAGTTTTACTCAACCCTTCCAAGTTTTGGAATAGGGGAGTTAGCTCTTCAGTCCCTTTCTCTCTCACAAACCACTCTTCCTTCTCCATCTCAAACACATCTCCATCATCATCACCCTTCTTACCAATCTAGAAAATATTCAAGTTTAGAATCATAGTCAACCAATAGCTCGTCATCTTATTCTTCATCAATCAATTCCTTCTCAGCAATCTTCTTAACATTTTCAACAGGATTCTCTCTCACCACCCCTTCAGCAACCAAATCTTTCTCAAAATCAAATTGCATGTTTAGAAACCTAGCCTCAATATCTCTTCAGCATTCTCCATATTCACAGTCTCTTGCCTTACTCCAGAACCCCCTGCTTCCTCAGCCGCTACACCAGATGTGCCCTCTCCTGCCTAGGAAGATGTACCCACATTTAGAAATAAGTACTTGGAAGTATTAGTCAAATCTTCTAACTCAGGTTGAGTTAGCTGATTGGGCATGCTGGCTGCAACCTTCAGTTCATTCACCTCCTCAAGAAATCTCTTAATAAATTTAGTCCTTCACTTAGCTTCTCCCTCATCAGCTTTCTTTTTATATCTCTTCTCTTTCTCAACCCTAACCTCTTCAGCCATCTCATACACTTCATCCTCAAAATCATAATCCTTCTCTTTTGCGTATCTTATCCTCTTGTTGGTCCAATTGATCGATTTGCAGTACAAATGAGATGTTGATTCGTTCAATATCAATTACAATGAAGAGATAACAAAGACGAGTTACAATAAGAACAATCTCAAAGTATACAAATAAGAACAATCCTTATCTCCCTCAGGACTAGCTTGCTCAAACTGTCTTAGCTCCCTCGGGACGAGCACTAGCTTGCTCAAACTGTCTTGTTAAGACCCTCACATCCATATCCAGTTCATCCAAGCTATAACCTTCTTTACCAGCTCCTTCACTTCTCTCCTCACACCTCTAACCTTCTTAGCCACTATCATGAACCAATTGGCTTCTTTCCTTGTCTCCTCTGCTGCCCCTGCTTTGATGTGGTTTTAACAAAGAACTAGTAGGTCTTCATCACAGAATCCAAACACTTACATAGGATCAAATAGTCTAAACTCAACCCCACATTTTACCCTAATCAAAGCCTCCCCCTTGTTGTTATCATAGAACCACTTGTCAAAGTTTTGTAATTGCTGGGGAAGGGGATCTGACAATCTAACCCTATTCATAGTCTTTGGGGGTTTCACCCTCAACACAATCTTTCCTTTTCCCGTCTCCCAATCCCTATCCTTTTTAGATCTTCTCCTCTCAGCCTTCATGAACCTAAATGAATCAAAATTGTCATTCAGTCCATTCTTTATCTCCTTTTCTAGTAGCAAGGCTCTGTCACTCAGATGAGTATTAAGCAATGGTAGCACGGCCAGCTTCGTCAAGTCCTACTTAGGAAGGTCTTGAATGCCTTTCTTTTGTGGAGATAAGAAATCCTTCCCCTATCCTCTTTATGATAAACATTTGAGGTTGGGGTTATAGTTCCAACTAATGATCCTTTTATCAGCCTCAGATTACTCAACCCTTCCAAGTTTTGCAATAGGGGAGTTAGCTCTTCAGTCCCCTTTTCCCTAGCAAAGCAGTCTTCCTTCTCCATTCCAAACACATGTCCATCATCGTTACCCTTCTTAACAAATAGGTTAGAGGTCTCTCAATCATAATCACCAACTGCTCATCATCTTCATCTTCATTAATCAATCTTTTCTCAACAGTTGCATCAACATTCTCAGCAAGATTCTCTCCTACCACCTCTTCTCCAACCAAATCTTTCTCCAAATCAAATTGCATGTTCACAAAACTAGCCTCATCTACCTCTTCAACATTCTCCATATTCAAAGTTTCCTCCCTTTCTCCAGATCATCCTGCTTCATCAGCTGCTGCTCCAGATGTGCCCTCTCCTGCCCAGAAAGATGTACCCACATTTAAAAATGAGTACTTTGTAGTGTGAGTCAAATCATTTAACTCAGTTTGAGTTAGCTAACTAGGCAAGCCAACTGTAGCCTTTAGCTCATTCACCTCCTCAAACAGTCTCTTAATTAACTTGTTATGATCCATCAACATCTTAGATATTCCTTCGATTACCTCATCCTTCTGCTTCTCCCTTAACTCCTAATTGGTAAGTTTGGTTTTAATCATGTTTAACTCGTTTTCCACACATGCATTGAGGTTTCTTATCACATCCTCATCCAAACTCGGTCACTCTTCCCTACTCGAATACTCAGTGAAAGTTTGATGCTTATATTTAGTCCTTCTCTGAACTTCTCCCAAGTATTGACATCCTCCGGTAACCAGCTTTCGAGTTTAACCTGCAACCATTAGAATCACTATCAGAATAAGCATCTAAGTCAAAATTCCCACCATAAGGATACCAAAGACCTAAAGGAGAAGAGCCTTTAAGATATCAAAAGATTCATGATACAGCCTTATCATGAGACTCTTTCGTGGCAGATTGGTATCTAGCACAGTATCCTATAGCAAAGGTGATGTGAGGAGAACTTACTGTAAAATTCATAAGGATCAATAGATTTCCCGTTCTTGTCAGGAGTGAGGCATGTTTGAGCAGAAAATGGAGTCATTTAAGAAGAAGCGTCATCCATCTTGAATTTCATTAAAATTTCTTTAACATACTTCTCCTGATAAATGAGAATTCCCTCTTGCTTTTGTTCAACCTGAAGACCGAGGAAAAAGCATATCTCTCCCATCATGCTCATTTTGAATCGACTACACATGACTTCCTTGAACTCCCGACATAACTTTGGATTGGTGGAGCCAAAGATAATATCATCGATATAGACTTGTACAATCAACATTTCACCAGCCACTTCCTTCTTGAATAAAGTCATATCAATGGTGCCATGAGAAAAACCATTGCTTAAGAGAACTGTGTTAGAATCTCATACCAGATCCGAGGTGCCTGATGAGGACCATAAAGGGACTTATCAAGCTTGTAATATTTGTCAGCAAAGTTAAGATCCTCAAAAATTATTGGTTGACACACATATTCTCCTTGTTAATGTCTCCGTAAAGGAATGCATATCTGACATCCATCTGATAGACTTTGAACTGTTTATGGGCGGCATGATCTAGAAAAATTCTAATGGCTTCAAGACGGACGATAGGAGGAAATACTTCGGTGTAGTCAGTCCCTTCTCATGAGCAAAGCCCTAGAACACTAAGCTGGACTTGGTTCTAAGCACAATGCCACGGTCATCGAGTTTGTTCTTGAACACCCATTTCATGCTAATTGGGCATTTGATTAGTGTAAGATCGACTAAGGTCCACACTTTGAGTTTCCTGAACTGTTGCAGCTCTAATTGCATCGATTCAACCCAGCAAGGGTCTTGAAGAGTTGCATGGACATTTTTTGGGACTTCTTGGGATATAAAACAAGAGAATAGACAAACGTTAATTAGACCAGATTTACTCCGCGTCCAAACTCCATTAATGATAGATCCTATGATGTTATCATATGGATGATCTTTCAAAGTTTTGAAATCAATGGGCATGAGTAACGTAATTGGAGACGGTTGGCTAATGGTACATGCCAATTCAAGTGGTGGATTGATGGTTGTTCTGCTGGAAATCCCATAAGTCCAAGTATTAATGTACATGAATAATTGCAAAGAAGACAAGGGTCGGCTAACCGCATTTGTATATGTAGAAGACATAGAACAAATGCGGACAAGTATTTGTTTTTCCATATTAACAAATGCTAATAGCTGGAAAGAAATGCTCACAAGTATTTGTTCTTCCACATTAACTAATGCAGATGCCCAACAAGGCTATGAAACCAAAATTAAATCACTCATCTCTGATATTGAAAAATTGCATGGTGAGAAGTACACTCGTGTAACTGATAATGAGCAACTAACTAAAAATTTAGCTCAATCAAAAGCTAAACAAACACTTACTAAAGTTAAACTTGAAAAGTTTCAATTGTCTTCAGTCAAGCTGCAAGAGATGCTAGACTCACAAAAAGATCCCAATGATATGTCTAGGATTGGGTATAATTCTTGTCCTCCACCTTACAATGACAACTACACTATCATGCTTGAATCGGTCACACTCAAAGAGCAAATTGAACGTAATACTATTGAACCAAAAACAATAGTAAAACAAGTAAAAATTCCTTGAAACAAACTAAATGTTTACATTGAAACACATGAGGGGAAAATTAAATTAGGTCACCTAGTTAAATCAAGGAGTGTTCAGACAAGACAATGAATGTCATCAAACCACCAAGCCCAATCAAGGCCATTGTCCCCTTTGTGAAATTTAAACCTGTAGTTTCAAAAGGAAAGAAGAAAGCTATGAACTCAGTGACACCTCTTGCTGAAAACAGTTCTGATTATGAGATTAAATCTCCAAAAATTCAAGCAAATCAGACAAGGTTTCACTGCCAAAGAAAAACAAGAGTTCACTCATTTCAAAAACTAAAATTTTGTCACACCCCAATCATCAAAATCAAAACAAGAACTAGGTTTTCACATGTACAATAAGGAGCATGTTAATCAGTTTGAGCAAGAAGTCAAGAAAGGGTTGAGGAAACAAAAACAGCCTAAAATAGGCAACAAGCGTAGTGTTGTGAAGCAAACTACTAAAAATGTTGATTTTGCTTCTTCCCTTAAACCAAAGATTGTGACTCAGTTAAGAGGGTTAAATCAACTAAGTCAATAAAAGAGAAATCAGATTCAAGAAGCAAACATATGTATTATGGCATATGTGAAATGTCTAATCACAAAACAAAACAGTGCTTTTTCAATCAATACTGCTCTATCTATGACATGAATAATCATTCCACCAAAAACTGCTATTTTAACAAATATTGTTCAGTCTGTGATATTAACAATCACATCTGATTGTTACTTCAAGCAAAAAGGGTTGAGAATTTCCCAATACAAACCCATCTCACCAATATCATGTGTAAAAACCATAGTCAGAAGTCATTTTCATAATTATCAGTTTTGGACGTCTAGATGAAATAATTGCATGAGTAACATTAAAGAGGTGAGGAAGAGTCAAAGAAACAAATATCACAACATAAAGAAAATATATGATTTTCCCAAACCAAAAATGATGTTTGATAATAAAAAATGGGTCAGATTTCTTCAATGAAAGAGGGACCAAAGGTTTCATTATTCCTCTGACTCTTCAATTGATATTGATAAGATGAAACCATCAAAATTTCATTAGAATCTCTGAGAACACCTCTCGTTAAATCACAGTATAAAGGAAAGTACCAAGAGGTTAACATCATGGATCAAATGGGAAACCCAAGACCATCATGGCTTGGGTTCCATATTCTAATTAGTTCTTTGGTGCTTGCAGGGTCATCCATATAGGTGCAATAGCTTATGGTATGGGGTTAGTGGATGCTCCCAACACATGACCAGAGATCGTTCCCTCCTTTATGACTTCAAGCATATACAAGGAACTACTGTAGTATTCGGAGGAGATTCACAAGGTGGTAGAAACTAGGTGAAGGATTTGTGACAAATGGGATGCTGAGCTTTGATAGAGTGAACTACTGTGAACAACTAAATTTCAATCTCTAAGCGTGTCTCAGATCTATGACAGAAATTCAACTCACTTTACCCACACTCATTGCTACATTCTGAAACCAGGATTTCAGATTTCTAAAGAATGGTTGTCCTAAAGACTCCGAGGAAGAATAATACCTATGTCTTAAACCTGAATTATACTATTTATTTTTTTACAAAAGAAGAAACATGTCTTCTGTCAAAAGCATCATTTGATGAGTCTTAGCTTTGGCACAGACGCTCAGGGCACACAAACTTCAAAAACATTAATAGATTGGTCAAGGAAACCATGTCATTGGTCTTCCCCAAAAGAATTTCATTTTGTTGATCACTTTTTAGCATACCTCAAAAGGAAATAACCTAAATCGTCCCACAAAACAAAGCTTGTGAACTCAAACAACACTCCATTGAAGCTACTTCATATGGATCTGTTTGAACCAACTCATGTATGAGTATTGGAAAGAAACAATATTGTTTGGTGATCATTGATGACTTTTCAAGATTTACATGAGTTTTCTTCTTACTTCATAAAAATGAGGCATCTCAATATAATAAAAGACGTTATCAAAAAATTGAAAACCAACTTAACATAAGGTCAAAACAATAAGAATGATAATGGAACCAGTTTTAAAATGAAGACATAAGTTCCTTTTGTGCAACCAAAGGCAACGCTCGTCATTCAGTGCAGCTACAACTCCTCAACAAAATGCGGTAGCAAAAGGAGAAATAGAAACTAATTGAACCAGCAAGAACAATGTTAGCCGATGCTAAACAGCCATTACCTTCTGGGTAGAGGCAGTTAACAAATCGTGCTTTGTGCAAATCAAACTTTGATTATAAAAGAAAACCACATAACTCCATATGAATTATTGTGTCACATAAAACCATTTATTGGATTTTTCAACTCATTTGGTAGTCGTATCTCAATATTAAGCACCCGAGACTATTTGGGAAAATTTTCATCTAAGTCTGATGAAGGATTCTTTGTAGGTTATTCTTGTGTTTCAAAGGCTTATAGAGTTTTTAATCCAAGATTAAATATTATTGATGATTAACAAATGTTCAATTCAAGGAACATTCATTTCCCAATCTACAAATGGTCCCAATTTTTTGTTTGATATTGACTCATTTAAAAGATCTTTTGATCAATTTCACTTGTTTGATGTGGGAAACCTATATTCAGTTGAACCTTCTTCATGTTAAAAGAAGAGATGACTTTCCAATGATTCCTCATGCCTCTAATTAGCAACTGAATGAAGATGTTCCAATACAAGCTAATCATGTTAGGCAATCATCTCATGATCAAAGTGTTTCAACTAAAGCTGGTCCCAGCTTGTTACCATCACCTTCAGAAGACCCCCAACTAAAGTCAGAAATCAAATAAAGCTACACCTCCAGTTGAAATAGAAAGAACTTTAAATAATGGAAGTAATTAAAGTGTTGCTAATGCTGAAGCAATCACTGAAAATATTCTGATTATCTTCATAACTCACACAATACAAGATGAAGGTGCCTCTCACCAAGATGATCTAGATGTCTTTAGTTTTGCTATAACCATGCTGTGACTCATTTCAACCACCATAATACATAAGAATCATCTAGTAGAAAGCATTATTGGTGAACTTAATGAAAGGGTGACAAGAAGCAAGCCAAGTATTGCAAGCATATGTTTTGTTCTTATGCTTTCTTTGTCAAACAGTAACCAAAACATCAAAGGGGCTCTTCAAGACAATAGCCGAATTGAAGCAATGCACGAAGACTTTCTATAGTTCAAGAAGCAAGAAGTATGGCAACTGGTAAATCTTCCCAAAGGAAAATACCCTATCAGTACAAGATGGTTGTACAAAAACAAAACTGATGATAGAGGGATTGTCATCAGAAATAAGCAAGAGTAGTGGCATAGGGGTATACACAAGAGAAGGATTTGTTTAGGATGATGTGTTTGAACCTGTTGCTAGATTAGTATGGAAAGATTGCTGAAGAAGTCTATGTGTTTCAACCACCTGGCTTGAAGATCCTAAATTCCCACATAGGGTGTACAAGCTTGACAAAGCCTTGTATGGTCTTCATCAAGCTCCAAGAAAATGGTATGAGACTCTATCATCTTTCCTTCTTGAACATGGATTTGAAAGAAGAAAGATTGACCAGACTTACTTGAGAAAGAGAAAAGGAAGAGACATGTTGTTGATCCAGATCTACGTGATGATATCATTTTTGGCTCAACAAACAAGCAACTATGTAATGATTTTGAAGACCTTATGCATTCAAAACTTTAAATGAGTGCAATGGGGGAACTCACATTCTTTTTAGGAGTACAAGTTCAACAAACATCAAATGGAATCTTCATCAATCAGTCAAAATATGTAAAAACAATGTTAAAGAAATTTCACCTTGCTGACTGTCAGTCTATGAGAACACCTATTGATACTAAAGTGAAGATAGGTCCAGATCTAGAAGGCAAATTAGTGGAACAGACTCACTATCAATCCATGATTGGTTCACTTATGTATCTAACAGCCAATAGGCCTGACATTATGTTTAGTTTTTATGTGTGTGCCAAATATCAAGCTGATCCTAAGGAATCTCATGTGACTGCTATCAAGAGAATATTCAAATATGTTAAGGGTAAGCTAGCTCTTGGTTTATGGTATCCAAAGGAAGGAGACTTCAATCTCCATGCCTACACTCACAGTGACTATCGGGGATGCAATTTCAATAGCAAGTCCACTTTTGGCGGTTGTTATGTTCTTAGTCCCAGACTGGTCTCCTAGGAGTGCAAGAAGCAGAAAAACGTATCTGTTTCAATAGTAGAAGCTGAGTACATTGCAACATCTCCTCACAAGTTCTCTGGATTTAAAACCAGATGCTTGATTATGGTTTTAGCTTCTTGCACACTTCAATTCACATTGACAACACAAGAGATGTCTTCCTCACAAATAACCCAGTTCAGCACTAAAAAAGAAAACATATTGAAATTTGATATCACTTTTTGTGAGACTATGCTGAAAAAAAGCTAATCAAATTGATTCAAGTTCTAACTGAAAATCAATTAGCTAATTTATTCACTAAGACATTTGAACGTAGTAGGTTTGAATACCTAGTTCAATCAAGTGGCATGATTAACCTTGAATAAAATCAAAAAATGTCAAAAACAATTTAAAATTTTTTATAAAATAACAAAAAGAAGTCAATTTTGATGAAGAAAAAGATATATACAAGGGAAATGATATAATTATAGTCGTTATATCATTCACTGTGCTTAATTTAAAATTTTGAAAGACTGTCATGACTTACCTGATATGTTGGTAGGCTCAACTTGGAAGAGAAGATAAATGTTGTGATGAATTAAAATATTATTCAATGGTGAGACACTCATCTCATAGTACAGGTATGTATTGGCTTATCTAAGTGTACATGTGTGTAGTAACTTAAACACACCAGGTAATGATACTTGATGAATCTCTTTCATATGCATCAAGTTTCATCTCTGTTTTGCTAAGTAAAGACCTGAAGAAACAAGCACATAGTGCAGATGTATTGATCCAAAAGATTCTGATAGGATCAAATGTATCAATCTGTGATGATATATGAACACAATTCAAAAAAATACAAACAAACTAATGAAATTAAGCAAGATATCAACAAAATTCACAGTTTCATTAATATCAAGCAAAGGCAATTACAAAGTAAGTAAGCAGTTTTCATCTCTTGCTAACTGCTACAGTCTAAGCTATTATAATGAAACAAAGGAACTAACAAAATTACAAAACTAGTCCCTATACTATTACAAATAGTAAAAAGACACATAAAGACAAAATGTTAATCTTTCTAGAGAGCTAACAATACTCCCCTTAAGATTTACATGGTCTTCAGTCTTCTAAATCTTGAATCTTGTTTTCTTGTTATCTTTCCTTCAGCTTTTATTTTCTATCTTCAGCTTTCAAAGAAGTTTTTAGGTTCTTCCTTGATCTTGAACATAGGCTTCTTTTTATACATCTATTGTTCTTTCAAAGCATTTGCAATTATATACTTAAATTTGCTTGCAAGAATACCTTGTTCTGGTTTTGCTTCATTTGTCTTTATCTCCATTTTATTCATTCTTTCCAAAGTAACTTTTGATAGACATGAGATATCAATATTAGCATATAACTCAATAGGATTTTGACTTTCCTTTGAGTATATTTCTAATACTCCTTTTCTTGAAATTATCATAAACTCAATGTCTTTAATATCTTTTTTAACAATGTTTGCATATGCAAGAGCTTTTCTTAATGATATTCTTTCCATTGTAGCATTCATCACATTGATGATGGAAAGGAATATGTCTTATCTTGCTCTGCAACTTCTGGAGATACTTTCTCAAACTTTTGCATAGATAAAAATGATATATAACTTGGATGCAATAGTTTCAGTTCAAAAGCACCAAATAGTGTAATCATGTCCTCATCCCATTGTTCGAGATTTCGGACCAATTTAAGCTCAAAAGTCTCAAAGTTATAAAACCATCTGAGAATTGGTTTGACTTTTGATTACCATCAATCACTTTTATACCAGGAGATGTAACTTTTTCAACATATCTGTCATAAAATTCTATCATGAAATGTTCTTCTGCAGATTGTAATCCTTTAAGCTTTTTGTTCTTTTTTAAAGTAGCAAAGAACTCCTTGTCTTCTTGATCACATCTTGTTTTAATAAAATTACTTGATATATCCATTCCTCTTCTCATATTCTACCATCATATTACCATGTTTAGAGTCAGATGGATTAATCAGAGTAATCTGTTTAACTCTTTCAAGTCTTGCACCGGAAGTTTAATGATGCTTGAGTAAAAGTGATATATATCACAACAGCATTTACTCTTTTATCAAGAATGCATCAAATATCTCATCATACTTCCATGCTATCATCTTCACTTGGTTTGTGA
This sequence comes from Flaveria trinervia, assembly GCA_025506515.1. Classification (NCBI taxonomy): domain Eukaryota; kingdom Viridiplantae; phylum Streptophyta; class Magnoliopsida; order Asterales; family Asteraceae; genus Flaveria; species Flaveria trinervia. The sequence goes on along the minus strand of CM046450.1, from coordinate 77,208,800 downwards.
AATCAGGAGCAAACATAGCATTCAACAACTCAGCAATCGATTATCAAAAATTGTCTTTGTTCAGAAGAGGCTTTATATGCTTGCCTTTCAGTATCAGAAAACATTTTAATCAGATCTTTTCTGCTATTATGAGCATTTGATTTTCTTGCCATCTGTTTAATGTCTTGTTGCTTTATATGCTTGCCTTTCAGTATGATCCTCTTCTTAATTGTTTTTCAGTTTCTTGAAAATATGAACAAGATTCCTCAATGATACAGATTTTAATCTTTTCAATTTCCTCCATGGGTAATTCCTAGCTTGCAACCAAGACCTTAATCCAGGAATACTCATATGATCGGGGTCAGGATGGTGCAGCTCAGAGCTTGATAATTCATCTACATGAATACTTTCTTTAGCTCTATTCCATTCACCATGTTCCATTACAATCTCATTGTTGGGTTTGTTGGACCATTATCTTAGTAGTTTAACCATTTAAACAAGAAAAATGCAGTGGAAACAAACCTTATATCATGTTTTGTAAATTGAAAATTAAGGCACATTATATGTCAACAACAAACCTAAGATATATGGATCATTTATATGTTAAGGAACTAGCAAACAGAAAAACTATAACAACCAAAATGAACCATGGAACTACCTTCCAAAGCTGTCCAAAAACGTTAGATGAACCACCTTCCAAAGGGTGCCCAAATCGTTGGATGTGAAGAGAAGATGAAGTCTTGAAGGAGCAAAACACCAAGAAGATGTCCTCAAGCTTGTATACCTACAAGCATCATCAAAACACTTTGTTGCTAGGATTTTAGACACCAAAATCGCACCACTAGAGTTTCTGAAAACCGATTTCTAGCTTCTATTTTCTTCAATAACGGAGAAGAAGAAAGGTTCTTGAGGTGCTTGCATGTAAGAGAGAGGAGGATGGAGTGTGTGTGTTTCAAGACGTCAAGTGAAAGAAACAAGAGGCTAAAGACCGCTATTAGGGGCGACCAAAACTCAAACCCATTTTGGGGTTTCCCCCCAAAAAGTCTTTCACTAATTGTTAAACTAATAACACTTATAAGTTATCTAATTAACCTTTTAATTATATAACTTATACACTCTTAGGATGAGTGATCTAAGTTTGATTAATTAGAGTAGATTGCAGTGGAATTTGAACAATGAATTAGACAATTTACAAGAACACAATTGATATTCAATAAAAAGTAAACGGATATAGAGAGAGAATTTTGCAAAAGGAATATTTCATTCATATGCTTTCGTGGTGGCCGAATGTCACACGTTACAACTATGCCAACATCCCTTATATAGGAGATGTGATGTCTACTGATGTCACTTGATAGTGACATCTAACAGAATTATTCAAACTACTGAGAATGTTCTCAACTACTGATTACATCTCAGAGAATGCTAAGTACAAAAACATAAAACTACTGAACTAAAACTACTAAAATTATAACTACTGAAAAGTAAATTACAAGTACTGAAAGGAAACCATAACAACTACTGAAGTTAATAACTTCAGCTGTTGTGACAACTACTAAAGTTAATAACTTCAGCTGTTGTGACAACTACTGAAGTTAATAACTTCAGCTGTTGTGACAACTACTGATCACTTTGGTCTTCAGTCTTTGTCTTCACTCTTTGTTCTTCAGACTTTTACTTTCAGACTTTGTCTTCAACTGATAGCTTCAGACTTTGTCTTGAGTACTTTACTTTCAGACTTTGTCTTGAGTAGAAGTCTTCAGATCTTGTCTTCAGACTTTGTCTTCAGACCTTGTAATCAGCTAATGTCTTCAGCTGTTGTGATCTTCTTCAGCAGTTGCAATGTCTGTGGGACTTAGAGGTTTTTCTTATCAGGCTCATTGGTTCTTTTGGTCCAACAAACTCCCCCTGAACCAATGCAGCCAAAACCTCTAAACTTATTAATGATCCCACTTATTCTTAGCAGAACCACCCTCTTGATCAGCTTCAGAGGTAATCAGTTAAGCACAGGCCGGGAAAAGGTTTCTGATCTTTTGATTGGCTAAGTATGGAAGGGAACTCTGTCTTGGGGAAACTGGACACAGAGTCTTGTCCCAACCATGAAACCTAATTCCCATTAATGAGTCTGTAAGACTCACTAGCATAGGCCTCAAGGAGAACAACTTGTTCCTCCTTGGTGAATTCTTCTGCTTCTCCCTCAAAGAAGAACTGTGGGCCATAATACTCAGACAGGTATCTCACTGTCTTCCCATTCTTTAACTCGACAGTTGTGATCTCTTTGTATGCAAATTCATCATGGTGAGAGCCTTCAAGCAACAACTGGAGTTCACTCTTCTGAAGATTTTCAAGTCTTTTGAATAACAACCCCTTCTTGATCATTTTGTTCTCAAGAATAGATTGAGGGGTTGTCTTCGAGTTGTGAGCTCTCTTGAATTCTTCAATGATTTCCCAGGGTGAGACTACCATGGCCAACATAATTGCAGCATTCAAGGTCTTCTTTACTTGGCCATGATATCTACTTGGTATATTCTTCTTATGAATTCTAGAACTTACCCTGGGGTCTGGCCAAATCCGCACTCTTTCTCTTTGATGTTGAAAAGTATGTCTAAGAGTGTACAGCCTCAGAGCTTGTTTCTTCATTTCTTGAATGGATGAGGACTGAGGGAAATCCTTGTCAACCATCTTGAGAAACTGCTCATCGTGCTGCTTCTGTTGTTCTGCTTCTTCAATCTTTACCTTCACCATTCGCATTTGCAAGTCAGGTGTAATCACTTGTTGACTTCTATGCTCAGGTGTTTTAAGTTTGAGAACAGCAGAGATTGGCAGACTATCTTCATCATCATCCTCTTCTTCATCTTCTTCTACCCTCAACACCCTTCTCCTCCTTCTGGGTGTATCACTAGGTAAGGTTTGAGGTGGTTTTTGGGGTAAAGGGATTGGTTTTGTGGGTTGAGTTGTGGGTGGTTTTGGTTTAGGGATAGATTTGGGAGATGTTAGAGATGAGGGTTGTTTTTGAGTGGGAGTGTGAGAAGACTGATCTAGCATTTTGGTGGTGAGTTTGGCTTTGGAGAGCTTTGCCATTTGAGTTCTCTTCCCAGCACCTGCTTCATCCAGTGCTTCGATGATCAACCCTTTATTGTACCCTCCAGTAGAGCAGATTTTCTGGTTATCTCCAAGATACTGTCTCTGGACCAAGACTTTATCTCTATCAATGATCTTCCAAGATATTTTGCAATAAATATGATCATTTTCTCCAATCTTTCCCTTTCAAATACACTATAACCAGCCCATCTTGCTTGAATCTCTTCTATTTCCAGCCTTCTGATCTCAAAATCTAATTTGGCTGTGTCATGACCTTGTCTATAATTTTATCCATGGATCTGCTGTGAGCTTCATCAGCATCTTTGACAAGAGGGGTTCTATCCCTGAGTGGTGGTGCCAAAATCAGTGGCTGGTGGCTCAGTTAAGTATGTAGGCGAAGTGTTTGGTGAACCTTCAAATGATGGTGCCATCTGTGGGGTTATTGGGGTAGATGGACTTTGATCCTGAGACATTTTGGCTAGTAGCTCTTCGAGTCTGCTCACCTTATTCTGGAGGATGGTATTATGGGCTAAAACATCATAGAAAAAGCCCAGGTCATCATCTGTCTTTGTTGAATCACCTGACCTCCTGATTGAATCAGGATGTACATGCTCTGAGTGTAGATCAGTATAAGCATGTGCCCCTTGTTCTTGGTACTGGGGACTCCCTGCCTCAGGACTATGTCCTTCATTGGCAGTTGCCTCTGGTGAGGTCTTATAGATGTTACCATCTTCATCCTGATCATTTGCTGAATCAGTAGAAGTGGCAGCCTTACCAGATCTTCTAACCTCGTTTTCTACACTTGGAGATTGAACATTGTAACCCCTGTGCTTTGGGTTATCAGAAGAATTTTGGTCCTCCCCCTCAATGGTTGAGGTATGCCCAGTGTTAATTGGTTTATGGGGAAGGGGTGAGGAATGCAACTGACTCAGCACTTTAGCAACTATCAGTGTTAGGCTTTGAGGGGCGGTTGCATGTGGAGATTGTTTAGAAGCAGATTGCACCTGGGGTGAGAGGTGCTCTTCAATGGTAACCCTCTCAATTGAGATAGGTTCTAGTAATGTGGGATCCCCAATTGTGGTTGCAACAGGATCCTGTTGAGAGGATACGTGTGCGGTTTCAGTAGGTTGAGTCTTTGACATGACTTGGGGGTTATAACCAGTATGTGCTTGGTGTATTGGTGGTACAGGGGCATCCTCAGGGGACTCATCTCCCTGAGTAGCCTTTTTGGGATTTTTGGATTTGGGTTTGGTGGGGACTTTGGATCTGGAAGTGGAGGCTATGGGTTCCCTCTGCTTGGGTTTTAGTATCCGTGCAGCCCCTTAAGAGTAGGGTCAGAGTTATGTCTGGAGTATACCTCAGCTAAAACAGCTGGAGCAGGGACCCCAAGACCAACAAGGCCATCAGATTTTAATTGGTTTAAAATTCTGGCCATCAGAAACCTGGGATAAAGTAGCCATCTGTTTTCCACAGGTTTCTGAGCCAGATCCTTAAGTTCCATGAACACTATCTTAGAAAAATTTAGATTTTGGCGTTCAAAGATAGAGTACAATATTTGTTGCCATTGTGAAGACATCTGATCCCAAGAAGATGTCTTTGAAGAAAGGCAGACATTCACCATAAGAAAGATAAGTCTTTCGGCATCATGGAAGTGCTTTTTAAGAATGGTTGTAGCACTTAAGTCACCTTCATACCCATTATTGATGAAAGACATATTAGTGGTGCCTTTCGGGTATTCTTTAGTATAGATGCCGTCATGCAAATTTAAGGTTTTGCGAATGATGTCAGGGGTGATGAGCACCTGTTTCTGGTTCACCAACGACTGAGAGTGATTTGGCTATCAATCTCACCAGTTGTGACAGAGACGTTGGTCCAGAATTGGGTTAAGGAATCAGGGTATATGGTAGGATTCAGAAGAAATGCGGTTCGGTATTGGGAATCCACCATACGATCAATGGCAGTATCAAACTTGTTCCAGAAGGCCGATTTCGAAAGGTAGGCGACACAGTTGTGTCGGGGTTTGAGTTTCATGGTCGCCATTGTTGAGAGAGAAAAGGATTGAAAACGGCTAATGAAATGTTTGGCTATAAGTGCAGGTGTTTATAGATTAAGAAAAGGCTGAAAAAAATGACTGAAAGTGTTGGTGTTATCAGCAGTTGTATGAAAACAACTGAAGACTTGGTTTTAACTATGAGACGTTTGAAAACAACTGAAGACTTGGTTTTAGTCATCAATAGTTATGAAACTACTAAAAACATTGGTTTTGTCTACAGGTGTTGGAAACAACTGAGGACTTGGTGTTAGTCATCAGTACTTGTGAAACTACTAAAGACCTTGGTTTTGTCATTAGCTGTTGTAAACAACTAAGGACTTGGTGTTAGTCATCAGTAGTTGTGAAACTACTGAAGACATGGTTTTATCATCAGCTGTTTAGGGTGAAAGAACAGTTTGTGGAAACGGCTGAAGTGAAAATTCTCATCAGTAGTTTTCGTCAATTCTTAGCTTTTCAGTTGTTTCATACTGTCCTCAACACTTACTCATGAGACTTTTTAGCTGTTTTCAGTTGTTTCATAGGACATCAGTACTTATCTGTTTTTATTGACATCAGTAGTTATAACTACATCAGTAGTTGTAACTACATCAGTAGTTGTAACTGCATCAGTTTCTTTTAACAGAATCAGTACTTATTTGTGACATGGTTACTAATGATCATCGGTACTTGTTTACTGAGAACATCAGTAATTGTCACTTATTCTTGCTGCAGCATACCAAGCCTTAACACAAGGTTTTGGAAAGTTGAATTATCCAAAGGCTTAGTAAATATATCTGCAAGCTCATCAGCACTAGGCACAAACTTTGGATCAATCAGACCTTTTTCAAAACAATCCCTAATAAAATGGTGTCTGATCTCAATATGTTTGGTCCTAGAGTGCTGGACTGGATTCTTGACAATGCACAGAGTTGAAGCACTATCCATTAATAATGGAGTCTTAGTCTCTATAATGCCATAATCCAATAATTGATTCTGAAGCCAGAGTACCTGAGATGTACAACTTGCAGCAGCAATGTACTCTGCTTTAGCAGTGGATGTAGCAACAGATGTTTGTTCTTACTCTGCCAAGAAATCAAACAGTTGCTTAGGAATTGACATCCACCAGAATTTGACTTTCTGGTTAACTTACACCCTGCATAGTCACTATCAAAAAAAGCAACTAATTTGCAAGACTGTCCAGTGGAATACCAAAGACCTAGAGATTATGTACCTTGCAGATATCTAAAGATCCTCTTGACTGCAATCAAATGAGACTCTTTAGGAGCAGCCTGAAATCTAGCACAAACACAATTTGCAAACATGATATCTGGTCTAGAAGCTGTAAAGTACATCAAGGACCCAATCATACATCTGTAAAGTGTTTCATCAACAGCTTTACCTTTCTTATCTACATCCAGTTGTGTGGTGTTGCACATGGGAGTAGAACAAGGCTTACAGTTTTGTAAATCAAACTTATCCAAAAGATCTTTTATATATTTTGACTGATGAATGAAGGTTCCATCAGCTTTTTGTTTGATTTGCAAGCCTGGAAAGAACTGTAATTCTCCCATTGCACTCATTTCAAACTTCTGTTTTATTAAACTTGTAAAATCATCACACAACTGGGGATCAGAGGATGCAAAAATAATATGATCAACATAATTTGAACAAGTAGCTTATGCTGATCCACATTCTTAATAAACAAAGTTTTATCAATGGAGCCTCTAGTGAAATTATTTTTAAGAAGAAAATTTGAAAGTGTTTCATACGAGGCTCTAGGAGCTTGTTTCAACCCATAAAGAGCCTTATCAAGTTTATACACCCAATCAGGATGTTTATTATCCTCAAAACCTGGTGATTGACACACATAAACCTCTTCTTTTATTTTACCATATAAAATTGCACTTTTGAGATCCATTTGAAAAACTTTAAGATTGTGGAATGCAGCATAGGCTAAGAACAATCTAATTGCCTCTAGTATGGCTACAGGGGCAAATGTTTCATCATAATCAATACCTTCTTCTTATGAAAACCCTTGTACAACCAGTCTAGCCTTGTTCTTGACAATAAGCCCATTTTCATCAGTTTTTTTCCTAAACACCCATTTAGTGCCTATTGCACACTTACCTGGGGGTAGATGAACCAGTTCCCACACTTGCTGCTTTTTGAACTGAAGTAACTCAAGCTGCATGGCTTCAACCCATCCATTGTCTCTCAAAGCAACATGATAGTTCTTTGGCTCTAGCTGACTGATGAAGAGAGCATAGAAGCAGAAGTGGACAATTGACTTCTGGTTGAGACACCAGCATTGATATCACCAATGATTTGAGACATGGGGTGATTCTTTAGCTCTTGGTACACTATAAGATCAGTGCAAGTGTTTGTAGCCGGTTCAGCAGCAACAGATGTTGATCCAGACTCTTGAAACCAAGTATGAGTTGGCAAGTCAAATGACATAGAGGAGTCAGAAATCTCATCAGCATTTGTTGTGGATGGCGCTGCAGAAGCTACAGGAACATCAAGTTTAGCAGACTCAAGCAGTTGATCACTAAACTTGAAAAGGTGAGTACTGATATCATCATATTCAGTACCACCAGGTGGAAGACTTGCTGCAGAAGATGATTTATCCACATGATCTGCAACAGCTAGAGGTTGATAAGGAACATATTGCAGTATGTCTAGATCAAACAGTTCCACAGGGTTTTGTGGAATTTTATCCTTAGGAGATTCATTTAATTTCATATGCAAGGTTTCTTCAACTATCTTTGTTCTGCAGTTGAAGACTCTGTAAGCCTTGCATGTGGATGAATAACCTATAAAATACCCTGCATCCACCTTAGGATCAAATTTGTGGAGTTGATCCTTTGTGTGAGAATAAAACAAGGACACCCAAAAGGTTGAAGAATGAAATAAGAGGAGCCAAATGATGTAGAACTTCATATGGAGTCTTCATCAACCTCTGACTTACTAATACTCTATTCTGCACATAGCAAGCTGTGTTGACAGCTTTAGCCCAAAAGGTCAATGGCAAACCAGAGTCAGCCAACATAGACCTTGCAGCTTCAATTATGGTCCTATTCTTTCTCTCCACTACTCCATTTTGTTTTGGAGTCCTTGGAATGCTAAGCTGCCTCTTGATTCCCTTTGATAGATAAAAATCATCAAGTGTATGGTTTCTGAATTCAGTTCCATTATCACTCCTTATACACTTGACTGATAGGGAATACTGCTTCTCAACATACAACACAAATTTTATAATCGTCTGTGCAACCTCATCCTTTGAATGCAAGAAGAAAGTCCATACAAATCTGGAGTAATCATCCACAATTACCAGACAGTATTTCTTCTATGCCATGCTCATCACTCTCACAGGACCAAATAGATCCATGTGCAGTAACTATAAGCAGGCAGTGGACTTAGGTTCTTCAATAGGAGGGAATAAGACTTTGTGTTTTTTCCTTTCAAACAAGCAGTGCAGGTTTCATCACAGTGGAACTCCTTTATTGGTAGACCTCTCACTAAACTATTGTGGATCAGCTGATTCATGTTTTTGAGATTTACATGACCTAGCTTTCTATGCCACAGTTTAGATTCCTGAGGAGAGGCTTTGGAGAACAGGCAAGGATGACCTTCAAATCAATCTTCTTTGACAAATCCAAGGCATATACTCTTCCAATCCGTTGGCCTTCAGGAGAGTATGTTCATCCAATACCTTGTCAATCAGCCTCAGAACTTGGGAAGACAGAATCCTACAGTTCTGGCTTGTGAAAAGTGCAACATGCCCTTTATCACACATCTGACTGACACTCAGTAGATTATACTTAAGATTCTCCACATGGTTAACATCATCAAGTCTGATATCTCCATTAGACACATATCCTTTCCCAATGATGTAACCCTTAGCATCAATTCCCAATGGAACAAATCCCTTCTTCCCTTGAGAGTAGTCATTAAAAAGAGAACTGCTTCCAGTCATATGCATAGATCCTCCACTATCTACATACCAGATGCTCCTTGGCATACTGAAGAACCCTGCATTCATCATAAACAACTAGTTAGGTTTTGAGACCCAAACCTTTTTGGTTTTGTGTCTATTTTCATCAACAGATTTAACCATAACTTGTTTCTCATGATTAACAACTGATGAAGATGGAGATGGTGCTGAAATGGATTCCTTGGATTTGGGCTTGGAATGCCTTTTCAGTGATTTGATCACACGTGCATCTAGTTGGTTAACTCTCCCAAACAAATGTTGAACCATCATAACAAGTTGTGTCTGATTTGTAGCTAAAGCTTTCAGCTCTTGTGACATATCAGTACTTGTTTTTGATGAGTTCCTGTGGCCCACCATTTCCTCCTTGAAATTCACAGACATAGTCTGATGTTTATCATGATAAGCACTATCAGGTGTTTTACGATAAACCCTATCCTTCTTTTTGGATTTGGATGAAGTCTTGGGTTTATCACAATGGGATGACTGTGGTACAAACTTAGTCTCAAACTCATTTTACATTTCATCCATCTGGATTTTAATGAACTTATCTCTGTTGAGTTTGGAACCCTTCTTGTACCAACATTCATCAAAAAGATGATTGAATTTACCACATATTTCACATGGCTTATTGCAGGAACGTTCAAGGGCTTGAACACAATTACAACACAACAACACAATGAGAAGATTAACTAAACGTTAATCAAACAGTGAACTAGGTAACCAAAGGTGATGCATAGAACACAAGTAAAACAAGAGACAGAACAAGAGAGTATAGTTTTCAAGGGAGCAGTATATTGCTTTCTCAAGTTCTTTTACAAGTGTTAAAAAGCATTTTGAAAGATACTAGAACTTGGAATACTTATACTACAACCTACAGCCGGTTATACTATGAAAGCCAGCTGGATACAATTGACTAGACACTAACAAAATCAATTGTAGGATCAAAAGGCATATCTGCCTTTTGACCTTGTGACTATGACATGCCATAGCTCACATCCTTATACATTACAAAAAGAATAAAGTACATAAAGTGGAAAGTTTCAGACTCAAGACCTCAATGTACAGTTACAAAAGCATGAACCTTTTCACCAACTCTTGTAAGTTGGTGACTTATCAGAGACGCAGCGGAAAAGGTGCTTTATGGAACAGTACATCAGATAAAGCATGTGTACTAAAAGTCTTCGGAAGAAATCTGTCTTCATAGGTGAAGCTTCGGAAGACTTTGTCTCTTCAAGCTTCGGAAGACTTCATGTTAGGCTTCGGAAAATATTGGTCTTGGCTTCGGAAGATATTACACTTAGAGTATTTTCTAATGCTTTGTGTAATTCTTCCGAAGCATTCTTCACTTCAGTACTTAGTGCATGTTGCTGAAACACTTAGGCAGTTTTGGGTTGCATCAGACTTCAGGAATCCTTACAAACTCCCCCTAGGCTGATGCTACCAAAACACTTAGAAGATCTTTAAATGTTTGTAGTCTTCAGAATAATCAAGACCATCCCTTTCTTCATTTGATGGTCAGGATCATCAAGACTCTCATAGTATTTCTCATTTCAAAGAGATCATGCAGAGGTAAGTTGATTATGTCTTGCCATGAGTAGACATTTTCAACACCTTGATCTCTGATAACATTCCATCTTTCTGGATTGGTAGAGTAAGTCCAGGATAAGATGGGTGTCTCGGTTGCTAGAGGAGCCACTTGCATAGGAGTTGATTGGGCTGCCTCATCATGCACTTCCTCAGGTTGATCTGATTCAGCTGGGGTGTAGAGGTACATGACTTTGGCTTCTTCTTTTAGTCTTTGGTTTAGAGGCCATTTTCTTCTTCCTCTTAATGTCTTTAACTGAGAAGACTAGTCTGCAGCACCATGTTGATCATCAGTGTCTTTCTCAGTTGGGTGTTCCTCCCTCACAGGTTCAGAAGGAGAGGGAGTTTGACCCTGTCTTGGATCAGAAGATGAAGTTTGCTGAGGCTCAGCTGGAGGTTCTGGTTCAGGTGTCTCTGGTTGTTCAAACTTGACCTCCACTTCAGGTGGGACTTGACTTGGAAGAGAGTGCAAATCAATGAGTTCACCACTTTAATCTTCTCCTTGATTACCCTATATGCTCATCCATTGTAGATAGAGACATGGGACCAAGTCTCCTTCCGGAGAATCCATATGACTTCAAGAAGCTCATCATTCTTTGTCTGTCAGCAGACTTCTTTGCATTTTTGAATGATGGCTCTTGACTTTGCAGCTTCTTCCCTTAGCTTCCTTTTGGTTGTTTTTCTTTCTTTGACTAACCAAGCTCAAGTTGCTTTAAGTACTCGAACTCAATGAAGTCATAGGACAGGGGAAGAAGTGTATTTGCCTGATAGAAGCCTGTGGCACTAGGTAGTTTATCATTTTGATTCTATCCTCTTCTTTATCTACCTGAGGTTCTTGTGGAGCCACATCTTCCTGTGCAGGACTTTCTTGAACTGGAGAGAGAGTGGGAGTATGCTTGTGAAGTCTTTTCTGTCTCCTCTCCTCTTTGAATTGGAGAAGTAACCTTGCATCATCTTTCTCCTTTATCTCTCTTGACACTTCCATGTCAGCCAGTTCATTCAACTCTTCTAAGGGGAGGGAGATGATTTCATCAACATCATAGTTCCTGGTCTGTAATAATTAATCCTGACTGCCCTTTGTTCATCATTTTGAGTATTTGGTCTGGGGGCAGCCCTGATTGCAGCTTGCATGAATTTTGATGACCCAGAAGAACTTTCTCCCCTTAGCCTCCTTTTCCTCTCTATCTTCCTCCTCAATTTCCTCAGGAGTCATTATTCTTTTCCGTTTGTCACCAACAGACCTTTGTGACTCAGGGTGGATTGAGGCTTGGCCTTCATTGCTTGGTGTAGCTTCCATGCTCTGGCCAGAGAGAGGCTGAGAGACACCTTCACCAGCAGGTGTCTCAGATGGAGTTTGGACCTCTGCAGCAGTTGTTGATGGTGAGACAAGGGTCTCAGGTTCTGCCACTGGGCCTTCAGCCAAGGTTTCCCCTATGAAACTAATCTTAGGGTCCACCTCAGCATCCAGTTGACCGATGACATTGCCTGATTGCCTAAGTCTCCTTCTTAGAGAGAACTCTGAAAGGATCCTGTCTTGGATTCTTTGAGCCAGCCTGTCAGCTTGTCTAGATTTGCTTGGATTGACAAGTGGCATGTTGACTAAATCCAGTCCTTCATAGAAGCTCAGGCTTTGGAACTGAAAGACTTCTTGTTGACCTTGAACTCTGTGAAGTATGAGGGCTCTTCTGTCATCATCATACTTCCATCTGATGATGTAGTTGCCAGTTCCATGGTGGACATGAGACAGCCCTTGGTATACCTTCCTCAAAGAGACTCCTGATGAGAGAGTCTATAGAGTCCACATTAATGTGAACTTGAGGAAGTTGCTGAGAATGCACAACAGCAAGTGAGGATGGTGAGTCCTCTATGTCCATTCTCTTTGAAGAACTCCCAGGTTCTGTGGTTGTGATAACTTTCTCCCCTTTTTGGTAGCATCACCCACTTGCATAGGTGAGCTGGAGGATAAATCAGTCACTTCCACAGGTGTTGTGTTCCTGGTTGAGCTCTCCTTAAAGGTCTCTCAGCTAGTTTTTCCTGCAGATATGAAATCTGGAGTTGCTGATCATTGACCCTGTTTTGCAGGGTAGTCACCTGAGATTCCAAGTGACTAACCTTAGAGACTAGATAGGTGCATGTTTGTGACAATTTTTGTACCTTTAGTCTCAAATTCCCCTCATCTTCATCAGAAGAATCACTGGGGGATGAGAGGATTGGACCAAAGTCCCTTCTCTCACCACCAGCTTGAGTTTCTTGGCTGCTGGTTTTCCTCTGCTCACTGGCAACCTCAGTTAAGATGCCAATGGGCTGAGTTGCCATGGTTGAGGTCTTAATGATGTAATCACTTTCAAAAGTGAGAGCCTCTTCCATATGGACATCCTGAACAGGTTCAGATGTGTCCACCTCAGTAATAGGTGACTGATGAGGATAGACTGAGGAGAGTCAGAGGTACTCATCTCTCTTTGAGTAGGGGAGGAGAAGAGAGACTCATGGTACTCACTGAATCCTAAGTCTTCATCAGTGTAAAAGGATAGGTTGGGAATTGGTTGGTTTAGATCCAAAGGCTGGGGATGGTAGCTATCCCCTGAAGGTTGTTCACTTGAGTGTTGAGACTCAGAGTGAAGGCTTACAGTTGTTGGGCTAATGAGCTCATCAGGTTGAGCTTGAGGAACCTCAGCCCTGATAGGTAAAGTAATGGGAGTGGTTTGCTCCTCAGGAGAAGTGGGAGCTCTGGAGTCCACTTCTTCCTGTAAGGTTGAGTATTTGGGGGCCTGCACAGACTCAATAGCCTGAGCAGGGGTTCGTTGGGATTTTCTTTTGTAGGTGATGAATATTGGAGGTTGTGAAGAAGGTAGGAGAGCAGTAGGTGTGGGTTCAACACTAGCTTGGACTGCTATGTTGTCACCTTGAGCAATGAGCTCTAACATTTTTGGGACTAGGGCTGTTTCTACCCCTGAGAAGCCTACAGTTGGCTTCTTCATAATTTTAAAGATACCGGGCTTCATCTGTCCCAGTTTAAGAATATTGCCTGTTTCCCTCAACTGTGAGCCCAGTTCACAGTTAAGAATGTGTTGAACATATCTAGGAAACATGTAATATTCTAAGGAGTCTAAGTTTGCAAGTAAATTAGTATAAACAAATTGTGAATACCTGAACTTGACCCCCTGAACCATCCCATGAACTATAAAGGAGAGATCCTCAGGAATCTGGTCCCATCCACCATGCTTGTTTGATAAGCTGTGGATAACCACATGGAGCAGGTATTTCCACTGGGATGAGACCTTCCCTTTCCTGAAGGTCTTTACAGAGAAATCTCCTTCATAGCCCATCTGCTCGAAGGAATGATTAACCGCTTCTTTGGGAGAACACTTCACCTGCTTCATCCAGCTGAAGATGTCGGTGATGATGGCCAGTGATGAATTGCTGCCGATGAAAATTGTTTCCTGCAGTGGCAGACAGTGCCTTCTCCCCATCCATAATGACCTCTGGCAGGTCTTCCAGAATTCAAGCAAGTGATCCTCATATAGAGGAGGATCAATGGTTAGGGAGGTGAAGTAGTGAGACAAAGACAAGAAACGGCAAACCTCTGAGAAATGAGGATCTTTGTCAGAGCATAACAGAGCAACCTGATTGTGTTGTCTGTGTAGCTGCATGGCAAAGTGAGGATCATTTCTGTGTGTAAGGTCAGCCATTGTGAGAAAGCTTTGGGTTTTAGGTATGGAAGAAAAGCAGATGATAGAAGAAGGGGGAAACCGTTGGGTTTATATGAGAGAGAAGGATTTCAGATAAAGTTTAATGAAAGAGGATAAACTTTGAAATCCGTATGTCGGTCCCACCTCTGAAAAAGTAGTTTACATTTTTGCTCAAAAAGTAGTTTTCTTGGAATTCAAAAAGCTTCCGAAAGGAATTTGTCTTCGGAAGTTGTGATTTAAAAAGCTTCCGAAGCTAATGTGACTTCGGAAGGATTTTCCTGAGAGTCTTGAAGATTTATGCTTCGGAAGAGAAATAAACTTTTGGATGCTTTGTATAAGAATGAGCAAAACTTCCGAAAGTAAGTTTTGCTTCGGAAGGAAAAGTCCTTAAAAATGAATAAGTGTCTAAGTTAAGAATTTAAGCTTCGGAAGATAAATTTGACTTCTTCCGAAGGAAAAAATTCTTAGACAGTCATTTATTTTGAAGACATATTTTTCTTCCGAAGGTAAAATGTTATCTTCCGAAGTATCAGAAATTTTCAAGAATCCAAGGAAAGTCTTCAAAAAGAGTTTTTCATTCAAAGAAAACATGAGCTTATGAAAGTGATGAACTAGACAACTTAGGACACACATATTTAAGAAGAAATAATTAGAATTAGTTTTAAAAAAAATCTACTCAAAGTTAATCATCCCAATAGCTGATATCAGATACTTAAATCTCTGTTCATCAAAAGCTTTTGTGAACAGATCAGCATATTGTTCATCTGTGTGAACTTTGACTAGTTAATTAACCCCTTTTCATAGTTATCTCTTATTAAATGATACCTGATGTTGATGTGTTTGGTCCTTGAGTGCTGCACAGGGTTCTCAGTGATAGAGATAGCACTGTTGTTGTCTATGTGGATAGGAGTCTCTTTGAAGTTAAATCCGTAGTCTAGCATCTGATTTTGAATCCAAAGCACTTGAGCACAGCAGCTTGCAGCAGCAATGTATTCAGCCTCAGCAGTTGATGCAGACACACAGGTTTGTTTCTTGCATTGCCATGAGACAACTCTTCCACCAAGAATTGACATCCCCCAGATGTAGACTTGGCAGTCATGTTGCAGCACCATAATCACTGTCTGTATAGGCATACAGATTGAAATTAGAATTCTTTGGATACCATAAACCAAGTGTTGAAGCACCTTTGAGGTATCTTAAAATCCTTTTCACAGTGATTAAGTGAGACATCTTAGGATTGGCTTGATATCTTGCACAAATACATGTAGCAAACATGATATCAGGCCTGCTAGCTGTAAGATACATAAGAGACCCAATCATAGCCCGTATAAGTGCTCATCTACACACTCCCCCTCAAGATCTGGACCAAGGGAGTGGTTTCTGGCTATGGGTGTCTTAGCAGTTTTACAATCAGTCATGTTGAACCTCTTGAGTATATCTTGAACATACTTTGACTGACTTATGAAAATGCCATCTTCAACCTGCTTCACTTGAATTCCCAGAAAGAAATTAAGTTCTCCCATTGAACTCATTTCAAATCTATCTTTCATCAGCTTTTCAAAGTCTTTGCAGAGCCTTGAATTGGTTGAGCCAAAGATGATGTCATCCACATATACTTGAACTAGCAGAATGTCGTTTCCTTGTCCTTTGATGAAGAGAGTTCCATCTATAGTACCTCTCCTGTAACCATGTTTACAGAGATACTCAGACAGTGTCTCATACCACTTCCTGGGTGCCTGATGCAGCCCATAGAGAGCTTTGTCAAGCTTGCAGACATAATCAGGATGATCAGGATCTACAAAACCAGGTGGTTGTTTGACATAAACCTCCTCATCAATCACTCCATATAAGAAAGCACACTTTACATCAAGTTGGTAGACCTGAAGTTCTTGGATGCAGCAAATGCCAGGAATATCCTAACAGCTTCTAGTCTAGCTACAGGAGCAAAGACATCAGTGTAGTCAATCCCTTCTTCTTGTGTGTATCCTTGAACAACTAGTCTAGCCTTGTTCTTGATGATGATTCCTCTATCATCCTTTTTATTCCTAAAAACCCATTTGGTTCCAATGGTAGTCTTCCCATGAGGAAGAGAACAAAGGTTCCAAACTTTTTGTCTTTTGAATTGAAGCAGCTCTTGTTGCATAGCTTCAACCCAACTTCCATCCTTTAGAGCCTCCTCAACTTTCTTTGGCTCTAACTGGGATAGAAAACAAGAGTGAAGAAAAACATTTGCTTCATGGGTTGCCCTCTTGTCTTTACCTCGGAGATAACATCTCCAATGATGTTTGGTAGGATGAGACTTGTGGATCCTTAGCTGAGGGATCACAGCAAGTTGCTGAGATAGATCCAAATTTGAGAAATTTAGATCTGGTCTTGAAGATTGATCCTCCACATTATCACACTTATCAAGATTACTTGATCCAATGAGTGTGTGACATCATTGATGTTATCATCTATGGTATGGTTATTAGCATCAAGAGATTCTTGATCACTTTCACCATCACCATTGTTATCTTCTGCAATTGAGATGTCTTTATCTGGTTGAGAGGCCTCTGAACTGGAATTTGAAGGCATGCCAGATGTATCAGCTGGATTTGTCATTGTTGTGCTGATAGAAACCTCATTTGCTGAAGTAGTTTCAACTGGAGCTGAAGGTCTTCCAAGCTCAAATCTTGGATCAAGATCACCTGTATTTAATTTTCTGCAGATCCTGAAACATGCTCACAAGATTTATTAAAACAGTTGGTAACTAAATCAAGATCAAATAGCCAATCCGGACCAGAACCAGCCACACTGGGAGTGTGCTCATTGAAAGTCACATTGGCTGACTCCTCAATGATTCTAGTTCTGAGATTGTATACTCTATAAGCTTTAGCTTGAGAAGAGTATCCAATGAAGTGTCCATCGTTTGATTTCTCAGCAAACTTGGCAACTTGATCTTTGGTATTCAAGATGGTGCAGGGACATCCAAATGACCTGAGAAAACCAATGAAAGGTTTCCTCTTGTGCCAAAGTTCATAAGGAGTCTTACCATGTGTCTTAACTACTAAGACTCTGTTTTGCACATAGCAGGCAGTATTAACTGCCTCTGCCCAGAAGGTGATAGGCAGTTTAGAGTCAGACAACATAGTTCTTGCAGCTTCAATAAGTGTCCTGTTCTCCTCTCAGCAACTCCGTTTTGCTGAGGAGTCCTGGGAGCACTGTATTGTCTTGTAATACCCTTTTCATCACAAAATGTATCAAGGATTTGGTTCTTGAATTCGGTTCCTTGATCACATCTTATGGTTTTGACCTTGTGATCACATTGATTCTCAATCTTTAAGATGAAATTCTTTAGAATCTCAGGAGTCTCATCTTTAGTTCTAAGAAAGAAAACCCAAGTGAATCTTGTAAAATCATCTGTGATCACTAGACAGTATAAGGTCCTTCCTAAACTCATTACACTGGTGGGGCCAAAGAGATCCATATGTAATAAGTGTAGGGGAGTAGTGATGGAGTTCTTTTCCTTAGGCTTGTGAGATACCTTGTGTTGCTTCCCTTTCAGGCATGCAACACAATGATCATCACTTGTAAACTCTTTCTTTGGCATTCCAGTTACCAGATCATGTTTGATTAATTTATTCATATTCTTAAAGTTTACATGGCACATTCTTTTATGCCATAGGAAAGACTCATCACTATTTGCTTTAGATAGAAAGCATGAAACTTCTCCAGAGGGAGATGTTTCTTGCAAATCCATCTTGTACATGTTCCCTTTCCTGGGGGCTCTGAGCAGAATATGCTCATGAGGAATGACCACTCCAGGTTTGAGAACAATGCACTCATGCTCAGTGAAGAGCATGTTATGACTCTGATCACAAAATTGAGATACACTCAGAAGATTGTACCCAAGCTCCTTAACAAAGTTTACCTTCTCAATGCTGAGCTTACCATTTGTGACCTTGCCCCTTCCATAAATGTAACCACCTTCATTTCCTCCAAAAGCAACTGGTCCTCCATCAATTCTCTCAAAATTATGAAGTAAAGACCTATCGCCTGTCATGTGCCTGGAACAGCCACTGTCAATTATCCAGACATTCTTGTTTGTCTTGAGCTGTTCCTGCACAAAGAAAATGATTAGTTACATCTGGAAACCCAAGCCTTACTTGTCTTGGGTTCAGTAAGTGTAATAGAAGGTAATGCAACAGTAATAGATCCTATGGTTGTACAGAGGGATCTTCGGCTGTTGTTGATGGAGAAACCTCAGTCATTTGGTCTTTCTTAGACTTCCACACCACCTTGGAGTCTTGGACTTGACCTTCAAAACCTTAGAAGCTTTTGGAGCTTCACAAGTTTTAATGACTGACACTTCGGAAGAGTCTACAGTCACTGCAGTAGACTTTAGTACTTCGGAAGAACTCCTTTCTTCCGAGACCAACTTTGCTTCCGAAGGTAATTTCCATTTACCTTCTTCTTTGATTTGGGGCTTCCGAAGGAAACAGACTTTCCTTCCGAAGCTTGAGACTTCTTGAGATTCTTTGAAGTCTTTGTATTGGTCATGTGGATAGTACTTTTAGGATTGTATGGACAATCCTTGGCAATATGAGAAGTACTTTCACACATAACACACAGCATTTTCTTCTTCAAAGAAATCTCCTTTTGAGAGCAAGACTGGCCTTGGTCACATCCCTTTTTCACCTTCATCTTGGTAGATTCAGATACAGTTCCCTTGGGCTGTGAACTGTTCTTGGAATTTGATGGTCCAGGCTGTGCAGCAGTGGTACACAGCAGCTCAATCTTCTTCTTTGTACTGAGATGATTTGAACATGAACCAGAACTCTTGGAAAAGAGGCTTTGGTGGATGTCTTCAGTCCTTATTGCTTTGAAACCTGCAGAGATGAACACTTGTTTCTGCTTAGCATCAAAGGTAGCCTTGATTTCTTGAGCCTTCTTTGCTTTCCTTTTGCTCTTCCTGATCAAGTTCTTTCTCTTGGACTTGGTCATCACAGTTAATTTCTTCTCCTCAGAAGGATAGTGGCCCTTGGAGGAATCCTCTTCTTCACTCTTCTCAGAGGGATTCCTCACTATCACTTCTTCATCATCCTCACTTATTGGATCTATGAGAGGAAGCTCATCTTCACAAGTTCCACACCTAGGAGATCTTACAGACAAGATTGTGTGTGGAGGAGCTATCTCATTTGATCCCAGTCCCTGTCTATTTTGATAACAAACCTTATTGTGTAGGGATGAGGATATCATGTTCTTGAAGGTCTCTTCTTCAAGAACACTTTTCTCTGCTAGGGCTTTGCTGATCACAAGCTCAGCCTGGCACTTAGTCAACTTAGTGATGAGATCTTGGATCTGAGTTCTAAAATCTGTATGTTCATGTTTTAGTACTGAAATGGTTTTCTCCAAGTCTTCTATCTTAACTTGTAATCATTTTCAGACTTTCTAAAGTCAGATTTAATATGTTTAATGACTCAAGATCAGATCTCATCTCTAGGTTGTAGGACCTGTATCTATTTACTTTAGCAATGCATTCAGGGGAGCAAAGATGTTCTAATACCTTGGCTTCATCATGGTCAGCCATCAATGCTTGGTTTGGAGAAGCATCCTCCACCTGAAAACTCCAGTCAAATCCTCCCTCTTCAACAGCAACCGCAGCATGTTGCTTTGTCTTCTCAGCCTGAGGGGTATTGTTGGTGTAGTTTGGTCTGAGTTGTGTTTGACCCCCATTTGCTCTGGGTGCCTTACACTCCCTGGCGAAGTGACCCATAAGGTTACAATTGTAACACTTAACTTTGCTTTTATCCAGCCCAAACTTACCACTGGTAGCATTGCTTGGAAATTTTCTTCCTGTCCTCTTGTAGAACTTCTTGGCTCTGTGAGTGAGAAGAGCCATCTGCTGAACTATCTCCATGTATTCCAGGTCATCTGGATGGATACAGTCTAGGTCTTCAAGAGTGAAGAGATAATTTCCACAGCTTTCATCTGCAGACACAAAGGCTTGAGAAGAACTTGTCTCTTGGAATGGGCTTCCTTGAGTAAAGTTCTCCCTTGGTGTCTCCGGGAAGGTGATGAAAGGACCCTTTTGTGAGTTGTCAGGGTAGCATAGGAGATGATGTTGGGGTTCTATGCTGTCCCTTTCAACCACATGAAGGGCTGAACCCATTTGATTGTTAGAGTTGCTAGATGAACCTTGTAAGTTCATCTCCATCTGGTATCCACTGAGAATCCCATATAACTCTGTCAGAGTAAGAGTTTTAAGGTTCTCAGTCCTCTTGATTACCACACAATAGTGTGTCCATTGCCTAGGAAGTGAGGACATGAACTTCCTTACAATGTCTGTTCTCAAGAGGAACTCCTCCATCCACAAGGGTATCCACAATCTCAACATACCTGAAGTATTGTTGGGTCATGGTTTCACCTGTTTTAAAGGTGAATTTTCAAACTGCTGCTTCAGAAGATCTTCCTTGTTCTCCTTGGCTTCAGAGGAGCCTTCATACATCAGCTTCAGTGCAACCCACAGCTGTTTAGCTGTTTTGCACTTCTTAAAACCTCTGTACACAGAGTTTGAGATAGCAGTCTGAAGAGCAGTCATGGCCTTCCTGTCAATCTCTACTCTTTTCCTATCTTTATCTGAGTAGTTGGCCACATCTTTAGGAATCATACCAGCACCGGTAGCAGAGGGGGTGCTAGGTATGAAAGGTCCATATTCAACAGATTCCCACATTCTTGAGTCAAGAGACCTGATGAAGCCTTCCATCCTCATGCACCAGGTGTCGAAGTCATCAAGAGTGATCAATGGGTTTGTTCATGGTTCCAGTCTCCATATCAGTCTTTGAGATGGAAGCCATTTGAAAAAGTTTAGTTTTTGTGTGTGTGAGGGATCTTAAGATGGTTAGATCTTATATCACGAGCCTGAATGCTCTGATACCAATTGCAGGAACGTTCAAGGGCTTGAACACAACTACAACACAACAACACAATGAGAAGATTAACTAAACGTTAATCAAACAGTGAACTAGGTAACCAAAGGTGATGCATAGAACACAAGTAAAACAAGAGACAGAACAAGAGAGTATAGTTTTCAAGGGAGCAGTATATTGCTTTCTCAAGTTCTTTTACAAGTGTTAAAAAGCATTTTGAAAGATACTAGAACTTGGAATACTTATACACTACAACCTACAGCCGGCTATACTATGAAAGCCAGCTGATACAATTGACTAGACACTAACAAAATCAATTGTAGGATCAAAAGGCATATCTGCCTTTTGACCTTGTGACTATGACATGCCATAGCTCACATCCTTATACATTACAAAAAGAATAAAGTACATAAAGTGGAAAGTTTCAGACTCAAGACCTCGATGTACAGTTACCAAAAGCATGAACCTTTTCACCAACTCTTGTAAGTTGGTGACTTATCAGAGACGCAGCGGAAAAGGTGCTTTATGGAACAGTACATCAGATAAAGCATGTGTACTAAAAGTCTTCGGAAGAAATCTGTCTTCATAGGTTGAAGCTTCGGAAGACTTTGTCTCTTCAAGCTTCGGAAGACTTCATGTTAGGCTTCGGAAGATATTGGTCTTGGCTTCGGAAGATATTACACTTAGAGTATTTTCTAATGCTTTGTGTAATTCTTCGAAGCATTCTTCACTTCAGTACTTAGTGCATGTTGCTGAAACACTTAGGCAGTTTTGGGTTGCATCAGACTTCAGGAATCCTTACACTTATTCTTCACCTTGGATTGATCAACTGCTGATGTGGAAACTACTGAAGGTGTGATCTTCAGTACTTTCCTCCTTTCAGTACTTGTGTTAAGTACTGAAGGATTTTTGTAACAACTGAAGACTTGTCCTTCAGCTGTTCTCTATCCGTCCTGAAAGACCGTATGATAGATTCATCAGCAGTTGTTAATCCTTTATTTCAACTGATTTGAAATGCTTTTCAGATGTTGTGACTTTCCCTTTAGTACTTGAAGTACTTTGAGGGACAACATCTGAAGTACTTAGCTTCATGTGCTTATCAGTAGTTAACCCATGAGGCAATTGATTTGCTGAGGTATCAACGCTGATTTCATCTTATGATTTTAGGTGATCACTTGAGGATGATTTTTGGATCAGTGATCTAAGTTTGATTGATTAGAGAGTATTGCAGCGGAATTCAAACAATGAATTAGACAATTCACAAGAACACAATTGATATTCAATGTAAGAGTAAACGGTTATAGAGAGAGAGAATTCTGCAAATAGAATATTTCATTCATATGCTTTCGTGGTGGCAAAATGTCACACGTACAATAGGTCAACATCTCTTATATAGGAGATGTGACGTCCGCTGATGTCACTTGATAGTGACATCTAACAGAATTATTCAAACTACTGAAAGTTAACACAACTACTGAACATGTCCAACAGCTGACATCTTCTTACAAAAATACCAAGTGTTAACTATCACTACAACTACTGAAAAGAAACTACTGAAACAACAACGACTGAAGAATATGCTCTTCAGTCGTTTTACAAGTACTGAAATAAAAAAAAACTACTGAAAGGAAACCATCACAACAACTGAAGAATGCTTCTTCAACTGTTGTGACAAACTCTCAAGGCTTCAGTACTTGGACTTCTTGAACTTCAGTTGTTGTCATCAGCTGATGTCTTCAGTCTTTGTACTTCATCTTTTGAAGTCTTTAGTACTTTAGTCTTCAGCTGTTGATCTTCAGACTTTGGTCTTCAGCTGTTGAAGTCTTCAGTACTTTAGTCTTCATCTGTTGATCTTCAGACATTGTCAAACAGCTGATCAAGTCTTCAGTAGTTGTTGTGATGTCTTGTGGGACTTAAAGGTTTTTCTGATCTGGCTCATTGGTTCTTTTGGTCCAACAAACTCCCCCTGAACCAATGCAGCCAAAACCATTAAGCTTATTGAAGATGACCCACTTATTATGGCAGAAAGATTGGTCTTTTTGTCTTCTAGATCAGCTCAGAAGTGACCCTTGTAAGCACAGGCCTGGGAAGAAGTCTCAATGATCTGTTTGGCAAAGATGGATGGGAACTCTATCTTGGGGAACTGGACACAGAGCTGTTACCCCATCCATGAGATCTACTTCACAAATATGAGTCTGTAAGACTCCCTTGTATAGGCCTCAATGAAGGTTACTTGTTCCTCCATGGTAAGCTCTTCTGCTTCTCCTTCAAAGAGTGATTCTGGCCCATAGTACTCAGAGAGGTATTTGACCTGCTTCCCATTTTGTAGCTCCATAGTTGTTATGATTCTATATGCGAATTCATCTGGGTGAATACCCTCTAAGAACAACTGGAGCTCATTCTTTCTAACTTCCTCAAGCCTCCTATACACTAACCCCTTTTTCACCACTTTATTCTCGAGCATCTTTTGTGGGGTCAGTTTAGCTTTATAGGCTTTCTTGAAGTCATCTAGGGTTTCCCAAGGTGATACTACAAAGGCCAATGAGATCACTTCATCTACAATCTTCTTTACTTGGCCAATGTATCTCTGTGGAATATTTTTTTTTTGAATTCTATGAGACACCCTGGGATCAGGCCAAATCCTCACCCTCTCTTTTTGATATTGAAAAGTATGTCTGAGAGTGTACAATCTCTGAGCATGTTTCTTCATATTGATTATTGAAGATGTGGCAGCGTATGCTTTGTCGACTCTTCTCAACAATTCCTCATCATGTTATTTGTGAAGCTCTTCTTCTTCTAACTTCACTTTCACAATTGCCTTTGAGATTCAGGAGTAATTATTGGAGGGTGACTTATGGCCTTAGGCAACTGTATAACTGTTGAGATTGGCAGCCTATCTTCATCTTCATCATTATCTTCTTCTTCCTCTTCTAGCCTTAGTACCCTTCTCTTCCTCTTCTGGGGTACATCATCGGCTATTGGTTTTGTGGGTAAGGGAATTGGTTTAGTGGGTTGTGGTTGTGGTGGTTTTGGTGTGGGAATTTTGACAGGCTGTTCTAGCATTTTAGATGTAAGTGAGGCTTTGGATTGTTTGACCAGTTCAGTCCTGCTCCTAGCACCACTTCATTCAAGGCTTCAATGACCAACCCTTGGTATATACTCAGACGAACAGATCTTGGTGGTTATTGCCAAGATGTTGTCCCTGGACCATGACTTGATTTTAATCAATGATCTTCCAAGATACTTAGCTATGAACCTGATCATGATTTCCAATCTTTCCCTTTCCAATACACTATAACCGGCCCATCTTGATTGTATCTCTTCTATTTCCAGCCTTCTGATCTCAGAGTCTAATGTGGTTGTGTCATGACCATGTCTAAATAGCTGATCTATAATTGTATCCATTGATCTGCTATGAGCTTCATGAGCATCTTTAACAAGGTCTTCTAATGATTTTTCTTCATCAGCTCTTGACTCAGCACTTTTCTTTCTTTTATATGTAATCAGCTGTTCTAAGATCAGTTCTTTCTCAACCTCCTTCTCTTTCTTAGGCTCTTTCTCTTTTTCAGGCTCTTTCTCAGCATCAACTCTCTTTCTTTTCTTGTCTTTCACTGCCTTAGACATTGCAGTCTCCCCTTTTTTGGTTGCATTGGAATAAGGGGTTTAGAAGGCAGAAAGAGATTTATGAACAGCATCATCAATGAGGTTTGTAGATTTGAGGGAATCCTCTCATCAATGGCTTTATGCATAATGTCAGTGATGATGGAGTGATGAGAGGTAAGGAGTTTTGAAAGATAGCAACCATCTGCTCAGAGGGGTTCTGTCCCTGAGAGGTGGTGCCAAAAGCATAGGCTGGTGGCTCAGTTATGTGTGTAGGCTCAGTGTTTGGGAAACCTTCAATTAAAGTGCCATCTGTGGGGTTTGTGGGGTAGATGGTCTTTGATCCTGAGACATTTTGGCAAGCAGCTCTTTGAGTCTACTCACCTCATTCTCTAGAATGGTATTATTGTCTAGAACATCATAGAAAAAGCCCAGGTCATCATCAGTCTGTGCTGAATCACCTGACCTCCTGATTGAATCAGGATGTACATGCTCTGAGTGTAGATCAGTAGTAGCATGTGCCCCTTGTTCTTGGTCCTGGGGACTTCCTGCCTCAGGACTATGTCCTTCATTGGCAGTTGCCTCTGGTGAGGTCTTATGGATGGTACCAACTTCATCATGATCATTTGTTGAATCAGTAGAAGTGGCAGCCTTACCAGAAGTTTGAATCTCCTTTTCTACACTTGGAGATTGAACATTGTAACCCCTGTGTTGTGGGTTATCAGAAGCACTTTGGTCCTCCCCCTTAATGGTTGAGGTATTCCCAGTTGTATTGGTTTCTAGGGAGGAGGTGAGGAGTGCAACTGACTCAACACTTTTGCAATAAT
The DNA here is from genome assembly GCA_025506515.1 of Flaveria trinervia. Taxonomy (NCBI): domain Eukaryota; kingdom Viridiplantae; phylum Streptophyta; class Magnoliopsida; order Asterales; family Asteraceae; genus Flaveria; species Flaveria trinervia. The sequence goes on along the minus strand of CM046450.1, from coordinate 77,183,106 downwards.
AAGTGTTGGGCTTTGAGGGGCGGTTGCATGTGGAGAGTGATCCGAAGCAGATTGCACCTGGGGTGAGAGCTGCTCTTCAATGGTAACCCTCTCAATTGAGATAGGTTCCAACAATGTAGGATCCCCAGTATTGGTTGCAAGATGATCCTGTTGAGAGGATACCTGTGCGGCTTTAGCAGGTTGAGTCTTGACATAACTGGGGTGTTAGAACCAGTATGTATATCCTGTGTTGGTGGTACAGGGACATCCTCAAGGACTCATCTCCATGAGTAGCCTTTTTGGGTTTTTGGTTTTGGGTTTGGTGGGGACTTTGGATCTGGAGGTGGAGGCTGTGGGTTCCATCTTCTTGGGTTTTAGCATCCGGCAGCCCCTTTGAGAGTAGCGTCTGTGTTATGTCGGGAGTATACCTCAGCTAAGACAGCTGGAGCAGGGACTCCACGACCAACAAGTCCATCAGATTTTAGCTGATTAAAATAATGGCCATCAGAAACCTAGGATAAAGTAGCCATCTATTTGCCATAGGTTTCTGAGCCAGATCCTTTAATTCCATGAAAACTATCTCAGAAAAATTTAGATTTTGTTGCTCAAGGATAGAACACAATACCTGTTGCCATCGGGAAGACATCTGATCCCAAGAAAATGTCTTTGAAGCTAGGCAGACATTTACCATGTGAAAAATAAATCGTTCTGCATCATGGAAGTGCTTCTTCAGTATGGTTGTAGCACTTATGTCGCCTTCATACCCATTGTTAATGAAAGACATATCAGTGGTGCCTTTCGGGTATTCTTTAGGATAGGTGCCATCATGTAAATTTAGGGTATTGCGAATGATGTCTGTAGTGATGAGCACCTGTTTCTGGTTACCAACGACTACACAATGATTTGGTCATCATTCTCACCAGTGATTACAGAAATGTTGGTCCAGAACTGGGATAAGGAGTCTGGATATATGATAGGATTCAGAAGAAAGGCTGCTCGATACGGGGAATCCACCATAAGATCGATGGTAGTGTCAAAGTTGTTCCAGAAGGCCGATTTTGTAAGGTAGGCAACACAGTTGTGTCGGGGTTTGAGTTTCATGGTCGCCATTGTTGAGAGAGAGAGATTTGAAAATGGCTAATGAAACGTTTGGCTACAAGTACAGGTATTTATAGGTTAGAAAAGGCTGAAAAGAAAACAACTGAAAGTATTGGTGTTGTCATCAGTTGTTATGAAAACAACTGAAGACTTGGTTTTAACTATCAGACGTTTGAAAACAACTGAAGACTTGGTGTTAGTCATCAGTAGTTGTGAAACTACTGAAAACCTTGGTTTTGTCTTCAGATGTTGTAAACAACTGATAACTTGGTGTTAGTCATCACTAGTTGTAAAACTACTGAAGACATGGTTTTGCCATCAGTTGTTTAGGTGAAACAGCAGTTTTAGAAACAACTGAAGAGAAAAATTCTCATCAGTAGTTTTCGTCAATTCTTAGCTTTTCAGCTGTTTCATACTGTGCTCAACACTTACTCATCAGTCTTTTTGGCTGTTTTCAGTTGTTTCATAGGACATCAGTACTTATCTGTTTTTACTAACATCAGTAGTTATAACTACATCAGTAGTTTGTAACAGAATCAGTACTAATTTGTGACATGTTTACGAATGATCATGAGTACTTTTTTACTGAGATCATCAGTAGTTGTCACTTATTCTAGCTGCAGCATACCAAGCCTTAACACAAGGTTTTGGAAAGTTGAACTATCCAAAGGCTTAGTAAAAATGTCTGCCAGCTCATCAGCACTAGGCACAAACTTTGGATCAATTAGACATTTTTCAAAACAGTCCCTAATAAAATGGTGTCTAATCTCTATATGTTTGGTCCTAGAGTGCTGGACAGGATTCTTGACAATGCAAAGAGCTGAAGCACTGTCCATTAATAATGGAGTCTTAGTCTCTGTAATGCCATAATCCAAAAGTTGGTTCTGAAGCCAGAGTACCTGAGATGTACAACTTGCATTAGCAATGTACTCTGCTTCAGTAGTGGATGTAGCAACAGATGTTTGTTTCTTACTCTGCCAAAAATCAAACAGTTGCCTAGGAATTGACATACACTAGAAGTTGACTTTCTGGTTAACTTACACCCTGCATAGTCACTATCAAAAAAAGCAACTAATTTGCAAGACTGTCCAGTGGAATACCAAAGACCTAGAGATTGTGTACCTTGCAGATATCTAAAGATCCTCTTGACTGCAATCAAATGAGACTCTTTAGGAGCAGCCTGAAATCTAGCACAAACACAAGTTGCAAACATGATATCTGGTCTAGAAGCTGTAAGTACATCAAGGACCCAATCATACATCTGTAAAGTGTTTCATCAACAGCTTTACCTTTCTTATCTACATCTAGTTGTGTGGTGTTGCACATGGAGTAGAACAAGGCTTACAGTTTTGTAAATCAAACTTATCCAAAAGATCTTTTATATATTTTGACTGATGAATGAAGGTTCCATTAGCCTTTTGTTTGATTTTCAAGCCTAGAAAGAACTGTAATTCTCCCATTGCACTCATTTCAAACTTTTGTTTCATTAAACTTGTAAAATCATCACACAACTGGGGATCAGAAGATGCAAAAATAATATCATCAACATAAATTTGAACAAGTAGCTTATGCTAATCCACCTTCTTAATGAACAAAATTTTATCTATGGAGCCTCTAGTGAAATTATTTTGAAGAAGAAAATTTGATAATGTTTCATACCAGGCTCCAGGAGCTTGTTTCAACCCATAAAGAGCCTTATCAAGCTTGTAAACCAATCTGGATGTTTATTATCCTCAAAACCTAGTGGTTGACACACATAAACCTCTTCTTTTATTATACCATATAAAAATGCACTTTTGACATCCATTTGAAAAACTTTAAGATTATGGAATGCAGCATAGGCTAAGAACAATCTAATTGCCTCTATTCTGGCTACATGGGCAAAGGTTTCATCATATCAATACCTTCTTCTTGTGAAAACCCTTGTACAACCAGTCTAGCCTTGTTCTTGACAATAAGCCCATTTTCATCAGTTTTATTCCTAAACAACCATTTAGTGCCTATTGCACACTTACCTGGGGGTAGAGGAACCAGTTCCCACACTTGTTGCTTTTTGAACTGAAGTAGCTCAAGCTGCATGGCTTCAACCCATTCATTGTCTCTCAAAGCAACATGAAGAGAGCATAGAAGCAGAAGTTAGACAATTGACTTCTGGTTGAGACACCAGCATTGATATCACCAATGATTTGAGACATAGGGTGATTCTTCAGCTCTTCGTACACTATGAGATCAGTGCAAGTGTTTGTAGCAGGCTCAGCAGCAGTAGATGTTGATCCAGATTCTAGAAACCAAGTATTAGATGGCAAGTCAAATGATGTAGAGGAATCAGAAATCTCATCAGCATTTGTTGTGGATGGAGCTACTGAAGCTACAGGAACATCAATTTTAGCAGACTCAGGCAATTGGTCACTAAACTTGAAAAGGTGAGTATTGATATCATCATCATCTTCAGTACCACCAGGTGGAAGATATGCTGCATAAGATGATTTATCCACATGATCTGCAATAGCTGGAGGTTGATAAGGAACATATTGCAGTATGTCCAAATCAAATAACTCCACATGGTTTTGTGGAACCTTGTCCTTTGGAGATTCATTAAACTTCACATGCAAAGTCTCTTCAACTATCTTTGTTCCGCAGTTGAAGACTCTGTATGCCTTGCAAGTACATGAATAACCAACAAAATATCTTGCATCCACCTTAGGATCAAATTTGTGGAGTTGATCCTTTGTGTTGAGAATGAAACAAGGACACCCAAAGGCTCTAAAAAATGAAATCAAAGGAACCAAATGATGTAGAACTTCATATGGAGTCTTCATCAACCTCTGATTTACTAACACTCTATTTTGCATATAGCAAGCTGTATTGACAGCTTTAGTCCAAAAGGTCAATGGCAAAGCAGAGTCAGCCAACATAGACCTTGCAGCTTCAATTAAGGTCCTGTTCTTTCACTCCAGTACTCCATTTTGTTCTGGAGTCCTTGGGATGCTAAACTGCCTCTTGATTCCCTTTGAGAGATAAAAATCATCAAGTGTATGGTTTCTGAATTCTGTTCCATTGTCACTCCTTATACACTTGACTGATAGGGAATACTGCTTCTCAACATACAACACAAAGTTTATAATCTTCTGAGCAACCTCATCCTTAGAATGCAGAAAGAAAGTCCATACAAATCTGGAGTAATCATCCACAATTACGAGACAGTATTTCTTCTTTGCCATGCTCATTCCTCTCACAGGAAATATATCCATGTGCAGTAACTGCAAGCAGGCAGTGGACTTAGGTTCTTTAACAGTGGAACTCCTTTATTGGAAGACCTGTCACTAAACTATTGTAGATCAGCTGATTCATGTTTTTGAGATTAACATGACCCAGCCTTCTATGCCACAGTTTAAATTCGTCAGGAGAGGCTTTGGAGAATAGGCATGGATGACCCTTCAAATCAATCTTCTTTGACAAATCCAAGGCATATACTCTTCCAATCATGTTGGCCTTCAGGAGAGTATGTTCATCCAATACCTTGTCAATCAGCCTCAGAACTTTGGAAGACAGAATCCTGCAATTCTGGCTTGTGAAAAGTGCAACATGCCCTTTATCACACATCTGACTGACACTCAGCAAATTATACTTAAGATTCTCCACATGGTTAACATCATCAAACCGGATTTGTCCATTAGACACAAATCCTTTCCCAATGATGTAACCCTTGGCATCATTTCCAAATGAAACAAATCCCTTCTTTCCTTGAGAGTAGTCATTAAGAAGAAAACTACTCCCAGTCATATGCATAGATCCTCCACTATCCACATACCAGATGCTCCTTTGGCCAGCTGAAGAACCCTACATTCATCAAAAGTAACTAGTTAGGTTTAGAGACCCAAACCTTTTTGGTTTTGGGTCTATTTTCATCAACAGATGTAACCATAACTTGTTTCTTATGATTAACAGCTGATGAAGAAGGAGATGGTACAGAAATGGATTCCTTGGATTTGGGCTTGGAATGCCTTTTTGGTGGTTTGATCACAGGTGCATCTAGTTGGTTAACTCTCCCCAACAAATGCTAAACCATCATAACAAGTTGTGTCTGATTTGTAGCCAAAGCTTTCAGCTCTTGTGACATATCAGTACTTGCGTTTGATGAGTTCCTGTGACCCACCATTTCCTCCTTAAAATTCACAGACTTAGTCTGATGTTTATCATTAGGAGCACTATGAGTTGTTTTGTGATGAACCCTATCCTTCTTTTTTGATTTAGTTGAAGTCTTGGGTTTATCAAATTGGGATGATTGTGATACAAACTTGGTCTCAAACTCAGTTTTCATTTCATCCATCTGGATTTTAATGAGCTTATCTTTGTTGAATTTGGAACCCTTTTTGTACCAACATTCATCAGAAAGATGATTGAATTTACCACATATTTCACATGGCTTATTCTTCATCTTGGATTGATCAACTGCTGATGTGGAAACTACTGAAGGTGTGCTCTTCAGTACTTTTCTCCTTTCAGTACTTTTGTTTAGTACTGAAGGATCTGTAACAACTAAAGACAAGTTCTTCAGCTGTTCTTTATCAGCAGTTGTTAATCCTTTTATTTCGGCTGATTTTAAATGCTTTTCAGATGTTGTAACTTGCCCTTCAGTACTTGAGGTACTTTGAGGGACAATATCTGAAGTACTCAGCTTCATATGCTTATGAGTAGTTAACCCATCAGCTAATTGATTTGCTGAGGTATCAACAGTAATTTCATCTTGTTATTTTGGGAGATCACTTAAGAATGATACACATGATTATGTGGTTTGGAAATTGCTTTCACCTTTAGATTTGACTATTGGTTTTGGAGTAAAATCTGTTGGTGGTGCAATGTGGTTGTAACCAATTCTAAACTTCACATTCGAAGCAGATTGCTTGCTGAGCAGCATTTCAAATCCCTTGCATGATGACACCCAGCGGTCACACTCAACTTGGGTAACTGCAAGTTTTTCTTTGAGTTCTCTATGGTCCTCAAGAATGACCTCTAGCTTAGCCTTTTCATCATTTAATTGGCATTTAAGTTTATAAATCTCATCATCTTTATCCTTAATAACAGACTCATATTCAGCTTTTCTTTTGGAAAGGTTTTGCTCAAGTTCTAAATTTTGATTTATTAAAGCTACATTTGCCTCTCTAATAGAGATAAATGCATCTATGCAAGATTCAGAACAAAGCTTGGCCTTAGCCTCAGAGGATACCTGGGTTACCTGTGAAGAAGATGCATTGGAGCATGAACTCTCAGTAGATTCCAGGGCCATGAGAGCTAGATTCGCAAAAGGATGTTCACCACCATGTTCACCATCACCAGCAAAAAAATGCTCATTACCAGAGAGATCATCTGGTAAACTGCTCTAATCAACAATGCCAGGGTGAAGAAGCTGTGATGAGGATGTGATTGAGATGATTGAGATGGTAGAGGCTCAGGTAATGCTTGTGGTTGTTGTGCAATAGGAGCTTGAATTGGATTTGGCTGAGGCATGTAATAGCAGGGATATGGATATGACATTGGACCCTAAAGGACAAAATATGCAGGAGATATAGGTTGTGAATGATGACCAGAACTAGCAGGATGATGCCCTCTATTTTGTTGAATATTACTGGAAAGGTCACAAAGGGTGCAGAGGAGTTAGATCCAGATGATCTACACTCTCTTGCAAAGTGCCCAAGCCTGTGGCATTTGTGACACCTCAACTTACTCTTGTCAAAACCAACTTTGGTTTTGCCAGAGAGTCCTGGAAATTTCCTACCAGTTCTCTTGTAGAACTTTTGAGATCTGATATTAATCAAAGCCATTTGGCTTAGAATATCCATCTGTTCTAAGTCATCATCAGCAATACCTTTCAAATCATCCACAATGAAGCACAAATTGTCACTATTACAGCCTGACTGACTATCAAGACTAACAAATGCATGATCAAAACTGTTTGAAGAGAAATCTATATGCTCATCATAATTGCTTTCTAATGCAGCATATTCTGACTCATGACCAACCAAGGTAGTGTTCCCTGGTACAAAGTCATCAGTGAGCTTTCCTAATGATGCCAGTTTCCTTTTCTGCTCTATCTCTCTTTCAAATGTAAGCAGTTTCCCATGGAGTTGGGTGAGAGATAGGGTATCCAGATTTGCACTGGAGCGTAGGACAATGGTGTATGTGTCCCATCTCTCAGGCAGTGATATGAGGAATCTGTTGTTCATCTGGCTATTGGTGTATTCATGTTTGACCATTTTCAGCTCAGAGATCAAACAGGAAAAATGCTGAAACTATTGAGTCAGTTTCTCACCCTTCCTATTAGAGAATGTCTCATATTGTTGGGCAAGGATTTATCTTTTGTTTGCTAAGACCTCATCAGTTCCACCGAATTGTTCCTTCAATGTATTCGAGAGATCATGAGCAGTTTCATGATGCATAAGCCCTGAATAGATTTCATTAGGCAGAGCCATGGCCAGAATACCATGCGCTTTAGCATCAATCTCAACAGTTTCCGATCCTGTTAGGATCAGTGATCTATGTTTGATTGATTAGAGAGTATAGCAGCGGAATTCTAACAATGAATTAGCCGATTCACAAGAACGAAATGATATTGAATGAAGAACAAAGACGGTTATAGAAAGAGGGAATTCTGCAAATATATTTCATTCAATATTCGCTTTCGTGGTAACAAAATGTCACAATTACAATTAGGTCGACACCTCTTATATAAGAGATGTGACGTCTGCTGATGTCACTTGATAGTGACATCTAACAGAATTATTCCAACTGAAACACAACTACTGAAGATGTCAAAACAGCTGAAATCTTCTTACAAAAATACTAAGTGTTATCAGTTACTACAACTACTGAAAAACATAAAACTACTCAAACTACAACGACTGAAGAACAAGCTCTTCAGTCGTTTTACAAAACTACTAAAAGTAAAAACATAAAACTACTGATATCACAACTACTGAAGAAGTACTCTTCAGCTGTTGTGACAAACTACTGAAACTTCAGTACTTGATCTTCAGACTTGAACTTCAGACGTTTCATCAGCTGATGACTTCAGTAGATATCATCAGCTGATGTCTTCAGTCTTTGTCTTCAGACTTTGTACACCAGTTGTTGATCTTCAGCACTTGTAAACTCTTCAGCTGTTGTACTTCAGTACTTTGGACATCAGCTTCAGGACTTGTGTTCTTCAGCTGTTCAGCTTCAGCACTTGTGTTCTTCAGCTGTTCAGCTTCAGCACTTGTGTTCTTCAGCTGTTCAGCTTCAGCACTTGTGTTCTTCAGCTGTTCAGCTTCAGCACTTGTGTTCTTCAGCTCTTCAGCTTCAGCACTTGTGTTCTTCAGCTGTTGAGCTTCAGCACTTTAGTCTTCAGCTGTTGAAGTCTTCAGCACTTGATCTTCAGCTGTTGGAGTTTTCAGCACTTGTCGAACTGCTGATGAAGCCTTCAGCAGTTGTTATGATATCATGTGGGACTTAGAGGTTTTCTGATCTTGGCTCATTGGTTCTTTTGGTCCAACAAACAATATATTTGCAGAATTCTCTCTTTCTATAACCGTCTTTGTTCTTCATTGAATATCGTTTCGTTCTTGTGAATCGGATAATTCATTGTTAGAATTCCGCTGCTATACTCTCTAATCAATCAAACATATATCACTGATCCTAACAAGTGGTATCAGAGCAGGTTAATCATTGATCGATCTAACAATTGATCATTGAAACTGCTAATTGATATCTATGTTTGATTGAATTAGCATATTCGCAAGAACTGGTTATAGATTATTGAATTTCTGTCGCTTTCGTTCATTTATTTTGAGATATCTCTTGGTTCAATTGGTTGTTGTGTTTTGTTCTAAATCTATTTTAGCTTAATTGAATTTGATTGAATCTGAGATGACTACTCCTTCTAATGATCCTCACAATACCGGTTCCTCAACCAAGCCTCCGATGCTGGTTAGGACCGAGTATAACATATGGCAACGAAGAATGCTTCATCACCTGTCTGTTAACAGTTCAGTTTGTTGGACATCTGTGGTACATGGACCACATAAGCCTATGGTGAACAATCCAGAAACCAATCAAATGGTTCCGAAGAAGAAGGAACAATACTCTGATGAAGATCGGAAACTGTTTGAGATTGATGCTAACGCCCATGGAATTCTGGCCATGGCACTGCCTAATGAGATCTATTCAGGGCTTGTCCATCATGAAACTGCTCATGATCTCTGGAATGCCCTGAAGGAACAATTAGGTGGCACAGATGAGGTCTTAGCAAACAACAGAGAAATCCTTGCCCAACAATATGAGTCATTCTCTCATAGAAAGGGTGAGACACTGACTCAACAGTTTGAGGGCTTTTCCTGCTTGATCTCTGAGCTGAAAATGGTGAAACAGGAATACACCAATAGCCAGATGAACAACAGGTTCCTCAGATCACTGCCTGAGAGATGGGACACATACACTATTGTCCTACGCTCCAGTGCAAATCTGAATAGCCTATCTCTCACCCAACTTCATGGGAAACTGCTTAAATTTGAAAGAGAGATAGAGCAGAAAAGGAAACTGTCATCTTCAGGAAAGCTCACTAATGACTTTGTACCAGGCAACACTGCCGTGGTTGGTCATGAGTCAGAATATGCTACATCTGAAATCAATTATGATGAGCATATAGATTTCTCTTCAAACAGTTCTGATCATGCATTTGTTGGTATTGAGAGTCATTCTGGCAATAATAGTGACAATTTATGCTTCATTATGGATGATCTGAAAGGAATTGCTCATGATGGTCTAGAAGAGATGGATATTCTGAGCCAAATGGCATTGATTAATATCAGATCTCAAAAGTTCTATAAGAGAACTGGCAGGAAATTTCCTGGACTCTCTGGCAAAACCAAAGTTGGTTTTGACAAGAGTAAGTTGAGGTGTCATAAATGCCAAAGGCTGGGACACATTGCAAGAGAGTGTAGATCAACTGGATCTAATTCTTCTGCACCCTTTGTAACTTTTCCTAGTACTAGTCCACAAAACAGAGGGCAACATCCTGCTGGTTCTGGTCATCATTCACATCCTAGATCTCCTGCATACTTTGTTCCCCAGGGTCAAATGTCATATCCTTATCCCTGCTATTATATGCCTCAACCAAATCCTGTTCAAGCTCCACTTGCACAACAACCACAAGCATTGCCTGAAGCACAACCTTCCCAATCTCATCAACAAACTCAACCTCAACAACACAGCTTCTTCACCCCAGGAGTTGTTGACTGGAGCAGTTTACCAGATGACTTGTCTGGTCATGAACAACTGTTCCTAGGTGCTGGTCAACATGGTGGTGAAAGTCCCTTTGGAAATCTAGCTCTTATGGCTTTGGATTCTGCTGATACTTCATCCACTAATGCCTCTACATCAAAGGTATCACAGGTATCCTCTGAGGCAAAAGCCAAATTATGTTCTGAAACATGCATAGCAGCATTTGCATCTATTAGAGAAGCAAATGTAGCTTTAATCAACAAGAACATTGAGCTAGAACAAATAATTTCCAAAAGCAAAGCTGAATTTGAGTTTGTGCTTAATGATAAGAATGATGAGATTTACAAACTTAAATGCCAAATAACTGATGATAAGGCTGAAGCTGAACAGCTGAAGAACACAAGTGCTGAAGCTGAAGCTGAAGAACACAAGTGCTGAAGCTGATGTCCAAAGTACTGAAGTACAACAGCTGAAGAGTTTACAAGTGCTGAAGATCAACAACTGGTGTACAAAGTCTGAAGACAAAGACTGAAGACATCAGCTGATGATATCTACTGAAGTCATCAGCTGATGAAACGTCTGAAGTTCAAGTCTGAAGATCAAGTACTGAAGTTTTAGTAGTTTGTCACAACAGCTGAAGAGTACTTCTTCAGTAGTTGTGATATCAGTAGTTTTATGTTTTTACTTTCAGTAGTTTTGTAAAACGACTGAAAAGCTTGTTCTTCAGTCGTTGTAGTTTTAGTAGTTTTATGATTTTCAGTAATTGTAGTAACTGATAACACTTAGTATTTTTGTAAGAAGATGTCAGCTGTTTTGACATCTTCAGTAGTTGTGTTTCAGTTGGAATAATTCTGTTAGATGTCACTATCAAGTAACATCAGCAGATGTCACATCTCTTATATAAGAGGTGTCGACCTAATTGTAATTGTGACATTTTGTTACCACGAAAGCGAATATTGAATGAAATATATTTGCAGAATTCTCTCTTTCTATAACCGTCTTTGTTCTTCATTGAATATCGTTTCATTCTTATGAATCGGCTAATTCATTGTGTGTAAATTTCGAAGAGTTGATGAAATCTGAATTTCAGATGAGTTCAATGGGTGAATTAACCTTCTTTCTTGGTCTTCAAGTTCATCAAAAACTAGATAGGATATTCATCAATCAAGAAAAATACATACATCAAATTATGAAGAAATACAATCTTGCTCAAGTATCCTCATGCAAAACACCAGCATCAACAATTGACAAGATTGTTCCTGATCCTTCAGGAAAATCTATTGATCAAAAATTATATTGATCAATGGTAGGTTCACTTATGTATCTAACTGCCAGTAGACCTGACATTATGTTTGTTGTGTGTGTGTGTGTGCTAGGTACCAATCTGATCCATAGGAGTCTCATTTGAATGCCGTAAAAAGGATCTTCAGATACCTCAATGGAAAACCAGGACTTGGTCTTTGGTATCCAAAGGATGGAGACTTTACACTCTACTCATACTCAGACAGTGACTATGGTGGATGTAGTAGTAACACAAAATCAACAACTGGTGGATGTCAATTCATCGGACCAAGGCTAGTATCATGGCAGTGCAAGAAACAAACCAATGTATTTGTATCCACAGTTGAGGCTGAGTACATAGCTTCTTTAGTTGGTTGCTCTCAAGTCCTTTGGTTGCAAAATCAATTGCTTGACTATGGTTACAACTTCCTTCAAACTTCAATTTATATAGACAATTCTGCTGCTATGTTTATAACTGCTAATCCTTTGCAACATAGTAAAACAAAACATATTGAGATAAGATATCATTTTTTGAGAGATTGCTGAGAAAAGGGATTGATTAGGTTAGTCAAAGTGGATACAACAAATCAACTTGCTGATTTATTAACTAAAGCCTTTGATTCACTCAGATTTAATTTTCTCGTTCAGTCTCTAGGCATGCTTAACTTAGATTAATCAATTTAAACAAGAAAAATACTATGTGTAATGATGCTTCTGCATGACATATGCATGGGAAATGATAGTACACTATATCTTTTCTTATTCCTAAATTCATTAATTAACAATAAATCAAATCAAGTTTCTTGATATGTGAGTAGATTCATCTTGAGTGGAAACTACACTGAGTGCATGGCAAACATAGTGCTAAATGATGGTTGTGGGAAATTTCATTTTGAGAATACAAAGTGAGTCTTATTCTGATGTGATCAAATCACTCATCTAAACACACTATGTATCAACACTTTATAATATCTATCTTTGCAAATTATACTCTCTTTGTTTTGTGTAAACAAAGACCTGGTGTATGATCACCATATTGTATATCAGTTATCAAAGGTGAAAAGATTGTGATCGTCATCATCCCTCTGTTTTGTGTAAACAAAGACCTGGGTTAAAAGCACCTCTGTTTTACGTGAGTAAAGACCTGGTGACCTCATGATGATCTCATCTAAGCTCTCAAAAGAATCCAATGTGATCAATTGTAAATTAAACTAGAGCTTCTACATCATTGCATTAATGAGATGCCAATTACAGCTCAAGATAGAACTTATAACATAAAGTACATAGTTCTTAAGTGTGAAAAAATGATGATTTTTCTTGCAAAGGGAGGACAAAATCTTTGTGAATTGAATGTGAAGCCCATAACAGTTAATTCCAAATCAATCTGAAAACATGTTAAACAGCATGCCTAGTTGATACATGAGCTCTTATATGAATTTAAGTGGACAATATACTTGCAATCAGAACTTTGTTCAGGTATCAATTCCACAAAATAACTCATCAGGAAGAGGCATAGTATTATAGTATGAGCCCATCACATGTGAATATATGTCTGCTTATCATCACACAGTTAAATGTCACTCATGTTATTCTTCTTAGAAATTTATGATAAATGCTTAATGTCATCATTAATCACAAATTTAGGGGGAGTAGAAATACATGAAGTAAAGTTTATCAATTAGCAGCTTTGTCTATTTCATTATCAATTTGATGGAATTGGAATCTGAGCACCATCTTAGCTCCTGGATGCATGAATTTTCTTTAAAATCATTTTAAACTTTCTTGTGCTAAATTTCATGTATACAGTCAACAAGGTCCAAAAGCAATAAATGGTTCTAAGCAATGGACTTGTACCATACAACAATAATTCTCTGCATTGTGTCATCTTAAGCATGAGCAGAAGCTACAGTGCCATCTTAAGCATCAGCAGAAGCTATAGTGTCATCTTAAGCATCAGCAGAATCTACAGTGCCAACATAAGCTTAGCAGAAGCTACACTGTTGAAAATTTAAATGTTTATCTATAGATTGCTAAACTACGGATGAACAAAGATTAACAAATAATTTAATTTCATAGTTTGGTAATCTGTGAAACTATAAGTTATATTTCATCAGCAGATGTCGTTAAGTCAATCCCAGATGATTTATGAGATTCGTAGATGATCTACGGAAGAATTTGTTAAGGGTCCTACTTTTTTAATGTGATAAAATTAGGTATCCAAGAGTATAAATGATGTTGTTTGACTTCAAACATCATTATTCGCTTTTTCAGTTCACTTTTTCAGACCTAAAAAACACACTCTCAACAAACTTTTCCCTCTTTCATAACATTCAAATCTTACCAAATCAAAACATTAAACAAACATATATATATGTGTTCTTAAGCCGCTGTTTTCAAGGTAAAACATGTCGCAATATTCAAGAATGTGTTTGAGTTTCATTTTAATCTCACAACTGTTCGTATTCTCATATCAATAATATGGTTCTAACAAAATCTTTTTTCTTATGAATAGATGGATAATCGATTTGCGAGAGAGCACAACGTGTGTGCTTTCTTAAACCCAGACGACCCTGTTTTAGAAGGGTGTCAAGATATTATTCAATATCTAAGAAGATCTAGGTTGTTCTATGCCTTATGAGCAGAACCTGTGATTCACCAATCACACATCACTGATTTCTGGAACTCCGCCCAAATAGAGGAAGATGGTCGAGTTATTGTTGTTGATGTGAAGAATCGAGGGCTGAAGATCGATGAATAGACAATAAGAAGGGTTCTTGAGTTGGGAGATGTTGAAGCTGGTCATCCTGATGTGTTCGAAAACGAATACATAGAGAAGGTTTTTCTCCTGATGGGCTATGACGGTGATTTCATGAAGGGAGAAATCAAGAAAGGAATACTCTGCAAGGATTATTGGTTTCTTTGAGGGAGGAATCTACAATTACCCAAAGTACATCTTCAACTGCTTATGTGATCACATCAAAGTGCAGAAGGCCGATAAGATGTATATGTTTCCAAGGTTTCTGCAACTGATCGTTAATGCTGATTTGCCTGGAACTACAGTAGATGGTGGTGTGTTTGTTCAAGCACACCTTGGCAGATCTGTGCTAAATAAAATATTTGGGAAATATGAAGGAGGAGACATGCCCATGTTTGCACATATGGTTGATGCTACTGTAAATATTCCTTAAGAGCTTGTGTGGGAAGATCAACAAGAGAACTCTCCAACCAACTCTGTTCAAGAACTCAGTCACCAGATATATCACCCGTACACAATCACCAACCAGTCGAAACATAGAAACATTCTTTCCAATCCACCATCAATCACCAAATCAACAACAAACATCGCAACCACAATCACCAGCCAGCCAAAACACAGAACCAATCTCTCCAATCCACCCTCCATCACCAAATCAACTTCAAATGCAACTTTATCAACAGCCTCCAAATCTAGAAAATTCAGCCACTTAGAGCATTTACACTGGGGAGACAGAGTTAGCCTCATAAGCAAGTACAGTTAAACTGTAATTATCCAAAACTGAATCCCCTATACTCTCAAATGAAACTGAACCAGTCTCTCCGGTCACTGATCAGCGATAACAACAACAACCACATCAAGAACCGAAAGTTCATGTTATTGAGACTAGTTAAAGCTCGGTAGGTGAAGCCCATAAAGAAGTAAAAGATGATGATATTGCTTCTCAACATCAGGAAGGAGAAGAAGAAGCAAACTATGTTGATGTGATAGCATACAATGAAGAGGATCTAAGTGATTCTCGCATCCCCGTCAGCAAGAGTTATCTAGTTGCTGAATACAACAAGCTTGTACTAAAGTCCAATAATAGAAAGCGAAGAATACAAAAGTTGAAAGGAATAATGAAAGTAAAAGATGAAATGCTGATGCAACTAGAATCAAGAATCAAAAAATTGAGAGAAGATGTCATGTGCAATAATGAAGTGATTGATGCCCTTTTTCAACAAGACTCTAAACTCAAAGAAGAAGTAAAGAAAGAGAAAGAAGAAAATGAGAAGCTAACAGTGAAATTGATCAAATCAATGACACTCTCTATGATCATCAACTCTGTTGAGAAGAAAATAAGAAGAGATTGATGAACTGAAAATGAAGATATGTGCTCTTGAATCAAACCAACTAAATAAACCTGTTGAATCTTCTAAGCAACTCATTCAATACTCAAGGAAGTGGAAGTATTTGGGCCCAACAAAGATTCAAGTAATCAATGTTGAAGATTCTCCTAAACGGTCAAGACATACCTCCTCTAAGCACACTCCTTCTATGGAAAATTTAACATCAAAGCAAGCTGCTATTGATGAATCTGAGAGTGATGCTAAATGGAAAGAGCTGATTGAAGATGAACCTAACAAAGCTCAAGAAGAATCAAAGACTGATGTTCTTCTTAGAACAAAAGACATCATGGAAGAAAGGCCTGAATCCGCTATGTTTGTGACCCTAATCAACCATGGATTTCCATATGACATGGTTGAAAGGATGAATATGTCTGAGATGAAGAACACATTGAAGGAGTTTGAGCTTGCAAGATTTATGATTCCTAATTGTGATTATGAAGCATTCACCACTTTTCAAGCAATTCAGAAAATCAAGAAAGATCTAGGCCATTGTGACACTGCTAAACTCACCAAGTACAATGTGGTATGTTGGCTTCAGGGAACATTACAAGGCTCATGAGCTTAAAGGAAGAACTGTTGGTGAACTAAGAAGAATGATGGAACATATGATGAATGTTGAACTTGATACTAGAGTCAGATTCAGAACTGAAGCTCCAAACCCATCATTTGAGCAACAAAGCAAACTCTCTGCTGATCTTATAACTGTTGAACCTAAAGATCTACACAAAGGCAAAGACAAACTGATCATAGAACCAAGGGCAGTCATTCCTGAGAAAGTGTGGCCATTAGGGACAACTGTTAGAGAGATCACTGAACAAAAAACAACTGTCATAGAGCTATATGATAATAACACAACTCCCAACTCTGAAGAAGAGAACATGATTATGGACTAGAAATTTGATCCAGACTGGGATTGTGCAATTATCAAGAGAACCTCTAGAAGAATTCAATATTTTCATGATACAAAGGCTGTGTTGAGACTTCATGAGAAAGACATCAAGGATCTGCAGAATCTTACAATGTCTAACTATCCAATTCACTCAAGGGCAAGAGATTTCTTTGTGTTGGTGGGAAAGTTAAAGATAAAATTAAAGATGATGTGATTAGAGAAGCAAAAAGAGAGGATGTTAAGCATAAAAGAAGATCAGAAAGAAAGCAAAGATCACACACCAACTCCTCCTCATTAGTTGATGATGAAATTCTAAGGAGAGTTGGTTGTCCTAATAAGAAAACACCTACAATCAAAGTCGTTGGAGGAAATCAATACATTATTCCCATAACTGAGTGGGGATATGTTGAGAAAACAAAAGAATTGGTGTTACTGAGGAACGCTGGTCGAAGGAAACGTGACAAAATAAGAACTTTTGACCCTGTAGAGATCAAAATGCTTCATCCAAGCTACACATCATTCTTACATGATAAATTCTTCCCAAAACTGACAGATGAAAAAGCTCAAAATGACTTATGCTTATACATTCACATGATTCAAGTTGTAGATAAGTTGCATGCAAAAGCGTACAAGAGAAGAAGGTATAATGCTGGGATGCTGAAGGGAGCTAACATTGAAAATATATCAGAACCGAGAATATCAGAAGAAGATGAGTTGGAGATTGTTAACAATCATTGTGTTATGGAAACACTCACAACTAAAGAAGACAGTTTGGGCCTAAGCTTTGAGACTCTGAAGAGGATATGCAGAATGGAGATCAAGTACAAGTACGATAATCAAAAGGATGATGTATCATACGTCAACTTAAGGATGGTGGCAAGGATGAAAGAACTTTTAGTTTTGAAGAACTGATTGCAAGTATCTAAGCCTAAGGGGGAGTATTGTTAGGTCTAGGATCAGTAGATCTAGTCCATTATGTATAGGCTTAGTACTTGAATTAATATCTGCAATGAATGTTTGTAATTCATTATTGTGTATGCATTAAATGTATAGGTTAACCCATTTATGTGTGTTGATTTATGTATGGTTACATGTACAAACATTATACTTGGTCAATTTATGAAATTGACCAAGTGTATGAAACATCTACGGATAAAAATTTTGTTCTTCCATAAATATGTTTCTTACAAGTAACATTACATCCGAAGATCCTCTGCGGATGAACAAATAGAACTGAAGAACAAGTTTGCTTCGGAAGTACAAGATTCCTACCGAAGAACAAATCAGCTTCGGAAAAATAAGATTCCTATGGAAGAACAAATCAGCTTCGGAAAAACAAGATTCCTACGAAAGAACAAAACATCTACGGAAGAACAAAACTTCTACGGAAGAACAAATTCCTATGGAAGACACTATTCCTACGGAGTCCAAACACTTGTATAATACAAGTGTTACAAGTCAACAAGTCAACAAGGCAGTTATGCGAATCCCAAGAAATCCAATGATTCCTTAACTAACACAAATCAAATCCCAAGAGATCCGGTGTTTCCTATAACAGAAACATCATTGTCTATATAAATGGATCCTAGGTTTTGATTCAATGATGCTTGATTAGACGATTGATTGAACTGCAACAACAATAGCAATACAACAAATCCACAAACAGGGAACATCACATCAATTCATTCAATCAAACCCTAGCAGCCGTCTCATCATCATCATTCATTCATTATTTTGTAATCATTAACATATTTTAATGAGATACATATTATTCATTAGTTGTGTTTCTGTTAGTGTGTTTTTGAATCTTCATTGATATTGAAATTTATTACAAAATAATTAAACCATGCCAATGTTGATTCCGTAAACGTTGACTTGTCTTCAACAAACACTAATAATTCCTATGTGCGATCCTTGGATTCACACCAACATCCACCATAATCACTATCTGTATATCCATGTAGTTCAAAGTTACCCTCGTATGGATACCAAGGCCCTAAAGCTGGTTTACCTTTGAGATACCTGAATATCCTTTTGACAACAATTAAGTGAGATTCTTTTAGGTCTGATTGAAATCTGGCACAAACACAAACAGCATACATAATGTCTGGTCTACATGCAGTAAGATACATCAAAGAACCAACCATTGATCTATATAGCGTTTGATCAATAGATTTTCCTTTTGCATCAGGTTCAATTTTGGTGTTAACATCTGCTGGAGTTCGTATGGACTGATAGTCTTGCAACTTAAATTTCTTCAAGAGCTTGTCAACAAACTTCTCTTGATTGATAAAAATTCCATCGTCAGTTTACTTGACTTGAAGTCCAAGAAAGAAATTATTCTCTCCCATAGAACTCATTTGGAACCAAGATTTCATGGTTTCTTCAAATTCATTGCATAATTTTGGACTTGTAGAACAAAATATGATATCATCAATGTACACTTGTACATATTGTGTATCCTTGTGCAACAAGTCTTGCTTTGTTCCTTATTACTACACCATAATCATCAGTCTTATTTCTAAACAACCATTTCGTGCCTATGGCATTTTCTCCTTTAGGTAAATCCACTAAATTCCACACTTCTTGTTTGCGGAATTGAAGTAATTCTTCTTGCATGGCTTCTATCCAACCATTGTCCTTTAATGTTTCGGTAATATTTTTAGGAACAATTTGAGAAAGAAAACAAGAGTATAAGCACAAGTTTCCTTGTATAGAATTACTCCTGTTGTTCTCTCATTCAATGGACCAATAATCAGAGAAATTGGATGATTCTTGTGAATACGAGATGTTGGAATCTCATCACATTGAACATTAACATCCAGATTTGTTTGGTTTATGTTGGAGAGCTGATGTAACAAAATAGAAGAATATGGATTGAAGTTTGGAACTTGAGTCGGTGAGTTAATAAAGTAATTGAAGTTACCAGTATCAACTACATCACCAGAGATGGATGATGTTCCAGACTCAGGTTGCACAAACTCATTACCATCATTAGGAATTGGTTTTGATTCTTCTGATCAAATGAAACTGAATGATCTGAAGCTGTATTATCATATTATTGTCATTGAATCGAATTGTTAAGTCCTTGAGAAATGATAAAAATGGATAGTCTGAGCTATAATCATCTGGGTTGTCAGAATCTGAATCCTCACTGAAAGATCCAAGATCTCCTCTAGATTTCTTCTGGCCTCTAGAATCAAGACAATCTGATTGATTAAACAAGTTCGATTGAAGAGATTTGATAATGAATCTAACTCAAATAACCATGCAGGACCATTTGAAACTGATGGAAAAGAATTTTCCAGAAATTTAACGTTGAATGTTTCAAGAATTATATTCATCCTAGAGTTGTACACTCGATAGGCTTTTGAAACAGATGAGTATCCAACAAAAAATCCATTATCAGATTTTGCTTCAAGTTTTCCTAAATGATCATTTGAATTAAGAATCATATTAGGACAACCAAATGATTTTAGAAAGATTATTTTTGGTTTTCTTCCAAACATTAACTCCTAAGGAGTTTTCATTTTATCTTTCACAATTAAGATTCTGTTCTGAATAAAACACGCAATTGGTATAGTTTCATCCCAAAAAGTGATAGGAATTTTTGCATCAGCTAACATAGAATGAGCAGCTTCAATCAGAGTTCTATTCTTTCTTTCAGCAACTCCATTTTATTGAGGAGTTCTAGGAGAACAAAACTGATGAGCTATCCCTTTCTGAGCACAAAACATTCAATGTTAGTATTGTTGAATTCCATTCCATTATCACTTCTTACTATTTTCACTTTATTTTCTAATTGTTTTTTAACTTTAATGATAAATTCTTTGAGTAAATTAGCAGTTTCAGATTTAGCAAACAAAAAGAAAACCCATAAAAATCTTGTATATTCATCAATGATAACTAAACAATATGATTTTCGTCTGATACTCTTGACATTTGTTGGTCCAAAAAGGTCCATATGTAACATTTGAAGATGTTTGGAAGTTGAGTTTATGAGCTTGGCCTTATAAGACGCTCTGTGTTGCTTTCCCTTCAAACATGCTGAGTAGTGATCAGTCGTTGCAAACTTCTTAGATGGAAGTCCAATGACATGATTTCCTCATACAAGCTTGTTCATATTCTTGAAATTTGAATGTCCGAGACGTCTATGCCAAAGCTGGCTTTCATCATTTGATGCTTAAGCAATTAGGCATCTTGTTTCAGTGGAAGGATCAACATGAGAAATATCCAGCTTGTATACATCTCTATCCCTTTCAGCAGTAACAATTACCCAATCTTTGCTTATCTGAAAACCTGGCTTCAAAACATAATAGAATGAATCATCAAATAGAACAGAGTATGATTTATCACATATTTGGGATACACTTAAAAGATTAAAGTTCAACTGTGAACAAAAATTGACTTCATCAAAGCTTATTATCCTATTTGATATTGTTCCTTCTCCTGTTATTTTTCCACCTGCATCACCACCAAAGGCGACGCATGTTCCATCCTCCTTAACTTAAAATCTTGTAACAAGGCAGGATTTCTTGTCATATGCGGGCTACACCCACTATCCACATACCATGTATTAAGTGGTCTTTCTGGCGTACCTGCACAACAAGAAAATTAAGTTGAGATATCCACCCAAGCCGAGATGGTCTTGGGTTTTCCAAATTTATCAACAATGGTAAATTGTTTGTAATGAAGATTATTCAAATCAGGTTTATTCTTGATGAAGTTACCAATCTTGTTTTGAAAATTGTTTGAGTTATTTTTGAAAACATTCATACCATTTAATTGATCAATTTTTAACTCGTATTAACGACTAACCTTTTTATTAGTCATTCTTACCAATCTTGGTATGAATTGTTCTTGCATATTTTGGTTAGATCTCACATAATTGTTCTTTTGAAATGATCTCAAACATAAAGAAGGTTGATTAGTTAATTTTTGAAATCAATTAGTTTGATTTCTCATATATTGAGGATTAACATAACCTTTGGTCATGTTTGAATTTGCAAATCCTTTAGTATGTGATCTCTTTCTAAAATAACAATTTGCAGTATTGTGAGTCTTCTCATCATAATAAGTACAATATTATTAAAATAACAATCTGATGTGGAATGATTTCTCATGTCACATATTTGACGGTACTTGTTGAAATAACACTCAACAGTATTGTGATTTTTCATATCACATATTTCATAGTACTTTTGTGGAGTCATATGTTACTCTTGACATTGACACTATATTGATTCGTTTTTATAATTTGGTGTCAAATAGTTAAACTGTTGTTTTTCATTTTTCACATTTTGATTTTGTGCCAATTATTTTGCATCTGTTTAACATGAACTTCCTTCTTAAATTCATTAGGAAAAAATCTTTTTGCTACAGCGGAAGTCTTAGAATCTAAACTTGATTTCAGATCAGAGTGATATTTGTTGATAGTTTTCACCTTGTTGGTTTGAAGAGAATTCATATTTAACAAACCAGTTGACACAAATTTTATTGGTTTACGTCTTGTTGCCTGATTTGTTGCTTTGAGCAGTTGCTTTGATCAATTTTTCTGAACTTTTGTTTTGTTTAGATTTTGTTTTTGATTATTTCTTTCTTCTTCTTTGATTCTTTGACTTAGAAGAACTTGGTTTACTTCCAGATTGAACATCGTCAGAAGAAGATTCCTTTTCAGATTGAACTTGTTTTAGGTTAATAGTGTTTGAATCTTCTCATGTTCCTACCTGTTGTTTATCTTTATCTTTGCTTTGAACTTTCACTTCTTCAAATATAGAATGAATTTGATCAGAAGTGTTTTGTTGTTTTGTATTGGTTCATAAGATTTTATCTTGATTGAATGACCATTTTTAATCTTTTCTTGATCATTTTCAACAAAAACTTTTACATTTTCCTTTTCCTCTTCTGAATTCTTGTTTTTGACCTGAAAATCTTTAAGTTTAGCTTTATTCTCAGGAGAATGGTCATGTGTATTAAAGTTCTCTGGTAAAGTGTTTGAATAGATTCAGGCATAGGTTCATGAGTGAAACGTAGCCCTGATTTTTGTTTATCTTTTCTCTCACTTACCAGTTTTTCTACAATCATTTTTGAACTTTTTACTTTAGCAAGATCCATTTGAGTAGCAGCATGTGCAATCTTCTCCTGTTTAAGATTTTTGGTCATCTCTTCCAATTGTTTAGAGACAATTTCTAATTCTTTTAGTGTTTTGTTCCATGAAGTTTGAAGAGAAATAATCTTTTGATCTACTATTTTATGATCAGATTTTAGTTTGTTATGCATTGACTTTTCTTGTTTTAATTACTCACATATTTTATATGAGTAGTTTCTATAGTATTCATATGTTCATAGCATGATTTTGTACAGAGTTTTTCTCTAACTTCAGATGGGATTTCAGGGAATTTTGGAGATAAGGTTTCAGATTTTAAAGATGAAGTGTCAACCTTAGGATGATTAGACTGTGCCATTAGAGCTACTTCATCTGTATCCTCCTTAGGATCAGATTTGTCACTCCAATCATAGTCATCTTCTTCATTCTCACCTTCCACCTTTGGATCATTATTTTCTCACAAATGTTCTCCCTAGATTTCTGCAACAAGAGATAATCTCGATGTTAAATCATTAGTATACTATTCAACATATGCACTCCAATCATAACCATCTTTAATGCTGACTACTAAAGCTTTCTTGGTTTCATCAGATGGTTTTGTTTCATCTTTAAGCTCAGGCATAGGAAGACTTTGATAAGGCTTTTGAAAAATCTTCTGAGCTGGTTGAAACCTTTGATTGCTAGAACTTGATTGAGCATTTCCTCCATTATTCCATAGAGCTTTGCATTCTCTAGAGAAATGTCCATAACTGTTACAGTTAAAACACCTTGATTTTGACTTATCAAGCCCAACAGTCTTGTTAGCACTTGGCTTGTACTTCCTGTTGACATATGAGTGTTTTTATGTCGTGTGAGCAATCATTACCATCTGCCAGTTTAAGTCCATCTCTTCAACATCTTCATGATCCATTTCAAACAAATCCTGCAAAACAAGGTCTAATTAAGTTAAATGGCTACCTTGATATGCTTGAAAACTAGCTATAATGCATGAATGCCGTTTTAGACTCTTCATCCTCTAATAGGATGTTAATCACATCTTTAACTTTGCTAGATTTAGCAAAGTTAGATGAAGGAGTCTCTGTTTGAACATTAGATGTTGAGATTGAGATTTAGGAAATTAAGAATGAGACTATGTTGTATTAGCAGGAGCACTAGTAAATGATGAATCGGTGAAAAATCTGTAACACCCGGTTATTTTAATGTCAAAGGAAGAGAAGAATAAGTGAAAGAAAAGAAGAAAAAAAGGAATAAAACCAAGTCTAGGGGTAAAAAGTGTCCAAAAGGACAAAATGTTTGAAAAGTGGGTGTAAAAGGTGGTATGGCCGCCCATATGTCACATACACCTCTGATTTTAGGGATTTTGAGAGAGAAAGAGCAGCAAGTTCTCGGTTTTGAAGGAAGAACAAGAAAGAGTTCGAATTCAAGGTAAGAATTCATGCTTTTATGGTGTTCTTGACTAGTCTTATCCTCGGGTTTATGCTTATGTGTGTTTGTATGTGTTTGGGGTATGTTTTTAGTGGTTTCTAAGCGGTTGAGTTCAATTTGCAAACGAGTTTGGAGGAAGCCATACTTAGAAGCTGCAAAGGTGAGTTCTAGGACCCCTCTTTTACTGGTATTTAACTACTTTTGGAGCTGGAAATGCATTAATGTATGTTTTTATTAAACTGGGTTTCGGACCCGTTTGCTTAAATGTGTGTATGATGATGGTATGATGTGATGTGTGACTATGTTCATGCTCGATGATGTATGATTGTGTTATAAGGCTTAGAGGGTAAGATTTAAGCTTAGAACCTGATGAATGGTGCATGGAAATTGATTATGATGTTTTAGACCCACTTCATAAGTCTTTAAATCTGCCTAAGTGTTTGGAAGTAAATGCGGATGAAAAGGGTTAATGCGGATGAACATTAACCAATGGGGAAGTCAATGCGGATGAACATTGACTAAGGGTAGGAAATGCGGATGAGCATTTGCCTAAGTCTAGGAAATGCGGATGATCGAGTAAGTCAATGCAGATGAAGTGAGTCAATGCGGATGAGCATTTGACTAAGCATGGAAATGCGGATGAGCAAAGGAAGACAATGCGGATGAATTGAGTTAATGCGGCTGAGCATTTGATTAAGTATGGAAGTGCGAAAGAGTTAGAATAATGCGGATGACAAATGCGGATGAAGTAAAATAAATGCGGAAAAAGTAAATCAAATGCAGATGAACTATAGCAAATACAGATGAACTATAGGAAATGCGGATGACTATAGGAAATGCGGATGAACACTTAGAAAAATTCTGACTTTTTGAGAAATGAGGTAATGTAGACTTGACCTAGGAGATTCCCGGGGGTTATGAATGTCGACTTATGGGGTCATAGATGGTATGATGGGCATGTAATGATGTGTGCTTATGTGTGGTGATGATGATGATGATGTTGCATGGTTATGCATGATGTATGTTATGTATGTATGATGCCCTGCATGATGATGTATGAATGATATGTTTATGCTCCTTGTGATGATGTATGATTATCTTTCCTATGACTTTACATGTTATGAATGAATGAACGAAGTATTATGTAACGTAAAGTGAAAGATAATGAAAGACGAACATGATGAATGAATGCATGCATTAATGAATGAATGTAAGAAAGCCTTGCAATCAAATATATGGAGGTTCACACCCAATGAAGTGTGTTAGCTCAACTGTGTGTGGGTTAGCTACCCCAGAAGGATGTACACTGGGGTCTAATCCTTGTGATTAACCATACGTATGGGATCATTGCCACTTGCCCTAGGTACTGGAGTCAGCTTCGTGCACAATGTTCGGGGTCTATGAGAGACCTCAGGCCTAGTTACCCGCTTCGTGCACAGTGTTCGGGGTATAGCATATGCCATTGATCCAGAATGAAAGAGAAAAGATGAATGGTGAATGTACTTGCCCTAGGTACTGGAGTCAGCTTCGTGCACAATGTTCTGGGTCTATGAGAGACCTCAGGCCCAGTTACCCACTTCGTTCACAATGTTCGGGGCAATGTACATGTCACTAGAAATAATGATGAATGAATGAAAGTATGAACGAAAGAATGAAGAAGATAATAATGATATTATTTGTATGTACGTACGATGTATGATCACGAACGAATGTAAAGTATAACATGATTTTAATGAAAGGATGGTTTTATGAAAGAAAAGTATGTTTTGCCATAAAACTAGAACTCACTCAGCAACGCTGACTTTTATGCCTTTTCCAGTTGGCAGGTAAGAATTGCTGAGGATGGCACGAGGCGGCTGCTCAGCTCTTTTGGATGGCATCCATTTATTTAAAGCTTTTGTGATGTAATACAACAATGTAATTTTATAACCAACAAACAATGCACTATTTTGCAAAAGTTTTTATGATGAAATGAAATGCTATTTGTTTTATGTTTCTACTGTAATGTTTTAATGATTAAATGCAAAGTATATGTTTTATGTGTTATGAATTACCAGCTGTAAGCGTCCAAGGAACAGGGCCTTACAAAATCCTGCTCCAACAAATAAATCTCCCTCTTCTTCTGTAATTTTCTCACTTGTTGCCATAAATGCATTTTCAATAGTGTTTGCAGGAGAAGCAACAAACTGATACTGAGACATTGATGTTGCTCATTCATTATTCCTTGAGCTTTCATCAATCTCTACTCACTCTATCTTGGCAATGAGTAGATCTAGATCCATAGGGAACTTCTTAGTATGCTTTAGTAAGGTTACTATTTGTTTCCATGATGAGGATAAAGCATTAAGTAGTCTAAGATTTAGATCTTCAAGATCAGGCTTAATACCAGCTGTTGACATCTCAATTGTAAATTGAACAAATCTGTTCATCATCTGATTTATGGCTTCTCTAGACAAATGTTGAAACAATTCTAATTGCCTTTTCAACTTTGGTTTCTTGAGATTTTGAATCTCATTGCCTCCTTCACAAATAGTCTTTAAGGCTTTATACATGGTGTATCTAGTTTGATATCCATCAAGCCTTGCAAGAACTTCTAAAGGTGTTGATACATGTATGTCCCTAGATCATGATATGAATGTAATAGATCTTGTTTGTCTGTTTCTGATATAATATTTGGAATGGTTAATGAAATGATATTGATTGTTTGTTATTTATAATGTTTAATATTTTATTAATGAGTCGATGTTAAATTGGTTAATTAGGTTTGTGGTTGTTTGAATTGTTACACATAATGTTATATTAATTAATACATTCAAACATAACAAAATGAAGTTCTCATACGAATGCCCCATGCGAATGGACCATACACGTGAATAACTTCATACGAATGATTGTAACATAAGATTGGCTCAGTCGCACGACTGAACACTCAGTTGTGCGGATGAATCAACCGCATGGTTCAATCGCACGACTGAACCATACTAATGGTTCAGTCGCACAAATGAACAGTACTAACCTATAAATACAACCCAATTCGTGGAAAAACTAGAGCTTTCATTCTATTTCGACTCTAGACGTACCCTAGCCGTCCAGAAGCCTCCAAGTTGATACTCCAAGTTCATAGAACGCTGTAGATCGATTCCTAATCGATTCTTAACATTTGATTCAATACTTTATTGATTCTACGTGTGTTCTCACTGATTGGATCGCCAATCAAATAGGATTCCGCACTATTTGATTTGGTTTACACGTTAATCATTCGGTATTTCGTTCAAATACCAGGTCCAAACAAGTGGTATCAGAGCTCTGGCTCTTGATTACGTGTGATTCAATCAAGATTGATAAAAAGATTGTGTTTTTACACAAAAAAACGCAATCTTTTGTGTCAAAAGTTGTCTTGGACGTTCCCTGCTCATCAAGTTTCGGTTTCTACGGCCTTAGGCGATTAGGGTTTGCGAAATTTTGAATTTTTACGGCTAAAACACGTTTAACCTAGAAATTTTCGCAAAACAGTAACTTCAGTCGCACGAGTGAGCCATTCGCATGACTGGACTTCATTCGCATACACCAGACGCACGATTGGACTGAGTCGCATCTCCATTCGTACGACTGAACCATCCGTTCGCAGTGTTCATACGCATCAGCTTCATTCGCACGACTGAACCAATCGTTTAGTTCAGCCGCACGATTGAACCAATCGCATAGTTCATTCGCACGGATAGCCCATTCGCATCACCCAGTCGCACCAGTTGAACAGTTTGTTTAGTACACTTAAATGTTAATCGTGATGGAGGATCACATGTCAGCGTTTACTGCCGGCAAGGACTCAAGGATCCAGAACTTACTGTTGCTTGAGAGTGAGGTGGGGAATCATAATAAACCACCAAAACTCTTAATGTTAGATGAGTTTCCCCACTAGAAACAACGTTTTGAGATCTACCTCAATGGAGTGGATCCAAATTTGTGGGAAGCTATAGAGACTGGGTATAGTATGCCAGTGGGAGCAGATGGGGTAAAGCTTACTTTGGGAGGGATGACTGATGCTCAGAAAGTTAAGTATAATGTAGAGAAGAGAGTTTATGCATTGATTACAAAGTCTATTCCTAAAGATATTTTCCACCAGTACTCGGAGAATAAGCAGGCCAAGAAATTGTGGGATGAGCTGGAAAAGAGATACGACGGGAATGCTTCGCTGAAGGCAATTAAAGCTAAGGAACTGAAGAAGGAATTTGACAACTTCTCATCGATGGGAAAAGAGAGTTTGGACGATGTTATTGATAGATTCTACCATCTGATGACTGAATTGCATACACATGGTGTTGCTACTACCATGGAAGAAAAGATGTCAAATTCGCAGACGGATTGCCGGAAAAATGGGCTTCATTTGTGTCAAATCTGAGACAGAATGAGATGCTGCCAAAGTTGGATATCAATGACTTTATTCTAAAGCTGCAAGAAGAAGCACCTAGGATGAAGTACAGAGCTCAGAAGTCTTCGCACACTCAGAATCTAGCTTTGTACAATGCCACGCCTCAAGCTAAGATGTCTGGCGCACCTCTTCAGACTGCTTTTGTGTCAAGCTCATCTGGTGCTTCACAAGTCTCTCTTCCAGGATCAAAAACGTCAAGGTCTTCTAGTACCCAATATATCGGATCCGAAACAAATGCTACCAGACTGAAGACTGAGAATCATGGAAACGTGACTGTAGAAGTAGCTCGAGAGCACATGGATCTCTTGGCAGCAGTGCTTCATTCTTATGATGGACTTGTTGCTGGGAAGATTGGAAACTGCCATCTAGCAGATGAGGACTACGAGCAGGTGGATGAAATGGAGCTAGAGAGGATGGATATTATGTGGGCCTTAGCTAGTCCTGTCCGGAGGGAGAAGAAGTTTGTGAAAAAGACCGGACATAACTTGGTGGCTACTAAGGATACCACATTTGGCTTTGACAAAGGTAAAGTGACCTGCTTTAATTGTGGAGAAAATGGGCACTTCAAGAGAGAATGTGTGAAGCCAAAGAAGACTCGCAACGGGAACCCATTCTCGTCCTTTACTCATCAAGACAAGCAAGCTGGCAGTTGTACTTCATCAAGCAAGGATCCAAAAACCTTGACCGCTCATGATGATAAAGGACAGGACTGGAGCTTTCGGTTTGTCTTTCCAAGGGAATCTAATATTGCCAGTGTAGAAGATTTAGATGAGGATTCCGCGAGTGAGGGAGATATTGCAGTTGAGATAGCGATGTCAAATATTGAAGAGACAACTGCAACTGAAGTCAGCTACAAGCCTGAAGAAGGGATTTCAACAGCAAAGACAGAATCACCAGAACCAGAGACATCTGATGCTGCGTTGATGGCTAACTCTTTTGAACCTCCTCAGTGTGTTCGCTACAGTGCTGAAACCAACACGTGGATTGTAGACAGCGGAGCATTGAGGCACATGACAGGAAACACGGCTCTTTTATCAAATGTCAAGCAAATAAAAGGAGGGCATGTTTCGTTTGCTGGAAACAAGGGAGGTTATATCATAGCTCAGGGAGAAGTTGGAAATCAGAAATTTAAGTTTGATAAGGTGAACTACGTTAACCAACTTCAAAACAACTTACTTTCTGTTTCCCAAATCTGTGATAAAGGTTTTAAAGTCATATTCGACAACAACAAGTGTTACGTCCTAAAGAAAGACTACATGATTCCGGAGGACCAAGGTCTGATGACAGCTTCAAGATATAAAGAACTTTATGTTTTGGATCTCTGAACAGCTTCTACAACGGATCAAGAAGTTCAGTGCTTTCTATCAAAAGCCACTGAGAAGGACTCCATCTCCTGGCATAGGAGAATGGGACACATCAATCAACGGAAGATGAATCACCTGATCCAGAAGGATCTTGTGAGAGGAGTTAATGTCAAGATTTTTGTGTAGCTTGCAAGAAAGGAAAATAGACGAAGAAGTCTCATAAGAAAAAGAAAGTTCATTCAGTAGAACTTCCTCTTGAACTTCTTCACATGGATCTGTTTGGTCCAGTCAGTACAAAGAGCATTGCAGGCGACTTGTACTATTTTGTGGTTACTGATGACTACACAAGATTCTCTTGGGTAATGTTTCTGAAGTCCAAATCGGAAACATCAGAGTCATTCAAGGAGTTAGTAACCACACTGGAATCTCTCTACAAGCTAAAGGTGAGACAAGTACACTCAAACAACGGGACTAAATTCAAGAATCAGTGGATGGAGGTTTATTGCAAGGAAAAAGGAATTGTGCATCAATTCTCTTCTGCCTACATGCCTCAGATGAATGGTGTTGCTGAGAGAAAGAACAGAAGCTTGATAGAGATAGCACGGACAATGTTGGCAGACTCGAAACTGCCTATCCAATTATGGAATGAGACAGTGGGTAATGCGTATTATACACTGAATCGAGTTCTGATAGTCAAGCGCCACGGAAAGACATGTTACGAGCTACTACAATGACGTAAACCGAATCTGGAGTATCTCGAACCATTTGGCACGCCGTGTACACTTCTGAAGAAGACTCAAGAAGGTAAATTCAGCGAGAAGGCTGATGAAGGAATCTTCTTAGGATACAACATACCGAACAAGAGATTTACAACTCAATGGGTCTAGTAGAAGTGTGGTAATGTTGATGTTCAGAGATATACCACACCACCTACTGGAAAAGGACCCGCCTACGTTTTTGACTATGATGATTCTTTAAGTTCTTCACATCATCCCTATCTCTTCTTCTGATGATGAGTTAGCTACGCGAATGATGGATGATATCTTGAATACACCATCTCTTGATTCAACATCATCGAGTTCACAGGAGAATCATCTACTCAATAGGGGAGTAGTCGACGATAGTGACTCCTCCTCTGAAGATGAAGCTGAAGAAGATGACCAGAACATTCAGGAGGAACAGGCTCCAGTTCTGAACCTTCGACTTCGGAACCTCAAACTCCTACCTCAGATGCAGAACCAAATGTTCATAATCTTGGCTCTGAGGTAGTTGTTCCTACTACTCTAGGATCACATCTAAACGTCTATCATCCCTTAGACAATGTCATTGGGGATGTCAGATCAGGAGTACAAACCCGAATTAGCTGTACTCAGCTGATTATGCCTCTGTTATGGAAAAGGGATACATTCATGATGGTGCTTATCGGTGTTTTGTCTCGCAGTTTGAGCCAAATACATGAGTGATGCACTAAACGATGAGGCATGGGTGGTGCCATGCAAGAAGAACTTCTTCAATTCAAGAAGTTAGGAGTATGGACTCTGGTAGATAGACCTAAAGGTACTAAGGTCATTGGCACCAAATGGGTCTTGAAATGCAAGAAGGATGACCAAGGGTCATTTTCAGGAAAAAGGCTCGACTGGTTGTTTAGGGATTTCGCCAAGTCGAGGGATTGACTACAATGAAGTGTTTGCACTCGTGGCACGGATGGAAGCCATCCGTATCTTCCTTGCCTATGCATCGTAATGAAGATTCAAGTCTACCAATTAGATGTGAAGAGTGCATTCCTGTTGGGTTTGTTGTACCAAAACAATGTTGTTTAACAATTTTAAACAAGAAAACGCAGCGGAATAAGAACTTAATATTCTATTCAATAATCTGAAAATTAAAGTTCATAATCTTATTTCAACAAACCCAAAGTCAAAGGATCATATATGTGAATAAACTAGTTATCAAGAAGCAAACAAAACAACCAAAATCAACACAATAAACTACCTTTTAGAAGCTGTCAAAACGTTGATATAAGTGAAGATGGGGCTGCTATTTGATGACCAAAACATCAAGAATAGATGTCCTCAAGTGTTCATACCCACAAGCCTTCAAGAAAACACCCATTTGCTAGGATTTGAGCACCAAATCGACACAAGAAGGCTGCTGGAAACTTGTTCCAGCCGTGAACTTTCAAAGAGGATTCTAAATCCTTTGTTCCAGCCATGACATCCTTCTTCCAAAGAAATTAGTTCTTGTGACTCTTTTGCATTAGAGAGAGAGAGATCTGAAGTAGAGTGTGTGTATGTTCATAGAGAGTATCTTGTTTCATAAAACAAGAAAAGAAAGGAGAAGTGTGTAACCTTGCGGCCGAAAACCCACACCCTTATTAGGGTTTTTCTTCCTCTTTAAAACTCTTTTAATTTGACAAATCTTATAAATTACATAATTAACCTTTATTATATAAAATATGCACACACACACTTTTATTATTTGATGTTGCTTGATTAATTTAAACAACATAACAAATAATAACCATGTACAAAATATCCTCATAATTTGTTCTTTCTCACATACAATTTATTTAGAAAACCCATTTTCTAAATTGGTGTGATTATTTAATTGCATGATCATATCATCAATTAAATATTAATTGGTGTTTGCTAAGCTTGTTATTGGGTATGACCCGACTTGGATCACAACGTACTAATCACATCAATGTTCTATGTGTCTGGGCATACAGAATCCACAATCTCCCACTTGCACAAGATACATAGAGGATTGATGCAAGCAGTAAATACCGCCTAACAACGGTTTACTACCCTTAATACGCGTGACTTAAAGCCATTCAATAACATCATCCCTTTCAAGTATCCAACTTGAAATGATTTAGGTGAATCAATCATCTATCCTTTTGTTACAGATGTCATGTTAAATCCAAGGACATAGAATGATCATTCCTTGTTGATTTAACTTAATCAGGCCTTAGACATCATGCTCTCAACGAATAGAGGAACAAATTCCATCTTGACTACATACGTTTCTCACAATCACCTTATGTTGTACCTAAACATAGCCTTATGTACTGACCATTATTTCAGAGCAGCGAAGAACTAGCTCAAGGTATAACACTTGTGAATATCAAAACCCAATATGTATCTCAGGTCAGAGGATACCAAATGATATTCGCCTTTACTCAAATTTACTTATGATCAGTCTAAAGATTCCATGTAGTAAAATTGAGACGCGGGTCAGTCCAATATTTGTATCCCACAAATATCTATGAACCTTGGTAGTAACCAATTGCTCTATATTCATACC